>JAALGZ010000016.1:0-600000 GCA_015227615.1 Labyrinthula sp. Ha | reverse complement strand
TCCAATTTTCTCTGGCACATATTTGACCCATTACCTTTCTCTCCCTGAATATTACAACCTCCTGAAGAGTAACGACATTTATTACAAGTATTCTCCGCCACTATACTACTCGGTTGTAACCGATTCGTAAGAATAATATTCGGATACATTGCCGAAACATCCAAGTGGTAAATTTTCGGCTTTTCGAAAAGTTTCTTGCGTTCCTTCATGGCTGTCAACTGCTTTTTTATTTCAGCAACAACCTCTTCAAAGTTTTCTGTATCCTCCATACTTTTCTTATTCTCAACTTCTACGGCAAAATTCAAATCTCTTTCTACGTTACTAATCAAATAATCGACTGCTTCATCAGATATGCTGAAATCATACTCAATGTCATCCCGAAAAACACCAGATTCAATACCCTCTACATGACCACCAACGTAAGTTTCATTCTCAATCAATCTAGAATCTTTGTAGAAACTTTCTAGCGGCTTAACAGATTTATTTGGACACACCACATCATTTTTATACGCTTCAATCATAAGCAGCATCTCGCACAAGGTTCCTGAACCCTTTCGCAAAACTTCATCTGCTTCTAAGGGAATAATTGTGCATAATGAAAATATAAAGTTGCGAATATATTTTTCAAACAAGTAATAAGTACACAAAGCATCAGACACGGAATACGTTGCCATTTCGTAGGGTTTCTCCTTCGCATAGTCTAACATATCTTCTGGGTGAATTTCCACTGGATCAAAACCTAACTTCGCTTGAGACACTTTTTTGAGACCCCTTGATCCAGCAGGAAGGTAAGAGTCTCTTTTTACCCAATATAAGCAATCAATGTGAGTTGCAAAACGACTTCTATATTCTTTTGTCAATGTTCCTTTTTTGACGTTATGAAAACCAATCTCTTCTTTCATGCTCAAGCCATATCTTTCTGCTCTAATTTCAATATACCAAAAATCAAAGAAATCCCCATTATAAGTGACATAAACACCTGGTCTTTCTTTTTGGCAATGACTAAAGAACTTAACCAATGTTTCGTTTTCATCCTTGCAGTTGAATACTTCAAAAAATCCAGGAAATTCAGCTTTTGGGGTATACTCAAAGTTTCCAATTTCTTCGGACACAACACTTCTATTCACAATTAAATATCCTTGTCCATCAACCATATACGAAATCATATAAATCTCGTCACTCTCTTGCTTTGGATCTGGAAACTTAAGTGGCGCCTTCGCACATTCTATATCAAACGCTAATATCTTCAAAGTTGGCTTCTGGAACACCTGTTGCTTTTCCAAGTTCAATACATCACCCTTTGCTTCATGTCCAGGTACCTTATCATACGAGATTGTATACCAACTTCCAACAAACACCTCTCTATCAATAGATAAGCGAGTGCAATAAGGCACATCGTGTTCGCGAATTCCATCTACAAATTTAAACAGATTACTGGATGTCAACGTTTTTTGTTCGTTGGAAATCAGTTGGTATTTTTCCCTTGTATTATCTAGCCGTTTGGAAGTATTAATCGATTTGGAAATTTCTCTTTTAACAAATTGAAGATCATCAAAGTTGTTGAAAGAAGCTTTAATAATTCTTCTTTTCCTATCCCAATGATCAGGCATATCAAGATCAAGTTTGTCTACAATTTCAAAGGTGGATTTATCCTGAAATTTATTTTTTAAGGTTTCCATTGTAGAAAATGTTGCGGATTGAAGTTGAAAAGAAGGGAGATCTTTGATAAGGATATAAAAGTATGGTTTAAACTCGTAGAAAACCTTGAAGGTATTTCCATCTTCCTCGATGAAGTACAACTCGGCACCCATTATTCCTTTAGCGATAGTCTTAGGCTTCAAGTTAGACAACCAGGCAAATTTTTTGCCCGGACCTTTAAAGGTGTCAAATCCAAATTTCTTATCAAAGTCATCGGAAGCTTTATTTTCCAGAAGTAGTTTGTCGTTTCCTCGTTTATCTGGAACTTTCGAATATAGGTTTACTGAAAAGTCTTTGTTGATAAGAGAAGATGTATTTGTTTCTGAATTTGTATATGTGAACATTTAATGTATAGTTTGTGGATTTTTAACTCCTTTATTCTGGTTTATAACTTTTTAGTTATAACGGTTTTATACCTTCAATTGTTCTGCTATGAATACATTCGGTGGTAATGCCATACTGCGGTACTTACTCTTTTTGCGTTTAGTCCTTATTCAGTATTTTTCTGGTTCGAGTGTTTTTCACAATATTTTAGTCTTTTCCCAAATAAACAATAAAATTAGAATAATATGAGTATACACATATCACACACCTTAATTCATAGACAAAGTCATATTTTTGATTTCATACCGGAAAGATGTGGAACCTTTTCTTTGCTGGAGATGAGATAAAATTATCGCTATGTGAAAGTTAGATCTGTTAAGACTTTTCGCTTTTAATAATTAAATACCTAAAATTAATTTTTTTTTAGTTAGTCGCTACATTTTAACCATCATATAATTAAAACTGTAAATAGCTCATCAGTTTCTACAGCTAAGAAAGGACTACTGCTTTACTATTCTGGGGTTCAGACAAGAAAACTACACGCCGCCCTTTAAAACAAGAGAAACTGCAGTTCAGATAGTACATAAACTCAATTGAGTCTATTAACTCCCATTTTTATATTGAAAAACTCTGTTAAACTGTTCCAGTCTACAATGTAGACAACTATTAGCCCTGCGTGTTATAGTTGTAGGGTATATCTCTCTTTTCTACTGTAGTTGGGCTGAAAGCTAGCAAAAACTTGTAATAACTGGTTCGTATTAAAATAGGTCGCACAAATAGTAGGCACTGTGACCCATTTGTCGATATAGCATTACTACGCTTACTAGCCGTTAACGACAATTCAAAAAATATATAGAAGTATCTGTAGTTTGCAGACGAGCTTATTATTCATCACTGGTAACTTATTGACGAGTTACATTGTGTTCACTACCTCATTTTTATACTTAGTGATCAGAGTTTTAATTTTGTTTGTGCACATTCGTGGAAACTAACGTGGTAGAAGCAAATCATTACAAACACTTCTGCAAAACCATTGCAAGTGGCGGAGGGGCATGAAGAAATCTAGAAAATATCTCTCTATTTACAACGAATGTACAATACTGTGAGAGTGATAATTTTAACAAAATTTTCGGTCACTTTGCTTTGCCCTAGCACTTATATAAACTGAATTAAAAAAACTAAGAGGCGCTCGCAACCTTTTTGACTCTATTGAAAACCACTTTCAAGTACTGAGATATAATAAACTAAGCGAAATGGTTTGCGGAACAACTCGGTTGACTAAGCTCATATTGCTACCGAAGATAAATGGCTCAGCATAGTATATCGTTAGTGTCTTGGTCATTTCGTATGCACTACTCGCTATTCACAATGTCTACACAAATCTGTTAATTTACGTTCTGAGCTAGAGCAAAGACTAACAGCTAGAGAAGATTCTAGTACTTTTCCCGAAACTTCTAATAATGATACCCCATTTCTAGCTTTCAAAATTTTGTTACGGAAGAGTTGTAAAATTATACTTACACATCTTTAGAAAGAGCCTTCCTATCTTGCTTCAGCGCAAAGAAATCGTGTTACAAGAAAATCAGCATGTGTTTTAAATCAAAGGAAGGGTGGTTCCCAAATGTACTTAAGAATTAAGATAACCTAAATTTGATTCTTTTTTCATTCTTATTTTTTGTCTGCTAAACATCTCAGGAAAAATTCTTAACATCCTGTATCAACCTAAAAGAGACCGTTCACGATATCTTTTATCTTAAAGTGTGTAATACGCAGTTTGACAAGAATTTAAATTCTGTAATACCTTTACATTAAATCAGCTTCGTTTTGTATATTTTCTATGGTGATTCAAATTTTTTTAATAATGCTTGGTGGAATTGAATAATAGCTGCCTAATTATGTGACTTTGTTTGGACTTGGTACTTGCGCCATCGCATGCGTTGTGATCTGAGGTTCTTTGTTTAATGGGATAAATGAAGTGAAATGTCTTACAGAAAATATTGGAATATTTTAATTTTCTTTAGCACCCTATTAGGCAGTACAAAAATATTCCTGTTGTATCAAATAAAAGTATACTTTATTTGCAAACTATAGAATACAATAAATACATAAGGTAGAGTACTACGGGAAATCAAAACAAAGATTAAAGCTGCTCGGCAAAATCCAAATAAATAAAATAAGGGAGGCATGATTCAGATTTTACATGGCGATGAATAATTCCTATGGCATTAAGTAGATAATAGGAAGTCGGAGTAAATTTTTAAATTTCTATTAAGTTCTATGATCCTTTGCACAGATTCTTAGAGAGCTTATCATGATCATTGGCCTAGCTTAAGATACAATAATTTTTTCTGGCTATAGCTTCACATAACTAGATTCCACTTGAAACAGGAATAGATTAATGATCTAAGCTAGTTCTTTACTACTTAGAACTTATTTTTGATCGTAATATTAAAGAAAGTTTTTCATATATGTTGAAAACCAAAGACTCAAATTCGCTGATTGTAACACTTGCGAAATTATGATAGGATTGGAAACAAGACAATCCAATAATACTGATAATGATGAAAAAAAGAGGCTTACATTAAGTAAATATGAATAAGATTTCTCGTAGCGGACGAGTCTGTAATGCTAAAAGAGATAAATCATATTTTCGCTGAACGCTTCATGCAGAGAAAACAGGTAGATGTTATTAACAATTGTTTATTACCCATGGGCGGTATATTGAATCAAAATGAAACTAACAGAAATTATATGCAAATATACTTATTCGCTTCTCATTAATCAAAAAAAAATGCAACTAGGTTAACATGGTCGTGTTCTATATCTTCAAAAATGTTGAGTTTCACGCACAGGCATTTACTTCTTGCTCGTTGCAACCTAAATTATATTCTCCCCAAAAATGCTAAACTATGTCCACTAAACAAACGTTTCTGCGAAATTTCACAAAAAAAATATAATATTTTAGTACCTCATGATTAAGGCACAGGTACTTGCTTATCATCTCTTTGGCTTTGTTTCTCTATCCCAAAGAACGTTTATTCTTCCTATACAAACATGAAACCCTTCTTTGTTACTCTTGTGATATATCTCCAAATTTAAAATTGGAATTAAATTACGCTCCCTCTCTCTCAAACCCTTATAAGTGCTTTCACTATGAGACTGTATTGTATCTCCTAATCTTCTCTCTTATCTCCTACGGAGGATAACTCTTCTTGGACTACTAGATAATACCAGGATCGAAGCCGCGTCTACCTCGTTACCACTTAAGAATTATTCCCACTAAGCCATGTCCATGGACATAATGGCCATATAAAAATTTAAATCTTTAAGATTAAATGAGTTCACTTGTGACAAAAAACAATCCCGCAATCCCAGCATTAAATCTTGATGTTAAAATAACAAACGTTGTGGCTAGTTTTAAATATGGAGTTCCAATTGATCTCCGACGTATAGCAGTACGTGTTCGTAATGCAGAGTTTAATCCACAAAGATATTCAGCTGTTATTATGAGACTTCAGAATCCAAAGTCAACCGCATTGATTTTTAGAACAGGTGCTTTTGTGATAACTGGAACTCGATCTGAAGAACAAGCTAAACTTGCAGCAAGAAAGTTATTTTGATTTATTTTGTTTTACTTTAGGTTTACGAAAATTGTTCAGAAAGTAGGGATCCAAGGTCAAATACGTGACTTTAAGATTTCCAACATGGTAGGTTTGTTTGATTGTAAATTTCCCATTAGACTTGAAACTTTTGCTTTAGAGCATGGTCATTTTGCACATTATGAACCTGAAGTATTTGCAGGTATGGTTTATAAGTTGTTGAATC
Source organism: Labyrinthula sp. Ha (assembly GCA_015227615.1). Lineage (NCBI taxonomy): Eukaryota > Bigyra > Labyrinthulida > Labyrinthulaceae > Labyrinthula > Labyrinthula sp. Ha. The sequence continues at coordinate 594,153 of JAALGZ010000016.1, read as the reverse complement.
CAAAAGCGACCCTTCTGATATTTGTCTCGGGTAAAGTTGTTATTACAGGTGCTAAATACAAAACTACAGTACTTGAAGCAATTCAAAGAATATATCCAACATTGAGGCAGTTTGGGGAAACTAACAAAAGTCAAGGTTAAGTAGTTTTTCCGTGGTGTCCAGCTCATATTGTTAAGTAATTTTGGAAACACTAGTTTGTTCTTACTCTTGCAACCACAACACAAACATGACTTTTGTTGTAAGCAGCGCAAGAATTCTTTTAGCAAACCACCAAAAGTCCATGTTTTTTCCTTTCCAAGAATCCAAGATATTGCAAAACCAGTGATAACGGAAAAACGCTACCCTATCTTTTTCTGATCCACATCTAGTTTCCTTGAACTGCTCTCTTGTCTTCTGCGTAACAGCGTTAAATCCATTAAACCTTAGAAATTCTACAACGGCTGGGTCACCTTTCTTTACTGGTGGCAAGTATTCATCTCGTATATATTTTGTAGCATTTTCATCTCCGACTTCAAAGTAGTAAATGGAAGGGTGAGTACTGTCGTCTTTGTTTAAATAATAGTATTTCTCATCTGACGTTAGTTTCTCACTTTCTCTTGTAAAATCCAGATATAGTCTGTCTGCCTTAACTGCTATAATTTTATACGTGTTAAAAGGGAAAGTGTGCCCAATAGGTTGAACAAGATCTAAGACATCTTGAGACCCTTCTAGCACTTTTTGAGAAAATTGAATTATCCAGGCACTGTTCTGGTACATGTCTCTTTGTGAGACAAACCAAAGCTGCCAATCTAGACGTGGTTGATGTGGTGCTACGAATTTTGGATATGAACCTTTAGGGTAATCATGATAATTATCAGGATGGTTGGGTTTATAATAGAAATCGATGGGATCCCAAGATTCGATTCCAGAAGAGGATCTCAACAAAGCAGAGAAGTGCAACTCCGGTCTAGTAGGAATTGAGGGGTATTGACCACCATTTACCCCAACCCCTGTCATTGCTCTGAAAAGCCCATACTGGTGTGAAATTTGGTACGGTAGAGCCCTGTTATAGTTCCCTACCCAATTGTAACTAGTTACTTTGTACAAAGTCATATGTAATCTTGAGAGCAAATCCTGGTTCAAAGAGAAAATAGGGAGCATTAGAATTTGAAGCAGAAAAAACATTCCAACCAACGAGAAAAATTTCGTCATGAAAGACATTACACCAAAAAAACGCTTTGCACTAATTTTTCTTTCTGATTTGAAATTTAGATGTTTTCTCTTGTAATAGGCAAAGTCAGCTTGGAAGTGATAGGCTGAAAGGGCTAGAAGAAGCAACCATGTACCAAAAAGTACATAACCTAGATCGGAAGAAAAAGCTTTTCTCAATGAAGAGGTTGTTTTTATAGGAAACGATTGCCTATCTTCATCCCAGATAATTTCAAACATCTGACCAAACGTAAGTACAGCAAATCCTAGGGAAAACAACATAAAATAACCGTTTCTTCGCTTTTGTTTGCAACAGGTGCTCATCATACTCTCATAAACTGAACTCAGTCTTAATGTTTCGAGAAGTGGAAGGCAGCAAACAATCGTCAATAGATTAAAAAAAGCATAGTTTCCAGTTAACAGAATACCAACCTGAAGTCCAGATTGAACTATAAAAGCAACTAAACGATGGCCTAAATGATAATGTATACTATGAAATACTCTTGTAAGGCGATAGTATGAAAAACGCCAACGGAATTTCTGCGAACAATGTTCCGGCTACTAGAGCTCTCTTTACTGGTCGGCTGAGCTGCTGGGCTACCCAGCTCAATGGAGATGGCAATGGCTGTGTGACAAAATGGTAATCCAACGCAGTAAGGCTCCACCATGTAGGGCACTCACTCAATAATTTCACTGCTCCTACAAATAAAGATAGCGCAAGAAATCACCGGACATGAACATTAGTTTAAATAGGGTCACACAAAGAAGATACTTTGACATATTATTGCGCATAGTTGAGTGAATTGCAGCTAAGAAACCTACTTCGAGTAACATATTATCCCACTGAAACGACAGAAAGGTTCTCCCCACAGTTTGGAGACTCAAGTAGCCCAACCACAAGAACCAAAGGCAAGGGGTTTGCAGTACTCGAGGAATGATAAAATCCATTGAAAATAGTAATGCCAAAACTGCTCCGAGCAGTGCTATTATCTGAAAGGCTACATCTTCATGCAAAGGAACTGCGGAGGTTCGAGATATACATCCTAGAGTTGGCTTCTGCAAGTAGCAAGATATGAACTCGTTGAGAAAATTTTTACTTCCATCACTCATTCTTGGCTTTATGTTCTGTAAAATTTCACCAATCCTCTGAAAAGTAGTGTAGTTTTCTTTTGATATTTCTCTCTCTCTTATTACCCCGCGCTCTTTAAAAATGTATAAAGACTCCGCTGGTCCTGGCAACACTTCTCCAGCTGGATATATCCCATCGTATCCAAACAAACCTGGCCATTGAACGTATAAGCTTGAGAATCCAAAAAAATAACACAAACTTAATCCTTGAAAGAAAACTCTATTCTTCATCTTCGTCAACAATATTTATTAACGGTTATATGTTTCATAGTAGCGGTTGTATATGATTAATAACTCACAATATGTTGCCCCGTGGCTCAATTGCGGCTCAAAGTGAATATCAATAAATAACACATTATGAAGAAAGAAATTGTTGTATTGATCAATGGAGTGCAAGGAAAGATGGGTGAAGCGATCGTGAAGGTTTGTCAAGCACGTAAAATTAATATGTTTCCATTGGCATTCACATCAGGTAAAGAAAGAAATATATCCGTTTGTGGACAGGAGTTTTCACTAAGAAACATAACCGTTGAAGTTGAAAAAGAAATTATAAAAGAAAAAGAAAATATTGAAAGGAATGGAAAATTATTGGTTGCAATAGATTATACGCTTCCTATTTCAGCTCTATCCAATGCCGAACTGTTTTGTAGGATGAAGATTCCGTTTGTGATGGGCACCACAGGTTTTGACCAAGAAGAAATGAAGAAAATTATGGAAGCTGGTAAAATTAAGGCTTTAATCGCGCCGAATATGTGTAAGCAAATAGTTGCCCTTCAGTCTATGCTCGAGTTTGCTCAATCTAATTACCCAGGATGTTTTGGAGGGTATGATTTGTCAATTAAAGAAAGTCATCAAGCAGCTAAGGTTGACACAAGTGGAACCGCAAAAGCCCTGCTTAAGAGTTTTAACTCTCTTTGTGGCAAAGAAATGAAAGTTGAGGACATTAAAAAGGTCAGGAATGTCGAAGACCAGAAGAAAATGGGAGTGAAACCAACACATTTGAAGGGCCACGCCTGGCATACTTATACTTTAGATAAGGCAGTTGGAGGTGATGAAGCAAAATTTCAGTTTGTTCATAACATCAGTGGTAGAGGCACTTACGCAGAAGGGACTTTGGATGCATTGGTATTCCTGAGTGAAAGATTAGATGATCCTAAAAAGAAGGTATACAATATGATAGACGTATTGAAAGCAGGGCAAATGAGAAACTAGATTGAATACTGAGAGGAACTAGAGTTTTACCCAAAATCAGAAGCGAAAATATTTTGCAACTTTTCGGGTTCAGGTTATGGTGGAAAATCTTTGCTTGTTTAGTTTTGCAGTGTGGTTCAAATTCAAGTCCTTTCAAAACATCTCTATGCACTACAAGTTGACAGCTCCTCCTATATCGTTCCTGTGAGAGCTACTTCAATTGCTTGGAGGCAACGTCTAAGGAAAGGCAAAATATTCGCGTCAGAAGGACCACTATCATGTGCAAATTGTTCTAACCCACGCATTTCAGCACTATTGTTGCCTTATTCTATTCTTTCACCGCCGCGAAGAGTGTACTGCAGAATTTGCTCACAATTCAATCTGGGAAGAGGCAGCCCTCGACAGCAATATTCAAATTATGCTTCCAGTTAGAGTGCATTCCTTGAAATGAATCAACTCTTGCAACCTCCCACACATGTGCTGAAAAAAAATCAAGTTAAAGTATTCAGTATCTTAGCTGTTACTACATGAAAAACATATAAATTTCAAGCAGTTGCATCAACCTTAGCTCTTAGACTAAGGAAGCAGAGTTCTGCGTATACTGTTGGTACCAACTGGTTAGTTTTCTCCTGATTCCCGTAGACCCAGAGTAGTAAATAAATAAAGTGATGAACTTAACTCTACGTAGCGTAGCAGCCTTTGATAACTAGAAACTCTTTAGTGTTTTTGAACATATCCAATATTGGGCATAGATGCTTTAGTTATTATTACACTTAGTACAAGGTGCCTGTAGAGTATTGTTTATATTTAGTCTGTCATTATATAGCTGTGCAGCCATTCTAATTAGAAGTGCAAAGACAGTTCTTAATGAGGAATCATTTAGACGTACGAGAAATTTTCCACATGGTTTAGTGAGGCTGTGTGAACCACGGTAACACAATAAGTGAATAATGAGGAACTCATGCAGGAATAAACTAGGAATCTCATTGAAGATTTTGAGTTTCTTGACTAAGTCTTAAGGATCCTGAGGAAAACTTCAAAGGTTTTCTGTTACTAAGTTTAAGTATGAAGTCCCAAGAGATTAGGCATCGGACTTGATAAAATTTACCAAATATTTTTCTAAAATTGTTTGATTTTTATGATCATCAAAAAATTTGTGGCTTATATTAGCATCAAATGATTCTGATTTTACTTAGCTAATCACATGATTCTAAGTGACAGACTGTGCCACGTAATCCTAGGCCGACTAGTTGAAAATAATGTTTTTTCGCTTTTGCACCCTATAAAAACCTTAAAAACATGGGTTACACAGCCTAACTGTATCATACTCCTGGGTTATTCTCGGGCAATATGGCTCATTTCTGAAGGTTCTTATATGGTGCAAAAATAAAAAAAAAATATTTTTGCGTCTTTTACCCAGGACGATGTGGTTCAACCTTGTTATGTTATTCAATTGGTCATCAATAATAAATAGAAATGGTTTTTAGCATTATTAGCGACAAGCGTTAAGAAAACTATGTGCATGAATTTGTTAATATGACGTCAATGAATTAGATCTGAGGTCTACAAGAGCCTGGCCTTTGTTTATAATGTGATCATTGGTAAGCTGTTCAGCTTTTTACTAGGGCTGCAGATGATGGTAAACATCAAGGAAGCACTACTGCGTAAAGAAAAGCATGAAGCTGATACGAAAAAAAATCCAAGATGTAATAGTAGCCTCATTGGTTATGCCGAAGAAAGGACAGTATTTTAAACATAGAAAAGATTCTCTTCTCTGATCGCTACGAAGAATACATGTTGAGTTCTAAGAACTACAAAATATAAGAACATCAGCATGTGTCAAAGTATCGAGCAGGGGATTGACCAACAAACAGAGAGAAATAATGGGTTGCTATTGTGCAAGATGAGATAAAAAGATTAGTTCTAAACACCATTGTAATGATAGATCCATTTGAAGTCAAACGTTTACATCAGATGAAAATAAAATATATTTTTTACTATTGCAATAAAAGCAACGGATTCGAGATTTATTCCTGTGATGATTTTAGAAAGCTTCAAAGCATAGCATAATGCTTAAGTGTAGAGAGGTTAATTATGAAACAAGAAATCAAGATAGCTGTTGCAGCTCTGTAGGATAAGTAAATCTCAGCTTTCAGGTAAAGGTAAATTAATTTGGAAAGAATAAGAACCTCACAGATATGTTAAAAAGAGCTATGTATAGGTGAATCTTAGAGCATAGATCGAGTGAGCTCTCACTAAGTTTGATACAGAAAGAGGAAATATGTTGATGAATGTACACAGATAGTAAAATCTATCGATCTGGTTAAATATTTTATAAGAAATTAATCTAAGTAGCAAAAGTATTTTGAATATAATAGGCTTGTTCAACAGTTTTTATAACCATCGTAGCCGTTGATTTTCATATTCTTCAGTCAAGTCCAGAAATTTGGAATGTCAGGAAAAAAGAATAAAATAACTAGTGTTGCTAAATGAGATAAACTGAACTTATAGTTAAGGTTTCCGCGTGAATATTTTTTTTAAGTGAATAAGATATCTATATGCCTGTTGTAAACACAAATATAGTAGATCTTCTGTCTCTATGAATGAATATTTATCGCTTTAATACCTGTAGCTGCCAGAAATATATCATTCTTCCTCATCTTGATAAAACCACTTTCAAAGACACTGCGATTACCATGGCGTTGAAGTACTACTAGTTATGAATGTCTTGATTTCACACATTTTTTACTAATACACTTCAGGCTGCTGCTATTGTTAGCCATTTAATGGTTAATCGGAATATAAGTGCTGCAATGGACCAAATTTGGGACAGTTATTCAGTCAGCTAACCTTTAATTAATCTATTATATATATTCCCACTTTTGATTTGATTTAGAAAGAACTCGGAAATTTAATTCCTTCACATAACAATTAAGTACTGTGTTCTAGCTATTTCAAATTCTAGAGGGATAAAAACCCATATGGAATATACCAACGCACATAATGTGACAGTACCTGGAAATGATGCCCAGAGTTCAATCATGACACAAAATTAGTCCGGATGAAAGGGAAAATTTCTTGGAGTAAAACAGGGCTAGCGATTTGGAACCATTTGTTGCCAACTATAACCTATATCCTATATCCTGTAGCTTGTAGTTCTAGTTACATGTTCACTCACTCTTGGGTTGAAGTTTCCTCGAAATACTTTCTTCTTTTGCAGACCCCGCCATATTTAGAAAAAATTAAGAAAAACATTGAAAATGAGGTAATTTTTGGTTTAATTTTAGGTTAATGTTAAATTCTAACTGGCTAGTATACTAAACATCTACCAAGTTGTTGGTACATAAATTCTTGAGTCAGAGAAGAGTAATTGCCTATAATAAATACTTCAAAACAGTAACAGTAAAATTAATAAATAATAATTTCAATCCCAGAAATACAAATTATATTTCAGCTTCATCCTCATCCCTGCTTCCATCACTGATTAAAGCTTATTTCCGATTTTGCTCTCTTCTTCGCCCAAACTTGCATTCCAAAGTTTCGTCGCTACTGGGAATCTGTGATGTTGGGTTTAAAATTGTGAAGGAAGTTTGAAATAATAAATAATATATGATATAAAAGTTAATTTTGTATACAAAATCAACGGAATAAACTTTATTTCTGTTATTAAGTGACCAATCCTTATTTATAACAGTGGCATGAAGGGTACAAGAAAAGCTAATAGGCCAAGCTTGCGCTATCGTAATTTAGAAATTAAAGAAAAATTAACTAAACTATAATAATTTCTCTTACAAATTTTAGCCTCTAGGCTTTGTTGATATGATTTTGAAGTATAGCAAACTGTAGTAATATTCTAGCTAGAAGAGCTCACCAAATCAAAAAATAGCGCCACAAGGTATCAAAATATAAGTGCTATAGAGCTTAGCAGAATTTATACTATTTCAGAAGTAAAGAAAAAAAATCTACACTTTGTTGTCATTCTTGTTTTCATAGTATATTCTATAGTACAAACTTCCAATCCTTTAGATTCTATTGAAATCTGGAACTGTACCGTAATAACAAATCAATGAATCTTAATTGCCCAAAATATTAATATACTGCAAAGAGTGGCCTATTCTGACAGTATAAGGGAATTTATGAGTTCAATAGAAACAACAGCTGTAGAGAATCAGCTTGTTTTCCGGAGACTTCCTGTATGGAAACAAATCGGTATTTCTGGAATCTGTGATTGCTCCGGCCCCTACTTTATAGCAAATATATCATATCTTGTCCTTATTTTCTCCTTTGCTCTCGCATATATCATTCTTTTCAACTCTGATCTTTCTTTCCCCAACGATCTGTGGGATGGGAACTACACAGGAGAACTTCCATGTGAAGAAATTCAACTCAACTCCACATTTCTTCAACCTATTAATTCTGCATCGACTTTCTCTTATATCTTTATAGCTTCCTTAATCTCCTTACTGGCTTCTTATGACATTCTCAGCTGGAAAGAACGAGATGCTTTATGGCGTGAGACACATCTCATCACAGGTGCACATAGAAGAAATGTTCAGGGGGGACTCGGGACAGGTTCAAGCATTATCTCCTCTCGAGCTTCTACTCATCTAACGACTAGAACATCTAGAACAATTCTGTCGGTTGAGCACGAAGAAATAACAGCTAGAAGAAAGTTTAACGAATACATTATGGGAAAGAGTGGAACTCCGAGTTTATTTATTAGGCAGCCAATTTGGTCTATTGTGTTGTCAGTTGCAGTAGCTTTGTTAGGGATAGGCAACTTAGTTTTTCATGCTTCTTTGAGTAACTTGGGAAAGAGGTTGTCTGGTTTAGGATTATGGATTGTACTGCTTACTTTTGTAGGATATTCCTTTGCAAGATACACTGAAGATGCAGTGCAATGGTTATTTTGTTGGAAAAAAATAGATTGCACGAGATATCAAAGAAATCCAAGAAGAAGCAGTTTAGTTTCAACTATTTTTTTCCTTTCTATTGCTGGTGGAATTCAGTTCCTTCTTTTTCTCTTTGTAGAAATTAATGAAGTGAATGATTTAGACCGTGGACTTTTGACTATTGTTCTGGTATTTTTCAGTCTACCTATGTTTTTTCATTATTGTGCTGTTAGCAGAAAAATTGGATCATCTTGGAGTTTATTGTTGTTTTCAATTTTCTTCATTCTCACTTCATTTGGCTTAGAAGCTTTGGATGTAGAAGAAGAGTCTCTTTGCTTTCCAGAAAGTAACTTTCAGACTACTGCATTTGCTCACATTTTGCTCTCATTGGGTTTTTTTACCCTGTTTCTATTTTTCAGATCTGATTATTACATAAAGGATGTTCCTATTGATGAAGAAAACTCTCCTCGTTTATTAAAAACAAGAGCTGGAGCTCAAAATTTAGAAGATGAAATCGTGCCCCCAAGAACCGATATTTCTCACCCTGCCCCTGTGAATGTAAACAACGTACCACGGCAGGCTCTTAGAAACCATGCGCAGCAAGGTAGAAATCCAGTGGCAGCAGGAGAAAGAGGCAGAACGCAAAACACAGTGTCAGGTGCTGCAGTGACGTCATTAAGACAATCTAAGCCTAGAAAAAAGAAAACAGGGGATTCAAGACAAAGAACTGCTATGAATCCTATGAATGCAGCTAATATTGCTGCTGCAGGCGCTGTTCCTGGCTCTAACGTGTCTTCATCGGGTAGAAATCAACCCGTGCAGAGAACAAGTAGAAGTAGATTAAGGTCAAATCGTGTTTCTGAAAATATAGAGAAAGCAGAAAATATTGAAGTTGAGCAGATGTGGACATGTTCTCAGTGTAATTACACTGAAAATAGCATTGAACATGCGTTATGTGATCAATGTAGTAGTCCTCGTCCATCATTAGATTCTATGGTAGCAGTCCCGCTCCATTCAATGGCGGTTGGAACTGTGAACGCTGCTACAGCTCCGGTTAGACATGAAAGACCGGCATCAGTAACGAGTGCGAGACAGAGGAGATCGAGAGATAGGGGAATACGTGGTGAAAATGCATCAACTGTTGTTTCCCGAAGACCTAATTCTAAGACTGTTAGATCAATGGGCTCATTATCAACAGGAACCAGACGAAGCAAAGCTGTTGAGGCACCAAAGCCACCTCCTCCAAATCTAGGGGTACAGAGTCAAATGGGGCAGCCAGATGGAGGAAGGATATTAAGAGTAGTTAGTAATAGTAGTGCTGGATCAAGAATTTCCCGTACTTCTAGAAGCAGGATTAGAGAGCGGGAAAGTCAGAAGCGAAGAGCAGCAATAAAGAAGCAGCAGAGTAAGGGAAAAACACCATCTATAGGTTACCCCGTTTCCCAGGATCAACAGATTCACGAAACGAGTTCGAAATATTTCCCACCAATATAATTTTTTATTGAGGTGATTTTGTTAGTTAGAGGTTCGGTTTGTTCCAAGTTAGTTTTTTATAAAAATTATTATCAATTTATGTTTTTATTTTTTTTGGGGGTTAGATTTTGAATGAGCAAAAATTCTGTAAATGAAAAAAGCTGTGACGAAAAAACATCGGAAGAAGATAGCTTGAGTGAAGGATCAACAAGAACTGAAGAAAGCTCTAATTCGAGCGTGAGTACTACCGATGTAGAAATGAAAGAAAACAGTCAAGATCTTGAAGTTAGGGTACAAGAATTAGAGAAGAGATTAAGAGGATTAGAAACTCAGGTTCAAAAGTTGAATCATTTTTTGTGTTTATCGCTGAACTCTGAGGAACAGACATTAGATTCTTTAACTACGCCATAGATTAACATTTCATGTTTATGAATGTTTATTAGAAACTTGTGCAGTATGCAAGTAATCCTAGAGTTTTTTCTATAGTTTTTTTTAATGTAGGAATAATGATTTTTTTGGTTTTAAAACTTATTCTAGTGCTTATAAATATTTTGCTTTATCTTTCAAATGGAAAAAAATATTTTTTTAAGTTTAATTATGGAAAAGAAAGATTCGTTTATTGTTTCGAGAATTCAAACTGTTTTCGAAGAATCTGAAAAGTTAATTCAAAGAAAAAAAATTAGTGAGCGTCAAAATGTAAAAGAAGAAATTTGTAAGATTCTTATAGATGACAAAACAAGCTCAAAAACAGAAACATCATCTTTACAGAAAGCTCTTCAAGATATACTTAAGAACAGGGAAAGATCAAGGTTACTAGAGATCTATACTCTTCTATGTGAAAATGTCGATTTACATCAACTTACTGGGCATGGTGAAAATCTGTTACATCTAGCTGCTCGAACAGGTGAGGAAAGAATTTGCACTAAGATTTTCTTAAAGAGTTTAAACGCAAATGTGAAGCTAGAGGAGAAACGAAATAATTCGCTACTTTATCCATGGCAAGTAGCAAAAACAAGAGAAATGAAGAATATCTTGGTAAGTTTTCCTATCATCCGTAGATTTATACTCAAGGAGAAACTAAATGAGAAGATTAGTTGTGGGATTAGACCAAATGAAGAGTTTAGAACACCTCAAGTACTTTTACAAGAAATTGTGAGAGAAGAAGATCTTGAAAGGTATGGAAGAAACATTTCTTTGGAGAAAACTTTCGTTTCCCTTTTTAGTTGTGGATCGATGATTCAAAAAGCTCATCCTAAATTAACTTGTACTCAAAAAGCACTAACAGATAATCCAAGGAGGAAGAGAGATAAAGAAAGTACTTTATATATAAAAGATTCAGCATGTTACGATGGATATGTTACTAGATATAATTGCAAAGAGAAATCAAAACCAATTTATTCAAGATTTAAATCTAAAAAGTTGCATGTAGTTGGAAATGAGGTTGGATTGGAGGATGAGCATCAAAAAGTTAAGACCAAATTTAGGCAACTTTTCAAGAGTAAGCAGGTAAATGATCATAGTTCAAGAATTGATATTAAAGTGACCAAAGTACTTTCAGCATTCATAAATCATTAAAGATAATAGAATTCATTTTATTTCATAATGAATTTTTTCCTTGGTTATAATAATAAACTTTGAAATGTTCCCATTGACTCAATTTTCTCTTGTTTATATCCTTGTTCCCTATGTTCTATTCTGCATATTTGTTGACTTTCCTAAGATATCTTCAAGTTTTATAATTTCAAAGCTTTCAAACACAAAATACTAATTATACCTTTGAGTCTAGTCATATATACTACTCCTATCTCTAGGAAATTCTTGTCCAGGGTTCTCAACAGACTTTCTGAGAACCCACTACCAACAATATATGAATAGAAATCCAAAGTCAAAAAAATATTTTTTCCGTGCTTTTTTATTAGTCACAATAAACATAAATGGGCAAAATGAAATTACTTGTTACTAAGATCCGCTTCAAGTTTTACGGGGCTTATTTATAGCAATGATTTAATTCGCTTATTTCTTATAGAAGATAACTAGTTCCTTACCATAAATGATTTTCTCTTTTTGCTTTAATGAAAGTATATTCTATATATAGGTTAGAAAGTTTCACCAGAAAGGTAAAATAAATTATTTCGGTTTTACAATAAAACATTCTATGAGATCAACGAGTAGACAATGAGATTTGTCTCAACAGTGATAAATTTAGTCAATTTTCGCAAACCAAATATTTTCTAGTTAATCTGATTAAAAAATATAAACAAGAATCCTCTCTTAAATACTACCTTTTAGTGACAGGTCTTATCTAATCCCAAGATCCGCGCAGAAAGAGATAAGACTCTATTTTAAGAGAAACTATAAACTTATGAATTTATTCTGCTTTTTATCCAATTATCTTTTTTTGGTTTCTAGTTGAGTTGTTTCGGGCTCAAATTTATGCATATATTCATATTTAACTGGATTAAATAAGAGATTATTAAAAATTTCTTAGAGGCTCCAGAAAAGTAGGATTCATACTCAATAAGAATGTTTTATGAAGTACATTTGTTCACTTCTAGTGCAGTATGTTTACATATATACGGAAGTTTGAACTGATTTGTTTGAAATCAGAATAAACTTGGTTTTGGATTTACAGTGAAATTAGGTTGAACACATCTCAAATAGTATGGATTCATCTCATTAGCTCATAAACTTACTTAAATATATCAATAGCATAATTAATTCTATTACGTTGTGTTGTAGTGATGTTGCTAAAGTAGAGAGCTAAAGCTATCAAACTTGCATACATTGCTAATTGTTAGTTAAGAGTCAACTTTGTTAAACATATTGCTTCTTTTGGTATTTTCCAACTTGCCATCCGATTAGGATTTTCAAAGATTGATTGAAATTTAGATATTTCTGTTCTTATTTTCTTTATAAGATATGGTTCTAACTTTTGCCATTGCTCAATACTGAAAAGAGCTTTCTTAAGGCACTGCATTTAATGATGTTATTAACTTAGCATTGAATAGAAGTACTGACAAAACAAGCCTAGAAGGTAACCTTTTTATTTTAAGGGAAGCAAAAACATGTCTATATTATGTACTAGGAATATATGTACTTATTCTAAAACCTTTTAAGAGTAGAGCAATATGGAGCTTTTTACTTTAGACTGTCGAACCAAGACCTATTAGCTTATTCTTTTTCTTTAGTTTTTCTTGTTCCTTCTGTTGATTAAATTAGATTAGATGTTAAGGAGGTTCCGTGGCTATGTAAATAGAGCTCGAGGATCTAACCCAGCATGAGCCTGCCGTTGTGTTCATAATTTCTACAGTAAAATTATTAGTGTTATTACATTGCTTTCAATAAAAAGAGTTATGAAGCAACAGGATCCTTCTTGTTCCGTTAACTTCTTGCTTATTCATGATCCCTATGCTTGATTTCCCAAAAAACTGTAACTTCTCAAAATGCAATCCAAAATTAACCAAAACAGCAATTTTGACATAAAAGATGACGGTTTTTGGTTTTGATACAGACAGGATGATCAACATGCCCAAGAATGATAAAGAATGTTTCCAGAGGTCGGGATACATATCGGAAAGTTTCCAGATGATTCTTGCCTATATTTGAGTCCTTGCAATCTGTTGGGTTTCGATTTTTTACCTTTTCTCGATTTTCTCTAGGGCAGTTTTCAGGTATTTATGGTGATTATTCACGGTGTTTCAAGGTTCATGTCTTTTGTCTTTACAATGTTCTATCTGTTAGTGCTCTTTAGGGTTGTTCTGTGCTCACTATCATTTTTTGGTTGAAGGTGAGATGCCCTATGGATTTCTTGTTTTCTTTTGTGTACATGCGATTCATACTTTTCAGTGCGTTGCGCTGTAGGAACTTTTAAAGGATAATTCCACTGCGGTTACTTTTTGAAGATATTTCATACTTACCGCTTTTGTCTTTCATATTCTCCTGACCTTTATGTTTCAGTCTCCGCCAATAACAATTAATCTTCACTTTTTCGCTTTTCTATAGTGTTTTTCTGGAGTGTTTGTGAGTATTCTTGGGTTGTGAGTATATTCTGTGCTACATAAATATTTAGTAGTAACAGTTTTTTGTTTTTACTTGACCTGGTCTTAACACTTATGATCCTACCGCCCACTCTGTAGGTTCCAATAAGATCCTTAAGGAGTTCCTGTCATACAAAGATCACTACGCCAGTAGAACTGGAGTTGACTCTTGATGCAAACCATCATCATTTTTCATTATGATTGGTATTCTAGTTTACTCTTTCAACCCTTGCAACACCTTTCTGTCCTACTTCTTGGAGTAAGATCACAATGGATGGAAGTTCATGGGTAAGTTTTAGTATTGTAGAGAGTTTGTATTGAGTAAAGCCACCAAGGTTGAGCGATAGATCTTTAACACTCACTTTTTGTTGGTTAGTAAAGTTAGGGAATCCCTGTAGGCGCTGAGTAGATATAAGCTCAGTCTCAGAAATAACTTGTGGCATTTCATCTGTTATCCCGTAATTTCTTGTTGGTTATGAAGCTATGTCTAACAATTTTAATACAGTAAAACTGTCTTTTTTCTAATTAATTCACTCTACTTACTAGTCAGTCGCACCTACTGAATCGCAATTATTAATGGTATACAGGCTACAATAGCTTGTTTACAGGTCCTAACGGTACAAGAGTTAACTCTTAATATAATTTCACGCCAAGCATTTTCCAATAACTTCATTTTAGTCTAACTCTTTTATTTCAGTAGTTTTGCAGCATTAGATGAACAAGAATAAGATCATAAAATTCCAAAAAACAGAACAACGAAAACATCAATAACGATCAAGAGAGTAAAAAACACAAGATTAATCACATCTTCATCTATCAAAGCTATTTTTTTTCACTTAACTAATTCCTAGTAGGGAATGATTTGGGAGATTTTGTTTGGGTGTCACCAAGTTTACAAGTCACAAGAAATTTCCCTCTAGTAATACTTTCTTCGCAAAATCTCGCAAGATCTATACACTTCATAGGTTTTGAGTAAAATAAACTATGAAATCACTCGAAATTGCATCTACACATATAAAATAAAGATCTATTTATTAAATTGTTTGATCAGGTACAAAGGTCCGTGTAGGTGGCCTACTTGGAATAATTAAAAGAGAAATTGTCTTAATCAATTCTGTGTACATGATATTATCACTTGATCCAAGAATAAAAAACCTGTTTCTATAGTTGAAATAGCTAATTTTTTAATTGGGGGTAAATAATTACTCAAAGTTCTAATATTTTTTTCTCTTTCATAATCTGAAGCGATGTCAAAAAATCTTGCTTCTGAAACTTTTGCTGTATATTGTATATCCAAAATCGGTTTTCCAGCAACCAAATGTTATAGGTATATAAACCTGCTACTAGTTTCCAGAAATAAACAATTTCTTGATAACACAGCGGCGATTCAAAGTAACCACGTGCTTGTGTTCCTCCCCAGTTGTACAGTTATGCTGAGATGCTATATCTCTGTATGTGTACATTGCGGCAAAAACTGGTTTCCTCAGATCTCTTTTATTAACCAAATTCATATTGATGTTGTATTAATAACTTCGTTTCCCACCATACTCGTCATTTAAGGCGACCCATCTCATATCTTTAGCTAACCAACCTTGATGAGTACATTCTGCATTTGGACATCTAGTTCTGGAAATCATTTGAATATTGTACTTATCAGAAACAATAGGAATAATAAATTGTCTTCATTATTTCCAACAAGTACCCACATTCCACTAAATATTCTACTTGGTCCGACATAGACCATTATCCACGCGCCATGCGCATAACCATCATTACCAACATAAGCTACACTAATTAATTTAGGTTTATCAGGATTTATGTTGAGAGCATACATACCTAATTTACACTTTGTACTTCCTAAAGAGCACACATATTATGTTCTTGTATTTTTATCAATGCTAGGGAATAATCCATGTTTTCAGAGAGCATTATCCAGTTTCATTTCAATAGAACTTATTTTCTGGAATATTTCTTAAACGGTTGAGATCAAATATTTGTATTCGATACATCTTATCAAATTTGGTTTCTATATATTCATCTTTAATAATACACGCAGTATAATTGTAAACTTTCGCATCCCTCCAGTGCTATTTGGAAGATGGATTTGTTCCATAAACAACTTTGAATGGGTTACATAGATATCTTATGTCAATGAACTAAAACCACTTGCCTAGTGGTATTAGAGCAAAATTTAGACCTGTTTTTGTCTTGCTATCCTCATACTTTAGAACCTATGGCTGTCCGATTATTGATCTCAATGTTTAAATTAGTTAGAAAAATAAAGGTATATAAGCCATACCTTGCAAACAGAACGACTTCGGTCAATTAAAAGTATTCCTTCCTCGTATACAGGGTTGTCTAATTAATATGGTGTGAAAGAGGCTTTGAGATCGGCTCTTGGAATATCCGAAAATTCTTGTAACTCGCTTCAACTAGTACTTTTTAATTCACGGTGTTTTTATCTAGGCTAACATAGCTTCCGCGTGTAATTTTGGTAATGTAAAGTGGATTGTTAGACTGTACATATACAATTTACCCATAATGTTTTCGTTCTTATTTAAAAATCGTTTTTTTTTACTTGTTAAATGCTCAGAAAACAATAAACAGTAACAAAGTTGCTTATATATATATATAGCGTAATAGATATGTGTGATAGAGTTCGCTTTAAGTTTTATTTATTGAATCTGGTTACGTCAGCCTCTGAATCAGTTCAAAAACGAGGAAATAAAATATGTAAAAGGGTTTATAGCTATGATTGGCTTTAAATTCTGTGGTGATGGAGTGGAATTCCCTCCACAGAACTCCTGAAGTAATATCACGATAATCTGGTAGCATCAGACAATATTTTAGAGATACATCGTTCCTTCATAGATCGGAATCAACCTCACAAGCTGAGTTTTCGTTCAAGTTCATAGCTATTTAGTAAAAATATTATTGACCAGGTTGTCGCTAGAGAGTATTTTTTTATTGGACTTTGGTTGATTTCCACAATCTGGTTGGCTGAAATTCATTTTTGCAGGATATTTTGTTGGTTAAAACTGATCAAATTGTTAAAATTAAAATCGACTATATATTGATTTTACTGGATACAAAGCTAAAAAATTGAGTACTTACAGTACAGAATTATTTTTGAATGTATACTTAATATATCCAATTCTGTATTTTTCGACTTATCCAAATGTCAACCAGTATCCATTATCTATAGCATATTCTATCATTCTTGTATTCCTCAAGTGACTCTATTGCTCAGATTAAAGCAGCTCAAACATGATTATATAAGAAAAAAATCTAATTTACATCAAGAAGCCAGTTCAGTGTGACAATGTCTTCTTTCAATCTGATTGGAGAGCTTTGAGTTTGAATTGTTAGAACTAGAATGTTATTGCAAATATTTGAATTTGCTGTGCAAATTTAGTATGATTTATGGTGAAAATGACTAAAGACAATTTCGTTATTTATTTATCATCTAATTTAATTTATAGATATATCAGTTATCCCCGTAATATATCTCGAAAAATTACGTTTATGCATCATTATTATTAAGTAAATATCCAGATATATAAAAGAAAATAGGACAGGGATGGAATCCAGTTTATTTTTAGTTAAATCTTCTAGTCGGAACTCAGAAAACAATATAACTGAATATTCAGGGAATAAGAAGAAATTGCCCTATGAATCTGAATTTAACCAAGGACTTAATAAAATAATTTAGAGGTGATAAAAAATTAGCACAATACTCTTTTTTTCTGTCATGAGTATCAATGATTAAAGGGGCCAACCTTTTTTGGAAGACCCATATTGAAGGGTAAAATGAGAACAAAATATACTGAATGAAAGTACTGATGACTATAAATTCGCTAAATTAATACAGATGATTAAAACTGCATCATCAATCCCATGAAAATTTTAGTGAATCAATATTTATAATTTTAGACTTTTGATACAATATCGCCACTCCAATGGATAGGTATGAAGTATCAGAGTTGCACATGCATTGAATCTATAAAACGGTATTCATAGGGGAGATCAATAGGGTTATAATTTATCAATGTAAAATATATACTTATTATTGAAATAAAATTAACCTAAGAAGACACCAATAAGTAGTGATTCTATCTTAGAGTGGCGTAGCGTTGCAATTTGAGATTCATTGAGATATTTTGTTTAGTTATGACCCAATTTATAAGCCTTTGGCATTAAAATTTGATCCAAAGTTTTATATAAACTCTCATTACCATTTTTTTAAAACAATTTTAACCATAATTAACATCATTTCTATTGATCCGTAGCTATATCACAGTCTTAGATACAATATATTATATATAACAGCTTTTGTCATCGAAAATATGGCAAAATATAATTCTCCTCTAATTTTTTGTAAGATTACGATAGATAAGAATTATTTTAGATAAATTAAAGAAAATAATGTTATTTAATGTTTTTTAAGATAGTTATAATCATACTTGCGAGATAACATATATTTTTGAAAATTACCTAGGTAAAGGATCGCAAATAAAAAGATTCAAAAGGTATTATTAACGTTTCTTTAAGATGGTTCTTTGCTGATAATATATGCTACCCTCCGAAAATAAATATACCATCTGCTCAAGAAAAAGGTTTTAAAAAACTCATATAGACTCATCTTCACTCGCTATTATTCCAAGATTTGCAGTGTAACTTATCATTTTGAGTTTATTCGGTAAGAAAATACTGATACAGTTTACATAACGTAACTCTTACTTAGAGTTGTCATATTAGAGATAAATTATCGTTAACCATGAATTAATAAACAACTTTAATATATTCATGAATCTGTACTACCAGTGAGTATATATGGGGAGAGGGGGAGAGAATAATGCGGAATTCTTTTCGTTAATTTTATCTTAGATCTAGGTTCTTTTTGAATAGATTAATCGGATGAGGTTGTATCGGCTACTGTGCAATGAAGTCAAGCATCGTCGTTGATTTCTGATTCTTAACTAGTAATATATTTAAGAAATTAATAAATTATATAGTGAACAGATAGATGTGTATAGTAATAATTCAACGAAATAGCTTTAGGGTATACATTGTCCATTAAATTTGATATACTAGAGAAACAAATACAAATATTCCTGCTTGTAATTAAATATTGTGGATAAGAGTCCCCACGAGGCTGCAGCCACACATGAGGCAATATTTTTTCCTTATGAAATTAAGATCCCTAATGCAAATTTAATATCCAGATTGAGAATTCTAAAACTACCGATATTTATTGATAAGTCAAAATAATTATCTATAGGACTGAAGATATGGGTCATACTTAGAAACTTTCTATTGGTAACAGATAGGAGAGCATGAAGATACACTTTGCAGTTTTGGGTTTAAAAGTTATAGATTCATAACATATTACCACTAACAAGACACTATTTTATTACAATTCAAATGGATTCTCTAGAGAATTATGATATTTAGCAAGAAAAAGAATGTACATCACTCAGTAGTTATAAGCTATGTAATGTACACTTGTACTAATCAACAGTTAGATTTGAGCACATGTTATCATACAAATTTAAAGGAATCATACTGGAAACCATACTAGTTAAATATGAATTATATGAAGAAAAACTCAATTGTACCTAGATGAGCTCTGATGAAGACTAGTAATTAGAAAACTCTTTGCTTAAGATATGGTGCACATCATTTATGTTTTTGATACGTGGAAGTGTGGTACAGTTATTTCATGGTGTTGTAACGTTAAATTTATTTTGAATTGACCAAACTTTTCCTGGACATTTATTTTTTAAACATAAAAAATTTCTATTCTCAGTAGTTAGATTATAAAAATATGTATAAATTCAGATTTTGCATAGATAGCTGGGAGTAAGTTACATTGTATCAAACCTAAGATTCCTGGCAAAATATAGTCAAAAGTTGAGATAAAACGAGAAATTAGATGTATTGAACAGTTTTTAGTGAATGTGTCGAGGAGGAATACGATAATTTGCAAGGTCGCTAGAAGACAAGTAAGCGACGTATATGCAAGATCACAGATGATTAATGTGAAATATTTTCCCTTTCAAAAGGTCTGTCCAATTGTCCACACATGTAACCAGTGGGTTAAAGCATTAATATATACATACTCGCGCACGATATTATTTTTTAAATTGAGTGTGTATTATTGTTTTTTTTTGTTCAAAATCAAGTTTGAAACTAGCTCTTATTGATCGGGGCTCATGTAATAGTCAGAAGAGGGCAGAATATGTTGACATCAATACGACAGGAGGTATAAGCTCTATTTTTGCTGTAGACTAGTGTAGTCTATTGAGTAAGGACATTGAAAATAAAACTGATTTCTAGTTTTTCACTTGAGTATATATTTATATGAAGAGAAAGATGCCTTTTCACCAATATGCTCCAAAATAAATTTCCAACTAAAAATTTCAGAAAGCTAGCCGGAAGTGAATTATATGATGAATGGGGAAAACTCTCATAATATTTCTTAAGCGCTTAAATCCATTATGTTTTGACCATGATAAATAGGTAGGTGGAGTTGTAAGTATTTTCATGTAATATTAGTCATAATATCTTGTGATTATTTGACAAATATAAAAGGCATAAAATATAAGCGACAGCTTGTTGACACATACTTGCTGGACTAAAATACCAAAGATATAATACTAATGGCCTTTGGATCATAAATGCTTGGTTACTTAACAAATAGACGCCCTTGAATTCGAGACCAAACCATAATAGTTCTCTTGAATACGAGGTTAAAGAATAGTGCTTGTAGAGATCGAGTAATCCTAAGAAAGTAAAAGCATGTCTGCACCTTAGATCAAAGGATTTCTATGACCGGGAAGAGATGCAGATTAAGACAAAATTGCATTACTAGGTGATTAAAACTTATTTTGTGTCATTAAAAGCCGTAAACTTTAATGAAATGAGTGAAAGTGATAAAATGTTGAAAATCCCTTTGACATAGAATATTAAGGTCTGGGTTGGTGTAAATAAGTAAGAAACTAGTTTCCACTTTATAACAGTTATGCCTTAAGAAAATTTATTTCTTAGGCTAAATTATTCCTGATAACAATATATTGTATTGAAAGAAAAAGTTCTCATTTCTGAGAATCTCTACTGAAATCTGTAGGCCTCTATATCCTGCAGCTGTCATAGGGTGCTCTTTCTAGAACCTTCAGGTATGAGATAGCGCTATCTAAAGACGATAAGCTAACTAAAAGTAAGTCAGGAATATAAAGCAATCGCATAAGGAGTTGTGAAAATGTGTAAAGTTAAATGCTCATATTCTGATATAAATATAGATAGTCAACTTCCTGATCAGCATAGAGCTAGTAAGAAAAAAAGCTTAGAAATGTTTACTGATTTTAAGTTAAGGTCGCAGGTACAATTTAACTGTAATTACTGAGGATCAGAGAGAGAATCATGTCTCTATAGCAGAACATGCAAAGACAAAGAATTTTGGGAGGGGTTTAGAAGGAGCGAACACTGTGGATCATTTATGTAGTGTAAATCATAAGTCAAAGTATTGCCATCTAGATGAAGGAGCAGTTAGAAGAACTATTCTTAAGAGTTTCTTCAGATCGAATTTAATTACGAGAGATACAAGTTACTAGAGTAGTGAGTATCCAAGGAAATAGAAACACACAAGAACATGCATAAAGCGACCACAATTAATAGCAACATATAATAAAAGAACTTCGCTACAGTCGAAGGTATTCGTATAGGTAAATTTTATGATTAGTTAGGATAATACTTGGTGAAATTTGATTTCACCATACTATTTCTAAATAAAGGGGATACGTAGTTATTAGGGTCACATAATAGAACTTTGTTTGTTCCGCTTTGTCTTGAACTAGAGGAACCAACAGCACTTATTAGTCCAGAAAATTATCAGAAATCTGGGGGAAAACACAATATAATTTAAGAGAACTTCTCATTTTTCTCACTTATGGGTTAACAAAGTAGAAAATCATTGGATATCTACCCCCAGACACTCTAGTATATCAGACATTAGAAGATACAAGCTATTAAACCATTTGCGAGAAGCTAAGACATTAATCCTGAAATTTTACCTCGAGAACTATAATTGTATCTTCTGGGAATAGAATTTTAGCTCTCTGATGATTTAAACACAGCTTTAGTATCATCATTTGTGAGATATTTTTAGTCATAGTTAATAATAACCTGGGCAGGAACAATAGAAGCTTTTTTAGAATACTAGAGTTTAAACTTCCAATTAGAGTCAGCCTATTTCAGCCAGAGAAGGAAGGTCTTGCAAGTTACTTTCCATTTTAAAGATAGAAAGAAGATTTTGAATTGGAATAGCTTGTCTACAATAGTGTTCTTATTGAAATATGTTTGACTGGGCAGAGAATACATCACATTGAAGATTCTATGTTGGATGACGAAGTTAGGTTGAGTTTAGATAGGTGTTCTTAGAACCACTGGTGGTTTCATCGTTTGTTTAGGAGTAAAAGTAGTAGTCTATATTTTGTTCCCTTGTTTTGTGATTCTTGGTTCCGTTGCCATAGCCAGGCAGATAAATTGACGCGATTGCCTGAAATCATTTCTTTTTCGTATATTCTTCCTAAGCACTGATGAGAGGCAAATAATTGTTCAGGTAGTTTAATGGTGTTTAACCAGATCTTCTTTAAGGTTGGGTTATATTGTGAAAAGGGCATTGTAGGGTTCCATCGCGGTCCAAGAATAAAAGGCCAAAGGCATTCGGTAAGATGCAAACACCATCAACACGGTACCTACGAAGATTTTGATTTAAAACTATGTAGACACACCGTAACGAAAACTGGCTTATTGAATTTATATTTTAATTGATTGTACCTTAGATGAGCTAACAAAAGGGTTTTACGTTTTGTTTAAATTATTAATAACGATAATCAACTATATGGTTGCATTATGCAAGGATATTAGGATAGAGTACTGTAAAACTGTCAAACCAAGGGAAAGAGTGTGTCTTCTTGTCAATATGATTAATGGTTTATACCGAACATAATAGAATTTCCTGTATTCTATGCTCGAACTTCAAATATAATTGAGAACCCTAACTTACCAATGATATTGTTTATCTAGTCACCGATCATTCGCATTTTACAAAAATTCTCGGAATCCTAACATGGAAATTTATACATCATATATTAAGCCAAAATTTCCAATTATGGAATATTCGTTTATAGTCCAAAAATAAACTTCTTTCTACAAATTCTACGGACTTTCAAAAGGACGATTGTATCGGCTTGTTCTCAAAGTAGTTTGCTGTGCAAAAAGTAGAGTAAAATATAAAATTATAAGTTTTCTTTTTGTATTTTCTTAAACTCTTAATTCGCTTAAACCGCTTATATTATAAGGTACTCATATTTCAAGAGTATTTGAACAGCTAGTAATAAGAATTTATTTCAGTCCATATATTTCAAACTTGAACTAACACTGCCCCATTCTTGTTACTAGAGCTCGTTCCCCACAGCTAACCATCCTAAACGAAGATTATTTTTTCTGCTAAAGAGGTCCAGCTTTTTAGCTTGCTTTTCAAACCGCACTTCAATAATTTCATAGAACTTCTCCGGTTTGCAGCTGTTGCCTACCACTTCTGCGAAGACACATTCTTTACCAAAGTTCCTATTTTTCAAAACATCTGGCAACTTCCCATAGACACCAATTAGTAGTTCTTCACTACACTTCTGAGTAAGCTTACCAAACGTGGATCGCAATTTCCATTTAGCAGAAAGTTTAATCCACAACAAGTGATCCATGTATTTAATATTGTTTTTCTTGAAAATATCCATGGCTAAAGACTTCTTACTTGGAAAGGTCCAAAGAAAGACAATAGTATTTTTCATTAGTCTCGTAAAATCCAATTTCCTTAAATCATGATCTGATATGGTATCGTAAAAATTAGCTGCCCCTCTAATTGGATTCTTTGCCATAAATCGATACGGCGGATCCAAATGCACAACTTCAAAAGCACCACCATCAAACTTTTTAATGAAATCATTTACATCGCCATGGAAGAACTTCACCTTAGGATGTATGATCCAATGCTGCATCATAAAATTCTCCTTTCTAAACTCATACAAATTTGTCAATTTAGTTCTTTTTACATCAAAACCATGTTTAGAATCAGGCATCAATTTATCACATTGCAAATCATCTCTTCTTGCATCAACAGCCCTAAGAACTTCTATTTTCTTCTTAGCCATTGCTGCTTCGAATCTGCTAATTTCCCTGAATTTCTTTTTCCAGCATTGCACTTCTTTATCAACATTAAACCAATTTACAAGAGGAAAGGATGCTACTTCACCTTTTTCTTCCATAAACTTTATAAACTGTGCAATACCATCAGCCGAGCTGCAATTAAAATACTTCATTATATCAACTTTTTCAGCTCGTTCTGTATTCAATCTATGCATTTTTGCATAACGCATGGCAGTAAAGATTCGTAACTTAAATAAATGGGTTTCTCCATTAAACTCCTTCTCAATAAAATACTTAGCCCCACGAGATTTATTATTGTCTTTTCGTGATGCATCCACATCAAGCCGTAAATTCGTGTAAACAGAAATGGCCTGTTTACCTACCAGGCGCTGCAATTGACTGTAAATCTGTCTTTTTGGCCTATTCTTGAGAAACTCAGCGTACTTCCCATACTTAGAAAATCCAAACTTCAAAATACATTGTTTCAATATGTAAACTTCGATTTTTTTCCATCGTAAAAGCGAATTAAACATGGGAATCATAAACTGACTGACTGGTTCGAAACTCAAGAAATCATCTAATTCTTTGTCAGTAAGATGCAAATCACAAAGATCTACATTATACTCATCTGCACTCCATATTTCCGCTTCTGGATTTGCTAATCGTAATCGGGTTAGACATGCTTTAATTCCACTGAATTTATTCTTCAATAGAAAATCAACCACTAAACTCGGCAAATCCTCAAATAATTGTTGTACTGGTTCCCATGTCGACTCTTCTAATGGAAATCCTCTCCAATGAACTAACAGAAAATATTCATCATCCTTTTTCTTGATCTTAATCAACTTCTTAATCTCAAGCTTTTCTGAATCATTTAAATAACAAATCTTTGTTTTTGCAGAAGGTAAAAAGTGTGATGGAGCATAAAACATCATTCTAGATGCATGTACTTCTTCTTCATCCCCGCATAAATTCTTCAATAAATATAAATATGACCCTAATTGTTGAATGATCTGAAATGGTCCTGTCCATTGAGGTTTTACCTTCGAACCACGTTTTGGTTTACTGACTAATACAAACTCTCCCACATGGAAATGCATCGGAGTTAGTTTGTATTTCTTATTGTACAAAGCATTAGCATATTGTCTTGACCGTTCAGCGAATGAAAAAGCCGTTTCTTGGTACTCTCTTATTCTTCCTTCTAACTCCAGCGAAACTTCTTTAAGTTCACTCATTTGAATTGATGTCAATTTCAAATTTGGCTTTCGCCCCACTGGATCGCTTCTAGGTTTCTTACCCAGCAAAATCTGGAGGGTGTAAGATTATTTCTACTTCTCAATGGCTTCGAATTAAGGTAACATTGTACCTGCACTAAAACCTCAGGCCAATCTTCAACCTTCAAATTATATTCTGAAAGTAAGGTTCTCAAATTCTTCAAAATCTGCTTATTTTGTATTTCTGCGGCTCCATTAGTGTAGGGAGCATAAGCCACCGTGAACTTCTGACTTTCTCCGCTTTGCCTAACAAAAGCATCTACAACTGCATTAACGTAATGTGAACCCTTGTCAGATAGTAGAATAAAATCATCAGCTAAATCATAGTGAGAATGCCATTCCCATAAAATATTCATGACATTTGTTGCATTGGCATTCTTACACTGCTTCAATAAAGTAACTCTTGATAACGCATCTATTAAAGTCAACACATAACCTTCCTCTGGTGAAATGTACAAATAATCTGACATTAGAACTGCTCTACATTCACTTGGTAATTCATTAATCGCTAAAGGTCTCCTTATTATTTTCGATGGACGTTGACAATGTAAACATTGGCTTCTTAATTTTTCCGTAGCTTCCATAAATATTTTTTTACTTCTTTAGAGTGCATCACATAATTAGCTGAAATCCATTTCTTTTCCTGATCCACTGCCCCATGATTGAAGCGTAGATGGGTATGAACAATCACTGGTAAAATCAAACTTTTTGTCACCACTAACTTATTTTTATATCTTCTCAAAATATTTTCTTTGAACTTTAGATCTTTCTTTTGTAAATTTAAGCAAAATGATTCATCCATTTCGGGCCAGGCGTCTCCATATTTCAATGTAAAATCTATGTTACGTAAACCAGCATGAATTTCATCAACTTTTTCCCAGAAATGCTGCACATTAAAATGTTCTACAGTTGCTACTGCAACTAACACTTCGTCAGCTTCCACCTTATCAAATTCAGGATTAAGCCAGCGAGATAAAATATCAGCAGCTACATTCTGTTCTCCAGGAATATGATGTACTTCTAAACAAATGTCTTGAAAAATCAAGCTCCAATGCGTCAGCCTTTCAGAATAAGACTTCCTAGACGCTTTGATTGGATTCAAAATATAATATAGGTTCTTGTGATCCGTAAAGAGAATCTTCTTCTTCTCATTTGATTTCAGAAAATAAGAATGCTTCTGTGATGCAATCACCACTGGAAATAACTCCTTCGAAGAAATATGCCAATTCAAGGAACTATCTCTAAACGTACCTGAAGCCATGGCAATCACATCATAGTTAGCATCCATTGGAAATTCTAATTTAATTGCATCAGATGTTTGACAAATAAAATAACTCCAGTAAAATTCCGAAGCATCCACAAATAAGACCAGGTCTAACTTCTGATCGTAGTAGCCTAATGTATTAGAGAAAGCCAATTTAACCTCCTTCGTTAACTTTTCGTAAGCATGATTCATTTCCTCGCTCCATTCCAAGAGTACTTTTGTTCTTTCTAACTTCTTGAGTCTTCCGTAAATATTAAACTCCCCGGTCATTCTTTTTCTTAACTCCGAAAAACCCGGTAACATCTTTGAGACCCAGTTCCCTAAATAAATCAGCTGTGCTAATTCATGCACATAGGTAGGTTTTGGTCTTTCCATTAACTTTTTTAAATAAGTGTCATCTAAACGATAACCATCCTTTGTCAACTTGTGCCCACAAAATACTGCACTCTGAGCAATCAGGTCACATTTTCCTATATTTAGCCTCAATCTCTTATCTATAATAGCCTTTAAAAAACTCCTTAATAAAGTCATGTATGCTCTTACATCCAATGCAAATAAAACTGTATCATCAATCCATTGTAAAGCATGATTAGGCCAAAGAGATGCAGGTGTCAAAACATGTGTAATTACCCTTTGAGAAAATAAAGACGGGGTATTACACCAACCTTGGGGGGCTCCTCTAAACGGGTAAGACACACCCCAAGGTGTTCCAAAGGTAAATAAATGTTGCGAGTTATGATGTGTTGGTAAATAATCAAACCCGCTTAACAGGTCGAATGATCCAAAAATAGTGTTTCCTTTTATCTTAGCGACCTGTAGATCAATATTCGGTAGGTTATTAACAACCTTTTGCGTAACTGCATTTAATGGCCTGAAATCAACCACCATTCGGTATTTTTTAGGCCCTTTTTTTGGAACAACAAAAGCTCTCATACATGTTGTTGGGTCATCATTAACCTCAACAATTTTATTTTTTATCATCTGGTCCACTCTTTTCTTCATGAACTCCTCTTTTTCGATACCAAGGGCGATCGCATTAAAAACTCCCACTGATGTTCCCTCCATTAAAGAACATCTCATAGGTTTTAGAAGAGATAATTGAGTTGGGGATAAATCATCGCCAAAAGCGGCTACATGGTGTAAAATCAAGTCATCAAATTCCATTTTTAACTTCTTATCTTCACCAAATATTTGAGCAGGTATTTCCTTTAATTTTCCTTTCAGCAAATCTTTCAATCTCATTAAATCTGCTTCTCTGGTAACTTCTAAATTTTCTCCGACACCAGTCAACTCCTCTAGCTCTGCATCATGTCTAGCATTAAATATCACTGGCTCGGGCCACGCACCTCCTTCTTCAAAACTTATTTTATTTTCTTCTACTGCAAATGCCTCTACCATTCCTTTTTGTAACTCTAATGGATTCTCAATACCAGGCTCGCTAAAAACGTGTGGATTAATTGCCATTGTATTGACGACATCAAATTCAAGGTCACCAAAAACCTTGCTCTTGAACCAGTTCGCTAAATAAGCTCCTTCGACTGTAATACACTCATTGACTTCACATGTTTCTTTGAAAGATTTCACTGATTTCTCAACCTTTTCAGTTAGTTTAGAAGATCTTCCATTTCCTGTGTTCCTTAATCGTCGAACTAAAATCTGCGTAGGATCAAGACCATGGAGTTTTAGAACCTCTTTTCCTATTAAAAGTTTCGTCCAGTTCTTCACTTGTTCAACTAGCAGCACTGCCACAGGTCCCAGCGAATAATCTCCAAATCCTGGAATCCTTACTGAAGGTAGTAAATGACCAATCTTAAAAACGGGATACAAATTCCCAGAGGCCACTCTCACAAATGTCTTTCTCTTGATATCCTCTATCTTCCAGCAGAACTTTTCAAATAAATTCCTTGCCCCCGAGGTTTTTCTAGCTCCAGAATCTAAAATACCGTCCACCACCATCGGACCTTTTCTGGTTTCTAAAACAAGTTCAGCTTCGACATGATTAATCTCATTTTCCGCTACATCCCGCACTTCTGCATTTGCTACATCAGTACATTCACTTAAAAATATCTCATCGACCGATCCTGCAGGAACGACTTCAATAATGTCGGTCTCTACATCCTCAACTGCGCCTTCATTAGCCGGCGTCACTTCATTGGATGTAAACGTGGACTTCTCGACCGGTTTCTTAAAATTTCTCTTCCAGCCCTTCTTTTTATTCTCTTTCCACTTTAGCAATCTCTTCCTTAAAACCTCTCCATCTGGTTTGGGCTGCGAGGATGGATTCTTATTTCCATTCCTAATAAGTTTTAACCTCATCCAGCACTTAAAGCTTCTATGTCCATAAAACCAGCAATGATTACATAAGTCTGGTTCATCATTAGAAGATTGCTTCTTGAAATGAGAGTGTGGTTTCCTCTCTCCCTTGGTATTCACCTCGTTCACCTCAATAGGAGCACTTTCTTTGAACTTTCCTAACTGGATCTTCTTAAAGTTGACTCGTTTTTTCATCTCGTTTCTTACACACAGCGGAGGCAGACACTCCAGCACATATTGTTGTAATCGCACGTGGTCAACATCGGTTAAAGCAGGATTCAAACTAAGCCTGCTAGCCTCTACCCAGATGTATTTAGGCAATTTAGCGAAGATCGCTAACGCAATCTTTTTCTTATTGAGTTTTGCAGTGCATGGTTGCAACTTAATGATCTCCTGCACTTCACTAAAAAGGATTTTTATCGCATCTTCCTCTCTTAGTTTGAAGTTGTATTTCACATGTTTGGCGATCATCACTTCGGCTTCCTCCAAAGCTTGCTCTTTCATTTCTAACAATAGGATCTTTAAATAATCCACAAGATCTTCATTAGTTCTAGTAACATCTAGTCGTCGTAAGTGAATAAAAAGATCCAAATCTACGAATTGAGTCAAGTTAATATCTCTTTTCTGTTGTAAAGACAGCCTCTCATACTGATAGATAAACTTCTCTACATTCTTTCTTTCGAGAACTTTTAAATCATTGACCTTGAAATCCTGACAAATCATCGCACCATTCTGCGTAATGTTACTTAATTGCTTTTCATTAGAACTTAACTGCAAAGCTTCTATAGCTCTTCTTGTTGAATCCAAGGTCTTCTGCATACTTTCATAAAGAGCCAGCATCTGCTTCTGATTCAAAGGACGCGTAAGCTCGTTTTGATCTACTCCAGACATTCTCTAAATCTTTGAAAATATCAAGCCACAGGGAATATTGATCAATATTCGTTTATAGTCCAAAAATAAACTTCTTTCTACAAATTCTACGGACTTTCAAAAGGACGACTGTATCGGCTTGTTCTCAAAGTAGTTTGCTGTGCAAAAAGTAGAGTAAAATATAAAATTATAAGTTTTCTTTTTGTATTTTCTTAAACTCTTAATTCGCTTAAACCGCTTATATTACAAGGTACTCATATTTCAAGAGTATTTGAACAGCTAGTAATAAGAATTTATTTCAGTCCATATATTTCAAACTTGAACTAACACTGCCCCATTCTTGTTACTAGAGCTCGTTCCCCACAGCTAACCATCCTAAACGAAGATTATTTTTTCTGCTAAAGAGGTCCAGCTTTTTAGCTTGCTTTTCAAACCGCACTTCAATAATTTCATAGAACTTCTCCGGTTTGCAGCTGTTGCCTACCACTTCTGCGAAGACACATTCTTTACCAAAGTTCTTATTTTTCAAAACATCTGGCAACTTCCCATAGACACCAATTAGTAGTTCTTCACTACACTTCTGAGTAAGCTTACCAAACGTGGATCGCAATTTCCATTTAGCAGAAAGTTTAATCCACAACAAGTGATCCATGTATTTAATATTGTTTTTCTTGAAAATATCCATGGCTAAAGACTTCTTACTTGGAAAGGTCCAAAGAAAGACAATAGTATTTTTCATTAGTCTCGTAAAATCCAATTTCCTTAAATCATGATCTGATATGGTATCGTAAAAATTAGCTGCCCCTCTAATTGGATTCTTTGCCATAAATCGATACGGCGGATCCAAATGCACAACTTCAAAAGCACCACCATCAAACTTTTTAATGAAATCATTTACATCGCCATGGAAGAACTTCACCTTAGGATGTATGATCCAATGCTGCATCATAAAATTCTCCTTTCTAAACTCATACAAATTTGTCAATTTAGTTCTTTTTACATCAAAACCATGTTTAGAATCAGGCATCAATTTATCACATTGCAAATCATCTCTTCTTGCATCAACAGCCCTAAGAACTTCTATTTTCTTCTTAGCCATTGCTGCTTCGAATCTGCTAATTTCCCTGAATTTCTTTTTCCAGCATTGCACTTCTTTATCAACATTAAACCAATTTACAAGAGGAAAGGATGCTACTTCACCTTTTTCTTCCATAAACTTTATAAACTGTGCAATACCATCAGCCGAGCTGCAATTAAAATACTTCATTATATCAACTTTTTCAGCTCGTTCTGTATTCAATCTATGCATTTTTGCATAACGCATGGCAGTAAAGATTCGTAACTTAAATAAATGGGTTTCTCCATTAAACTCCTTCTCAATAAAATACTTAGCCCCACGAGATTTATTATTGTCTTTTCGTGATGCATCCACATCAAGCCGTAAATTCGTGTAAACAGAAATGGCCTGTTTACCTACCAGGCGCTGCAATTGACTGTAAATCTGTCTTTTTGGCCTATTCTTGAGAAACTCAGCGTACTTCCCATACTTAGAAAATCCAAACTTCAAAATACATTGTTTCAATATGTAAACTTCGATTTTTTTCCATCGTAAAAGCGAATTAAACATGGGAATCATAAACTGACTGACTGGTTCGAAACTCAAGAAATCATCTAATTCTTTGTCAGTAAGATGCAAATCACAAAGATCTACATTATACTCATCTGCACTCCATATTTCCGCTTCTGGATTTGCTAATCGTAATCGGGTTAGACATGCTTTAATTCCACTGAATTTATTCTTCAATAGAAAATCAACCACTAAACTCGGCAAATCCTCAAATAATTGTTGTACTGGTTCCCATGTCGACTCTTCTAATGGAAATCCTCTCCAATGAACTAACAGAAAATATTCATCATCCTTTTTCTTGATCTTAATCAACTTCTTAATCTCAAGCTTTTCTGAATCATTTAAATAACAAATCTTTGTTTTTGCAGAAGGTAAAAAGTGTGATGGAGCATAAAACATCATTCTAGATGCATGTACTTCTTCTTCATCCCCGCATAAATTCTTCAATAAATATAAATATGACCCTAATTGTTGAATGATCTGAAATGGTCCTGTCCATTGAGGTTTTACCTTCGAACCACGTTTTGGTTTACTGACTAATACAAACTCTCCCACATGGAAATGCATCGGAGTTAGTTTGTATTTCTTATTGTACAAAGCATTAGCATATTGTCTTGACCGTTCAGCGAATGAAAAAGCCGTTTCTTGGTACTCTCTTATTCTTCCTTCTAACTCCAGCGAAACTTCTTTAAGTTCACTCATTTGAATTGATGTCAATTTCAAATTTGGCTTTCGCCCCACTGGATCGCTTCTAGGTTTCTTACCCAGCAAAATCTGGAGGGTGTAAGATTATTTCTACTTCTCAATGGCTTCGAATTAAGGTAACATTGTACCTGCACTAAAACCTCAGGCCAATCTTCAACCTTCAAATTATATTCTGAAAGTAAGGTTCTCAAATTCTTCAAAATCTGCTTATTTTGTATTTCTGCGGCTCCATTAGTGTAGGGAGCATAAGCCACCGTGAACTTCTGACTTTCTCCGCTTTGCCTAACAAAAGCATCTACAACTGCATTAACGTAATGTGAACCCTTGTCAGATAGTAGAATAAAATCATCAGCTAAATCATAGTGAGAATGCCATTCCCATAAAATATTCATGACATTTGTTGCATTGGCATTCTTACACTGCTTCAATAAAGTAACTCTTGATAACGCATCTATTAAAGTCAACACATAACCTTCCTCTGGTGAAATGTACAAATAATCTGACATTAGAACTGCTCTACATTCACTTGGTAATTCATTAATCGCTAAAGGTCTCCTTATTATTTTCGATGGACGTTGACAATGTAAACATTGGCTTCTTAATTTTTCCGTAGCTTCCATAAATATTTTTTTACTTCTTTAGAGTGCATCACATAATTAGCTGAAATCCATTTCTTTTCCTGATCCACTGCCCCATGATTGAAGCGTAGATGGGTATGAACAATCACTGGTAAAATCAAACTTTTTGTCACCACTAACTTATTTTTATATCTTCTCAAAATATTTTCTTTGAACTTTAGATCTTTCTTTTGTAAATTTAAGCAAAATGATTCATCCATTTCGGGCCAGGCGTCTCCATATTTCAATGTAAAATCTATGTTACGTAAACCAGCATGAATTTCATCAACTTTTTCCCAGAAATGCTGCACATTAAAATGTTCTACAGTTGCTACTGCAACTAACACTTCGTCAGCTTCCACCTTATCAAATTCAGGATTAAGCCAGCGAGATAAAATATCAGCAGCTACATTCTGTTCTCCAGGAATATGATGTACTTCTAAACAAATGTCTTGAAAAATCAAGCTCCAATGCGTCAGCCTTTCAGAATAAGACTTCCTAGACGCTTTGATTGGATTCAAAATATAATATAGGTTCTTGTGATCCGTAAAGAGAATCTTCTTCTTCTCATTTGATTTCAGAAAATAAGAATGCTTCTGTGATGCAATCACCACTGGAAATAACTCCTTCGAAGAAATATGCCAATTCAAGGAACTATCTCTAAACGTACCTGAAGCCATGGCAATCACATCATAGTTAGCATCCATTGGAAATTCTAATTTAATTGCATCAGATGTTTGACAAATAAAATAACTCCAGTAAAATTCCGAAGCATCCACAAATAAGACCAGGTCTAACTTCTGATCGTAGTAGCCTAATGTATTAGAGAAAGCCAATTTAACCTCCTTCGTTAACTTTTCGTAAGCATGATTCATTTCCTCGCTCCATTCCAAGAGTACTTTTGTTCTTTCTAACTTCTTGAGTCTTCCGTAAATATTAAACTCCCCGGTCATTCTTTTTCTTAACTCCGAAAAACCCGGTAACATCTTTGAGACCCAGTTCCCTAAATAAATCAGCTGTGCTAATTCATGCACATAGGTAGGTTTTGGTCTTTCCATTAACTTTTTTAAATAAGTGTCATCTAAACGATAACCATCCTTTGTCAACTTGTGCCCACAAAATACTGCACTCTGAGCAATCAGGTCACATTTTCCTATATTTAGCCTCAATCTCTTATCTATAATAGCCTTTAGAAAACTCCTTAATAAAGTCATGTATGCTCTTACATCCAATGCAAATAAAACTGTATCATCAATCCATTGTAAAGCATGATTAGGCCAAAGAGATGCAGGTGTCAAAACATGTGTAATTACCCTTTGAGAAAATAAAGACGGGGTATTACACCAACCTTGGGGGGCTCCTCTAAACGGGTAAGACACACCCCAAGGTGTTCCAAAGGTAAATAAATGTTGCGAGTTATGATGTGTTGGTAAATAATCAAACCCGCTTAACAGGTCGAATGATCCAAAAATAGTGTTTCCTTTTATCTTAGCGACCTGTAGATCAATATTCGGTAGGTTATTAACAACCTTTTGCGTAACTGCATTTAATGGCCTGAAATCAACCACCATTCGGTATTTTTTAGGCCCTTTTTTTGGAACAACAAAAGCTCTCATACATGTTGTTGGGTCATCATTAACCTCAACAATTTTATTTTTTATCATCTGGTCCACTCTTTTCTTCATGAACTCCTCTTTTTCGATACCAAGGGCGATCGCATTAAAAACTCCCACTGATGTTCCCTCCATTAAAGAACATCTCATAGGTTTTAGAAGAGATAATTGAGTTGGGGATAAATCATCGCCAAAAGCGGCTACATGGTGTAAAATCAAGTCATCAAATTCCATTTTTAACTTCTTATCTTCACCAAATATTTGAGCAGGTATTTCCTTTAATTTTCCTTTCAGCAAATCTTTCAATCTCATTAAATCTGCTTCTCTGGTAACTTCTAAATTTTCTCCGACACCAGTCAACTCCTCTAGCTCTGCATCATGTCTAGCATTAAATATCACTGGCTCGGGCCACGCACCTCCTTCTTCAAAACTTATTTTATTTTCTTCTACTGCAAATGCCTCTACCATTCCTTTTTGTAACTCTAATGGATTCTCAATACCAGGCTCGCTAAAAACGTGTGGATTAATTGCCATTGTATTGACGACATCAAATTCAAGGTCACCAAAAACCTTGCTCTTGAACCAGTTCGCTAAATAAGCTCCTTCGACTGTAATACACTCATTGACTTCACATGTTTCTTTGAAAGATTTCACTGATTTCTCAACCTTTTCAGTTAGTTTAGAAGATCTTCCATTTCCTGTGTTCCTTAATCGTCGAACTAAAATCTGCGTAGGATCAAGACCATGGAGTTTTAGAACCTCTTTTCCTATTAAAAGTTTCGTCCAGTTCTTCACTTGTTCAACTAGCAGCACTGCCACAGGTCCCAGCGAATAATCTCCAAATCCTGGAATCCTTACTGAAGGTAGTAAATGACCAATCTTAAAAACGGGATACAAATTCCCAGAGGCCACTCTCACAAATGTCTTTCTCTTGATATCCTCTATCTTCCAGCAGAACTTTTCAAATAAATTCCTTGCCCCCGAGGTTTTTCTAGCTCCAGAATCTAAAATACCGTCCACCACCATCGGACCTTTTCTGGTTTCTAAAACAAGTTCAGCTTCGACATGATTAATCTCATTTTCCGCTACATCCCGCACTTCTGCATTTGCTACATCAGTACATTCACTTAAAAATATCTCATCGACCGATCCTGCAGGAACGACTTCAATAATGTCGGTCTCTACATCCTCAACTGCGCCTTCATTAGCCGGCGTCACTTCATTGGATGTAAACGTGGACTTCTCGACCGGTTTCTTAAAATTTCTCTTCCAGCCCTTCTTTTTATTCTCTTTCCACTTTAGCAATCTCTTCCTTAAAACCTCTCCATCTGGTTTGGGCTGCGAGGATGGATTCTTATTTCCATTCCTAATAAGTTTTAACCTCATCCAGCACTTAAAGCTTCTATGTCCATAAAACCAGCAATGATTACATAAGTCTGGTTCATCATTAGAAGATTGCTTCTTGAAATGAGAGTGTGGTTTCCTCTCTCCCTTGGTATTCACCTCGTTCACCTCAATAGGAGCACTTTCTTTGAACTTTCCTAACTGGATCTTCTTAAAGTTGACTCGTTTTTTCATCTCGTTTCTTACACACAGCGGAGGCAGACACTCCAGCACATATTGTTGTAATCGCACGTGGTCAACATCGGTTAAAGCAGGATTCAAACTAAGCCTGCTAGCCTCTACCCAGATGTATTTAGGCAATTTAGCGAAGATCGCTAACGCAATCTTTTTCTTATTGAGTTTTGCAGTGGATGGTTGCAACTTAATGATCTCCTGCACTTCACTAAAAAGGATTTCTATCGCATCTTCCTCTCTTAGTTTGAAGTTGTATTTCACATGTTTGGCGATCATCACTTCGGCTTCCTCCAAAGCTTGCTCTTTCATTTCTAACAATAGGATCTTTAAATAATCCACAAGATCTTCATTAGTTCTAGTAACATCTAGTCGTCGTAAGTGAATAAAAAGATCCAAATCTACGAATTGAGTCAAGTTAATATCTCTTTTCTGTTGTAAAGACAGCCTCTCATACTGATAGATAAACTTCTCTACATTCTTTCTTTCGAGAACTTTTAAATCATTGACCTTGAAATCCTGACAAATCATCGCACCATTCTGCGTAATGTTACTTAATTGCTTTTCATTAGAACTTAACTGCAAAGCTTCTATAGCTCTTCTTGTTGAATCCAAGGTCTTCTGCATACTTTCATAAAGAGCCAGCATCTGCTTCTGATTCAAAGGACGCGTAAGCTCGTTTTGATCTACTCCAGACATTCTCTAAATCTTTGAAAATATCAAGCCACAGGGAATATTGATCAATATTCGTTTATAGTCCAAAAATAAACTTCTTTCTACAAATTCTACGGACTTTCAAAAGGACGACTGTATCGGCTTGTTCTCAAAGTAGTTTGCTGTGCAAAAAGTAGAGTAAAATATAAAATTATAAGTTTTCTTTTTGTATTTTCTTAAACTCTTAATTCGCTTAAACCGCTTATATTACAAGGTACTCATATTTCAAGAGTATTTGAACAGCTAGTAATAAGAATTTATTTCAGTCCATATATTTCAAACTTGAACTAACAGGAATTAATAGAATAGGTCTTATCTATATGTTCCAACCAGGTTTTGTATATCTATACAAAATACCTGACTATTCTGAAAATGGAAAGATTTAGTCTTGGGAAAATATGAATGTCTAAGATTCAGAAGCAACATACCGTTAAAGTAATGTTAATATTTTACTAAGATTTTGCTAAGTTTTTGAATAAAGTTAATGTAAATAATCAATATTTTGAATATCTAACGTTAATATCTTTGCAGTTACATTGTGAATTAGTGATCACTATTGCTTTCCTACCACACCGGTGATGTTCATGTATGAACGATCTCATCAGTCAATTCGATACATTCAAGACACAATACATATAGAATTTGAGTCCTCATTCTTGATATTGTTTAAAGATATCGGGATTGAGGGCCTTACACCTTTTCTTCATTTCAGTCATTATATCAAAATCCAAAAGTATAAATTTTCATAAGTTAAAGAATCAAAAGTAAACTATATATATTAAAATTCATGATTTTTTTTCAAATATGCTCTTCAAATATAAGGTTTAGAACCATAATGACACTATATTCTCGATTTTGAAATGTACAAATATCAATACTAGTTCAATACCAATATCTTAACAAACTTCTTGGTTAGTATTGAATAATCAAACCATGTAACTACGATATCAAATGAACAACAATAAAGAAAAACAAATGTATTTGGAGTTACGCACAACTTGGTACACCGAAAAGAGCACATCTTTTCAGATATGCTTCGACATCTCGGTGTTTCTGGCTTACTGTTTACTACTTTTAACCATCGCCTAAAGCCGATGTATAATAACCAAAACAAAATTAAAAATGGATTCAAAAGAAGTACTTGCAGTAGTTAGAGCTAGACTAGATGGAATCTTCAGTCCTAAGTCAATAGAATTGGGCAGAACTTTCAAGCCAAGGGACGATGATGTCTTCGTAGCGACTGCTGGAAAATGCGGAACAACCTGGACCTTGCAAATCTGTCATATGTTGCGCTCAAATGGAGACACAGACTTTAAAGACATTCTTCTAGAAACTCCTTGGGATGTTATGGCCCATGATGTAGGTCAAGACTTAAATGACGAACAGAAATATAATCCAAGAGTATTCAAAAGTCATGATACTTATGAAACAATAGCTAAAGGAGGAAAATATATTGCTGTTACTAGAGAACCAAAAGATGCTTTTGTTTCTTTATATCACTTTATGCTTACTTCTCCAGTAGCAAATCCGTCAACTTGTTCAATGGAAGCCTTTGGTAAAACCTTGTATAAGGATCCTGGTATCTTTGCGCTTCCAATTGATCATATTGTTTCATATATGGAAGCTGCAAGAAAGAATCCAGAAAATGTTCTTTTTCTTTTTTATGAAGATATGAAAGAAAAACCGAGAGAAAATATTGAAAAAATAGCTAAATTTATGGGTTTAGGTGAACTTCCGGAAGAAGAGTTTAAGAAACGTTGCGATACAGCAGAAAGAATGTCTTCTCTTGAGTTTATGAAAGAGCATAAAGAACAGTTTTCACATAAAGAAGTTATGATGAGAGTACTTAGTAAGAACCCAGAGTTGAAGGCAAATTTCCAAGGAGCAGGAGGTAAGTTAGTAAGATCAGGAAAAAGTGGAGAAGGAGAGATGATTCCTGATTCGGTAAAACAGTTGATTTCTGACGCATGGGAAGAACTTGTTCAAAAGAAATATGGATATACATCGTATGAAGAGTTTAGAGCGAAATACAGAACTAATTAGAGAAGTTGTACAAAACTAATTAGTAAGATAGGAGAATGTATTTATTTTTTAAAGTTTTCAAAAAAAAAACTCGTATCACTATAAATTACTCAACAGATGTTTCTTATTGGTGATGCAAAATATAAAAGGATATAAGGGTTCTTTTTACCCCAGGTATCATATAGTGGTAGCAGAAGCTGAGTAATGAGCAAATATATAGCTTAGAAGTTGAATATTTAGGTCGTTTTGTTTTTAGAAGTATATACTTATGAGTTCTCTAGTAAAAGGATTTGTTTTGTGTTCTTAAAGGAGTATTGTTTTTGAATATAGTGAACATATTAGAGCAACAAATCAAGATGCTTTTCTAAGTTGTTCAGAATTAATGATTGGGTCGAATAAATTCATTTTCATGGATACAAGAAGTTATGAACTTTTTGGAAAAAAATAATGCTCTTATTGCGTGTTTTGATGGTGAAATGATTAGTATCAATTAAGCTTTTATTTCTTCTTATCTGCATTATTCTTGCCACCATAAAAACCGAATAACACATTCTTTTGATTTTCAAATTGTATATCAGAATTTGTAGGAATTTTACGCTTACTTGCACTTTCTGTAGATTACCTAGCTCTATCAACGAGAAATAGCCATAACTTGCTCTTGTTGTTTAAAGCTCTTTTTTATCTTGTAATAATTATAGTTTGAACTTGACTTCAGTTGCTTAAGCCGTTAAAAAAGCAAAAAGAAAAAAATTAATAAAAAATTAAAGAATATACATTTGGTGTAGCTTAAGAACAATTGCCTACAGTTACGGTATCAACTTGACTTTACTTGTTGAAAACTAGAAAGGTTAATATTTGCAAATCACTATCTACACGCTAAGACTCACACTTTTTCTTGGTTGAACTCCAGCAACTGCTTTGATTAGACAGAACACCATAATCACCCTGGGAACGTAAACTCCCCATTGGTATACACTCATAAGACAGTTGTTTAAGGGTACAGAATCTTCTGTATCACCATACTAAAAGAAACTATCACGCATTCCTGCAGCAAATAAGAGCATTATAGGATAGATGCCAAGGTACCGGAAAAGCCACTTATTCAGATGATTAACCAAACGACATGCATTAATCGAAAACGGTCCTGATTGGACTTCGTGATTGTCAAGATATGTACCAAAACCAAAGCCAGTTAAGCTTGTACAGCGTGAAACTTTTGGGCTCGATGAAGAACTTACTCCAATGCTTTTCATAGCTCTAACAATGTTTGAAAGAAAAATAGAACTAGAAATAATAAATAGGAAAGTCACGAAAACATCTGTAGAAATGTAAGGAATTGGAATAACTTCAAATGCTGCTACTGGTTGTTGAAGAAAAAACTGTATGGTTAAAAATGTTGTTATGGCATAGAAGTAACAAAATTAATATGCAGGACCTTCAATGAAATCTTCACCACAGAGAGAAAATATGGTTTCTAAGCATCCAAGGTCAAATAAATCATATTCTGCAAAGCATTTCTTTGCTGAGTAGAACCCATAGTAAGCACATAATATAGTTCCAAAGAAAAAGGAAGATGCTTCTAATCCAGTGTAGAAAGAGCCAAAGTTACTCTTGTATCTTCCACCCGTTAACCATAAAAATATCTATCAAAGGACTCATATTAAAAAACAAAGTAACTGATAGAAACATATTTTGGTATATGAAATATTTCAATATAAATATTCTTGGTAATGTCCCTTTGGTAACTTTTTTTTTTAGGGCATTTCTTGCCGTAAGAATATTGAGCAGGGTGAAAGGAATAAAACATATACGTGATATAATATCTGCCACCTCGTAGCAAAACTTAAATTGGTTTTCATCATCGCATCCATCAATATTAACCTCAACAATTTCAGAAGAAGCCCTCATCTCTAAATACACATCCTCAAACAACTCGTAGCTAGTATCCAAAAACGGAATACTTCCTTTTCCTATTGAATACCCGAAATTTTATGCGTACATATTACATCCTGCTGGTCGTTCCCCGACATTAACAACTGCGACAGCACCTAGTCGTTCAAGATTCTCATAGGCTTGATCAGGGTAACAGGTAGTTGTTTCCAGTAAGAAAGCGAAGACAACATGTCCAGATATTTCCGTTTCAATAGAGTTCTTTATGCATGGATCTTCATTTCTGGTAAGAACCGTAGCATTGGAAGATACTACACACTTAGAAGGGAAGGTACCAATTAACTCAGAGAACTTAGTTGTTCTGTATGGTCCAACAGTGAAGTTTCCATTGAGAAATGAGACATTGATTCTTGCCTGCAAGGAGGGTAACAATAAGAAAACTAGAGCTAAATACTGAAAACACTTTCTCATTTCTCAAATAAATTCTTATGTATTTATATATAATGGTTTTCTTGAAGTTAACTTCTCATCTTTGTTCTCTAGTGTCAAACTGGATTCAACAAGCTTCTCGGCGTAACACC
The DNA here is from genome assembly GCA_015227615.1 of Labyrinthula sp. Ha. Taxonomy (NCBI): domain Eukaryota; class Bigyra; order Labyrinthulida; family Labyrinthulaceae; genus Labyrinthula; species Labyrinthula sp. Ha. Next base: position 552,973 of record JAALGZ010000016.1, on the reverse strand, counting down.
AACAAGATACTTATTTTCGAGAGTGATTCAATATTTCAAGATAAATCAAGAACTGTGTCTCGACGAGAATATCTATAATCTTTCAAACTCTTGTTCCAAGAAGAAAGAGGTAAATTGCTGAACGTCCACACCACTTATGTTCTATATATTCTTATAGCTAATGCTGAATAGATACTTAGAAAGGATTTAAATATATACAGAGTAGTTCATTACGGCTCTTTTGCTTAAACTCTAAGTGTAGCCTTGATATGAAGTCATTCTGGCATATGCGCTAAACCACAGCCGCTCTACCATAATGAAATATCTTTCAGCACTTCACCAGAGTTAATCATTATTTTTAATAATTTAGAAATGAATAATTACAGTTCCTAAACCTTGCTGTAAAAGATGAGTCCTGCAAACTATTAGCAAAGGAAAGGCATTGTAGATATCAACGTGGTACAATAGATCACGAACTCTACTGACCAAAAATATGAGAATTTTCACAAAAAAATGTCTTTCTATAAATTTTACACTCTATATTTCACATTGAAAAGTTGAATGATTGAAATAATAGATTTGAACCAATGATTTTGGAATCGAAACAGAATTCAATATTCAGTACTCAAGAATCTCGGTATCAATATTCAAGACAGCAAATGACAATCCAACTACCCTAAGATCTAGTATAAACCGAGAAATTCTCGAAACAATATATTATCCTCGGAGTTATCCGGGCTTACTATTTCCTAATTACCGGTTCGTCTGCATTTCATACAAAAAGCAGTTTTATTGTCCATTATCTAATAATAAGTTCTCATTTATTAATAACACAGGGCTGTAACCGGGTATATGCTAATATATCTGGAGTATTTAGATGGCTTATTAATTAAAAAGAATCATTGCTAGGGGTATTTTTACTTCAAATTCTTGCCTTCTAGATATTGTTATGGATATAACTTGTGAAATTACCTATAATTGTAGCATTATGAGACTTCAATAAATTTTAAAGGTATAGTTTGAGGAAAATAGGTCAGGACGTCAATGCTAAACATGTGAGAACTTTATTTGGGAGCATAATTACAGTTGTTATAACCCATGGCATGTACTGTGGTTAGGATAAGGAGCCTCTATTCTCATAATTCGGAGCTTATCTATTGTTAAGTTGAAGTTGGGTTATTTCTATGAATATCTAACATATGTGTTAAGTTGCACTATTATACTTCATGAATTATGCAAAATGGAATGAATCGGCATATCTAGTTTCTTAACTTAGGTTGAATATGCTTAATACTTGTCGAAACTTGAAGAATCTGTTTTACTAGCTGTTGTAACACCATGATAGTTATTTTTCTTAGTTTCCTTAATATAGGTGAGCTGTGTTGCATCCCAAGCAGACACAGCTTTCAGTTCTAGTATAAGCTTTCACAAAGCATGAAACAACCTTACTTTTGAACGTATCAGAGTCGAGATATAATTGAACCATTGGTTGATTTATCCAGACTAAGGGTATGATCTGATTTATTGATAATTTAACAATAAGAAAATTCCCTAAATTTTCTTGCTGATTAACTTTGATAATTCCCCAGCAAATTTGATTGATTATTCATGATCAATTGATCATCAATGCAAGGCTGCGCCACAATTGCCTAAGTCAAATAGCAAAAAAATACATTTTACTTTATCACTTTATGCTAACTTTTCAAGAATTAGCTAAATGACCCAGCCACATTCTACTATCGTATTATTTATCGTGTGGCAAGTTATAATCTTTTGATACGGCGCAGAACATATGTATAAATTTTACGCAATTTTGAAAAGGGCCGCATAGCCCATCCTTAGTTTGATAATCAGTTGATAATCAAAATGAAATCATAGTAATTTGATAAAAATTAAAACCCAACTTCTATTGTTGATAAACGATATCATAATAATTACCACACGATCATTAATAAGTCTTTTCGTATCCGATGTTTAGTCGAGATTAAAAGCACTTCAGTGATCTGCTCCCAAGAATTTTCTGGCTCAGTGAGAGCAGATAATCTGGAAATTTACTTTAAAGTTTCTACTATCAGATTTCTTGGGGTTGGGACCATTAAACTACTGAAATAGTTGAGCTGGTTACTGGCCTAAGCTTCATAAAGACTCGCCTTAGTGGGCAACGCAACGCCACCTCTTCCAAAATGAAAATTTAGCACTGGTGGTTTCCTGGTATCCAATTATTCCTAATCTCTCTTTTTACTTAACTTTGACTTCAAGAAGTGGGCCATAGTGAAACTTCCGCATGTAAAATGTATATATGGTACTACGGCTACGAAAGCTAATTCTTCGAATATTTCGTTCTTTGGAATCTTGGGCCATAGTCTAAATACAAAGTCTAAGAGATTGCTCTACTCTGTCTCTTGTGTTTTTTCCATGGTAAACAATAAAATTGAGCAATTCTCCGTGGATTCACTGGGTATAATACGGTAAAGAGGGGTATTAGGATGATTTATCTACTTTATGTACTTGACTTGGTTTTCGTTTCCTTGTAATTTCTATATGAACTTAGCTCTTGAAAAGTGCAAATAATAAAATATATGAAACCAGAGATGGCTGTCTGCTTCATCATTGGAATCTTAAATTTGGAGGAAACAAAGGAATATTCACTTTAAGTTAATCCATCTTGAGAACAAGCCTTAAATATAAGAACTAATCTTCTTCAATTGCTATACCCATATCCATTATTCTCTGTTGATGTCCCGCTAATGAACCTACCTCCTAGTAGTCTGAGACAATTTTCTAAGGAAATAGTAAGCAAAATACCACATGTTTACTTAACTACTACGCACTTTCAGCAGTGTAAACATGAAACTAAAAGCAGATTGTTTATTTCATAATATGGTTTCTGTACATCATTAAGTTTCAGAGGGCGATTTAAATATATATTTTCCAATTGAATTAGAAATAGGCATAACAATATGGTATTGATATTGGAAAAGACTTAGAAAATAGGTTAAAGTCCAATTAATAACTAAGATATCACCCCTTGGTCTAATTCAAGTTTTTAATACTGCATCCCTTCCTGTCATTACAAGATTTCAAGAGATGAGTTTATCTGAAATTTAGATGTAACTAGGAATCTGATATAGTTTAGTGTTAGTGTTAGTATTAGTCGAGATCTTATACTTAAGTAAATTGTTCCATCATGTTATAATATTAAGAAAAACTCTGTAATCTAGTTTCCAAATACTATTAACGGATGGTTACCATGCTGCTTATATGAGCAGGATATATTGTGAACCTAAGCATATGAAAAGACATCGCCCTAGAAAACGACACAAATATTCTTATAACCTTGATTCAAAATAAAATATAGTAACTTAAAAGGTATAAAATAGGAATTATTTACTTTGCTAGTGAAAAATCGTGTCTTAATTGAAAATGAGAACTCTTTTTATGAAAAAAATTATGTTTGATATTGTAACTTCCAGTGGAACCTTCGACTGACACAATAAGATATATTCTAAGAATGAAAAATATAATTATGGGTTTTACTATTGGTTTTCTCTAATTAAGGCAAACAGTTTCTTAACAACTTATTACAAAATTCATGAAAACGATAGATATCTTCTATTATGACCTCTTTCAACATCAATGGGAACTAACAGTAGAGTATCGAAGTAAAAAATTGAAATCAACCGGCTCTATAATAAATAATCAACTAAAGTCATAAAAGAATTAACTAGGCCAACAAAGACCAACTCATACCTATGGTTACACATGCATTAGAGATTAATTCTGTTATGTCCTCTTAAAATTTATATAAACAAAGAGAAATGTGTAAAACCATATAAAATTAACCTAAAATGGATGTTTTCTGTACTTTTATGTAAATATAATCTCAACTAATTTTTTACTGAATATAGTATATCTCATACCTTGATCTGAATGACCCCTGTGAAAGCCCGTATCTAAGTAACTCTAATTTGTAAAAAGTATAGTTTAAAAAAAATTGGAAAATAGACTAAAATTTCCTACATATTCATTCCTTGGGAAGACTGTTTATCATATCTTTTTTTTTCAATATTCTGATTGGTTGGTAGTCCGTGGATTGTTATGCTCTGTGAAAATAATTTATTCATTTTCTAAAATAATTTATTACCAGACATACTTTACTTTTATTACCCTATGCTTTTATCTAAAGATGGAACTCTATGATATCAGTGATAATATTTGACTTCTTGCGTATTGCAGCTTGGAATGTCTGACAATAGCACGTATTTTTAACACAAATTTAACATATTGTAACATATTTTCAAAATTATTTTGCATCAATTTTGGTACTAATTGAAATGATACTGTGGGATTTATTTTATCTATTCGTACTATATGATTTTAGATTAAACTAGGGAACTTCCTTAGTTTTCAGTATACACACCAGTTCCATATATATATATATATATATATATATATATATATATATATATACATTTGTTTAATCCTTCCGAGTATAGCGGTTACATAGCTTATAGAATGCGCAGAGCACTTCCAAAGTAATTAAATTTTAATTAATACGAAAAAATTCTTCTTACCTTGCCATTTTATCATGTTAAATTTTTGTGATGCATAAATCAACCTAGTAGTTTATTACTAATTATTAGTCGACTGCAATTATAGTGGTTTGCGGTAATTTCTTTAGGAAATGGAAATGTCATACATGTCTATGGTTCTATGAATACTTTTGAATCCAATGTAATTAATAAAAGGAAATCAGTATTGATTAACTCAATAAAAATTAAAATATTTTATAATCTTGGGGCTTTATGAGTGGAACTAGAATTTTATTAGATTTATATGTTTTTATTTTGCCTTTAGGTTAACTTAATGTATTAGATACTAGTGATATCAACTGAAATACTGTCATTAACCTCATAGTATTTTACATCTAATAATCTGCAGTAACCAAGCCTGTTATTAAACTTCATATCACCATATATGAAAAAAACTACTCAACTTAAGTAACTTGGAATAAGAAATATACATACATCTTTTTTGGGTTAGAACCCGTATTTATCTTATGAATACTAAAGATGTGTAATAATCAAATCCTTGTTCAAGACGATGTATCTCTTACAATCTTTATTAAATTAAGATATCTTTCTTGTAACCAAATCTTTGCTTCTTAAGAATATATCCAGGCTTCATATAACTCACACAAACTTAAAAGAATGTACATTATAGTTTATTTTCCGAGATTTAAATAGATAAATCATATTTTGAGTGGTGTGTTACTCTGGCTACATATACCATATTTTTTGATTCTTCAGTTTTGCAAACTCATATCAACTTGGATTGGAATCGAAACTATGAATCAAGTTTTGTCTAACACATTGGTATATTTGAGTTGGGTAAATGGATATTTCTACTTCCAACTACTTATATTCAAATAATATATATTTAAGAAGAGCGTTATCATAGTATTAATGGGCTGGTTCATTATTTGTCATTACCTTTTATTAAACGTTCGTGGTTTACAAAGGCATCTTAGAATACATGTGGAACAAAATTTATATCTTACTTTATTCTAAATGATCTATATTAACCGTTTAGACATTGAAATAATAGTTGTGATCTTATTATTTACTTTGGATGGTTCTAAAATAGTCACTAAGTAAGTGCTCATTTTTGGCTCTGTCATCAATCTTCTTTTTATATTATGCATTTGTATATACAAATATTTTACTTTTTTTTCAAATAAATACACCTCTAAAATTAATTTAACCTAATTATCGGGAACAATGGAACAAAAATAATATAATAAATAAACAAATATTATTTTCAGATTTAATAGGCTAAGATTCCTAACTAATGAAGAGATCTAAATTATAATCATTATAATATATTTCTCAAAAAAAAATTCATTTAAGAGAAATAAGATAAGTTAATCAAACTATTACCCAATTTTTCTGGTGCAATAGCATAACACAAGTTTAATATGAATACACTCAAAGTACAGGATCGGAAAAAATTGCTATAATTGATAGCTTTTAGCACCTGATATTGCTATGCTATTTATGTCAACAAACTAAATGATTTCAAACATGAGTCTCCGGTTTTGATTTCATTTTTTTCTATTTGTAGTATTTTTAATGTAGATATTTTCCCTCATAGGTAACAGAAATTTTTCCCATAATCAGAAAACCCAAATGTCTTACATTTCGATGCTTAAGTTATTTAATTCTTTGTAACATCAATCTCTTGATAAAGATCAGCAAAATATTCTCCGTATCGACATTCGGTACAAGCACAAGAAAAACGGCTGGGGTTAACACCCCACTTCAAAGAACTATTCAACTTGGCTACTCATGTCCTATACTTATCCCCTGTTTCGAAATTAGAAACAAAATATTTTCTGTGAACTTTCGCATGGATTTTATTCGTGCTTGGTGCTCCGTTTTTTTCTGAAATGGTCGCCGTATTCTCTGCGATATTCTTCTTTAAAATTTACACTGTAAGTTTTATTTGTTATGAAGACATTGTAACTTATTCGCTATATCCAGTAGCGGTTTTTGAAATAATACTTTGTTATGATCTATTTGCAGTAGATGGGCTATACGAGGGCATGTAATTACACCTTCCTCTGAATTATCAAATAGTAGCATAATTCTCACCAAAATGGCAAATGGAGTACATAACAGCTGCAGTAATATAGACCTATAAGCTATATAAAAGCAAATGAATTCCAAATAAAGCAGAATACACGATAGGAAGCTGTGTCATCAAGCATAAACATTGGTATCAAACACTTTTAAGACTACGAAAGGTAGTGACTACTTAGAATTTCGTGGGTATGTCTTAGACAACGATTCAGGGCTGAGTCTGGAGACCAAAATTGGAATTTAAGGTTTACTGCCGAGTATGATGACAAAGCGTTTAATGTTATCACCTATATAGAAGATGCATTAATCATTCACTGTGGAAAAACCATTTCTGAGGAATAAGAATGTCAATACTACGCCACAGATCAACTGAATGAGCAAAATCATTCCATAAGAAGAAATTTTAGACATTCATAATCTTTTGTGGTGTATAATGAGCACAAACGAGTTTTCAATAATGCCGTTTATAATTAATTTTGTGAGTTTTCTTATCTTTTAGAAATGGTTTCGAGCTGAAAACTATTCTTGCTTCTTATTATTTCCCATCTCTCAATCTACCTGAAGTTTTCGTGGCTTACTAAGGTAGTTTCGAAAAAGAAAAAGTTATTAGAAAAGGAATATTCAGTTATATAGGTAGAGCTGCTTCGGTATTTTACACAACTCTAGTAAAACTTTGTCTTTTCTTTTCCCCCAATCAGCTTCGTGTATACAGAAAATCCGCATAAGCACAGTTAACACCAGTTGGAAACGGAAGAATGTTTAGAGATATTTCACAGTTTCTGAAGATGTTTTTTCAATAGCATTTAAATTTTGAAACAGCAACTACTAGCTCAAGCGAGCTAAAAGCTGTTAATGTACAAGCTGACATCATGCTCGTGAGCAAAAGATGTAATGGGCTTTGTTGTACTTAATTAAGCGTAAATGTTTATACTTCACATTTTCAGGCTCACATCTTCCGAAGTTAAGTTACATTTACTCACGTTTCCAAGAAAAAAGTTAACTTGCACCAAGGGATGTGGAAATTATCCTCAATGTAAACTTATTCCTGCTAATTAGAACTTTATAAATAGAATGACTGAGTCTGACTGGTCCTGATAACTTACTGGGTGAGGAATGAGGAATTTATTGATGAAATCTGAGTGAAGATTTTCTTGCAATTCACTTAATGAGGAATGAATTTCTTGTTGAGAAATTGTCAGATATCTAGAAAATACACTAAGGACTTTCTATGCTTTTCTTGTAGTTGTGAGGATCCCCAAAGAGGAACTCATTGGTGGCTTTACGTTTCATAACTGTAATTTTAGAATCCTCAAAACTTGTGTAATTACTTTAATTGGGTTTAAGTTTATGAATTTTTAATTTTTCATTGAATAATTTTTTCTATGTCTACATTATAGCTATTCTGTAACTCTAAATCTTGCTTCAATCCTTTAGAAGAAATTCATTCCATTACAAAAATATACCGTTACACACTATTACCGGCAATTCAACTAACCGTTATTGAGTACTTTTCTAAAACTCAATTAATTAACTCTTAAACATCTCGCGAATTTAAATCAAACTTCTACTTTTTCTTGACTTATATTAAATCCTGCCCTCCAAACTATTTTCGACCACTCAAAAACTCATCATAACTTTTTTATATTTCTTTCTCCCTTCCTTACTGGTCCGTGGTTCGTCACTCATCTTTCATTTTCACCAGATTTTATTCCCAGGAAAACAGTGTCCGTATATTTCCCTCCCAGCTCCACTATATTTTACTTCAAACCACGTCATCAGTTATTAGGGTTTACAAAACATCACCATATTGCATTACTCCAAGTGCGAAATATCGTTGCATAAAATAAATAAAAGCAAAATCCCATATCTTGACTACACTGCCAATTTTCAACACCAAATAGGTATTGGACATCAGCTTCTCGACTAATACCATCTATATATCGACAAAACTAACTACTCACTTATATTTTTTTAACACTGCTTTCTTTTAAAAGCTGTATGAAACATCCAAATCTATCGTATTTCACCCCTCTCTGCAATTCCACCTTCTCCCAAACATTTCCAAATATCTGGCTCCAGGATCAAGTCTCTCAAGTATTTGATACAATTCGTCTAGTTTTCTGCTCTGCTGCCTTAGTCTGCTGACTATTACATCATCGCTTCTGGATCGAGCTAGCAATGGTCTTCCTTTCACAGCCAATAACAAAATTTCCTTATTATGTCTCACATATGGACCGTGAGAATTCCAAAGCTTCCCACTCCTCGTTCTCTTTACCCAAACTAACACCTCCACCAATTTAGCTCCCCAGTGTTTTAAAATGTCCATCCCTTCTTGCACCTTAGAGTTGGTTACCCATAAGGCTATAACTCCTTTCGTACAAATTTCAGGAACTGGTATCCTTTTTATTTCTTCTATGTTTAGCGTTTGATATGAGATATTTAAACCGCATGTTGGGTTATTGGAAACATCATCTCTCCAAGCTGGATCTAACAATACGACGTCAAAACATCCTACAATTTTCGAATTTAGTTTGAACAGATTAGCCACCATGTATCTGCTACTTGTAGGCTGCTTCCAGACCACAAAATATTCTTCTCCAACTTTCTCCAAATCTCTCACTCTTATTAAATGATCAGCCGATTCTCATACCTTATCACCTTCTACCTCATATCCACTTTCCTTCAGATACTTATCAAACAGCTTCCCGTACTCATCCCTACTCTTTCTACTATCCACCTCCTCTACATACACCCCCTTCCACTATTCCAAACATCTGGTTCTAGCATCTTCCTCTACATTACATATTTTAACATCGCCGCCTAATCCACGACCAAACAAAACATCCTCTGCATCAACTTGAACCGCCTTAACATCTTTTCCCCGATAATGATATTATTCGTGTCTCTCCCTAACACATACAAACACACTTTCCCCAGATCATATTTATACAATGGATGGATCAGCCTTACTTCCTTTTCCACATACCCCAAAACATGCAACTTTTCCCCACTAACACCATACACTCCCCTCAGACTTTCCATCTTTTCCCCATCCGCCTGGATCTGGTCTTTAGGTATCATATTTTGCCCAATGCAACTTATTCCTGCGCCACTATCTAACAAAACTCTGTGCCAATTGTCTCCCACTTTAGCTTTAAAATATTCTCTTGGATGACAACTACCTGGCTCACGTTCTTCAAAGTGGTTAACTATTTTATTATATTTCTTGTTTTTAGGAGATTCTTCAGTAAAATGTATCATGGACTTCAAATCAGCTAAAGACAACTTGGGTTCAAGATCTCTTCAAATTCTAACACTGGTATTTCCACCACTCCTTCGACTTGATGACTATCAAACTGCCTCCTTACCAACTCCCTCTCTTTATTCGCCTCCTCTATATTCCTCTCTCTCCCTCTACTAACGATCATTCCTCCTCTTCTAAATACACCATATCTTTTATCATTAAACTCCTTAATATACCTAAATGGTACCTTCAACCCCGAACATTCCCCGATTGATTGGCTGGCTAATTCTACTTGAAGAAGTGTGACCATCTGTGACTTGGTCTTTCCTGGCAAACACCCAACCCCACATATCTTCCCCCAACACCCGATTCCAAACATCATATTCAAACTTTCAAATATCTTCTTCTCCTTATCTGACTACCCCTTTGCCCTGCTCAAGTTTCCAACGATTCCTTCGTCCACGGCTCGCATTCTAGCTGGGTATTTCACTATTTTATATCTACCTTTTAGCCACGTGTTTCTAGGAACTCTGCTCACTGTCTCTTCCACAACATTAACCTCCCTAAATTCCCCACTACTCTCCTACTCCTAGATCAATCTACTCGCCTTCTCGAATTCTACACTATCATTACTTCTACTGATGATGTATTTCTTCACCAACTTTGGGACATCCTCATATAGCCTTGCAAAGCTTTGCCAGTTTGCATCGCTTTTGGGGAACCCTTTCTACCAAACAAGCAACTCAAGCCTGTCAACTATGCTTCTTAGATCTATGAATTTATTCCCTCGATATGGACCTTGGTTATAATAGAAGCTGTGCTTGACTTCAGAAGATATCTTAAAATCTTCTGGCCCAGACTGGTATAAAGTTATTCTCTGAGAATGAACAACCTTCAACTTTCCTTCCAAACTCTTCGCTTTATAACAATGCTCACCCTCTACTCCAACTACTAACTATGGACCAATCCACCTATGGCTTATCCTATCACATAACCATGGGGTACCTATTCTAGAGACTAGAATGAAGTCACCTGGGGCAAAGTTAACCTTGGATGATCGGAACTTCTTGTTTGTGTATCTTCTTGATATATCTCTGCTTTCTTTTATAACTGGCTCTAATTTATTCCTCCTACTCAAAATGATCTCCAACAATTTATCGACGGCTTCCTTGAATTTTACTGGATTCTTACACTCCCTCAACTTTCCTTGGATTACCATTGGCAATACATCTCCACCTTTATCCGAACTCAACACATGCAACCCCTTAGCCTTAGCCAAATATGACGTTAGTTCATTGGGAGAAAAACCGTGCGTGGATTTGCTATTATTTATTACGTCCATTACTTGGGGTAGTACTTCCCTCTACTTATCCTTATCCAACATATAGCAGCTACATAATTGTCTTAACACCCTTAGCACAAATCGGTCCATGATTTCAATCGAACCGTTGCTCCATGGGCTGTACACAATTGATAACTTATGCTCAGATGGAAATCTAGACTCAAATTGTCTCATAACCTCATTATTGAAATGCGATCCATTATCAGAGACTAAAACAAATCTAGCAGGCAGACCAATAATTCCTCACCAAGTTACCAGTACTTTTACCACTACAGCTGCACATGGGCTTGGATCCTCGATAAGCAATATTTTTCTTGATATATCTTCTAGGATGACCAGGATGTAGGAGTCTTTTACCTTCAAGAAATCCATGTACAGTACAACTTCTCCTTCAACTGGATGGTATGTCTCACGTAAAGGTCTTCTTATCATCTTCACATCTTTGTCGCAATGTAGACACCACCTCTTTAAATTTTGTACTAATATTTTCTGTTTACTTTTAGGAACCCCAACAAAGAAAAAAGGTTCAAGTATGCGTAAAACCTCATCCACACTACCATGTCATGAAGCGTTATGAGCAGTGACTACAAACCTTTTCACCATAATCTGAGGCAACACAATCCTACCAGCATCATCTACCCACGACCCCTTCGCATTCTTTTTAAGCTTCATATCCTTCCACTCCTGGACAAATTCACCCTGGAATCTATTAACTTCTACCAAGGTGATCATTTTGTATTTATATTTTCTATTAGGAAAATGCACTGCTACTCTGTCTCTTACAAATTTCACCAATTCTGGGTCAAATCTCCATCCTTTTCCTCCTTCCTCTTGTATCTCCAATATTTCCTCCCTGTCGCTTGTCTGGATCATACTCCGTATCTCTCTCTTTTCTATATTTACATCTCTAAAGTTGGCAAAGAATGTGATGCCCTTCCAACATATCCTCCAACCTACATCCTCATTACTATCCACCAACTTCTCCTTTAACTCCACTGTCTCCTTGGATTCCACGTACCCCCATCGGATAAGAAGATCTGCCAAAACATTTCGCTCACCCGATAGGTGATGAATGATGACATCGAATTCTTGCATGGTAAGGATCCAGCGTTGAACTCTACCGAACGTGGCAGTTTTCATATCCTTCTTAGGGGTCATCAAATACGTTAAATTCTTGTGATCAGTATAGAGATTTATTGGAAGCAGTTGACTGAATAAAATAAACCGGTATCGTTTCATGAGCTTAATGATGGGATATAACTCTTTATCCGTCATGCTCCAATGTATACTGCTTCCAACAAATTCTCCGCTTCCGAAGCATTTCGGCAACCAACCATCATTATCCCACAAACTTAGTACTCCTGACCAAAACTGGAAGCTGACATCGGTGAACAGGGCAATCTTATTTTCTTTCTGATATAATTTTAGGCTGCGCTGAGAACAAACCGAAATGGAATCCATAAACCTGGTCACCTCCTTTTGATCACTGTCCTCCCACCATTCTTCAATCGAAGCTGCCCGACTCTGGTGTTTGTTCATTTTCTTCTTGTATTTATCTTTTAGCTTCTTCTCAAGAGTTTTCATTTTTTTTCGCCCAAATAATGCCGCTTTTTGCCAGATCAGGAACGCTAGAAGACAACCAGGTACTTACGTACACCAAGTCCTCCAACTGACCCATCTTTCTCACCAACCCTACATTTGACAACTTCACAAAATACTTATCATCATACCTCCAACTACCGTCACTAATGATCCTTCCGCACCATGCAACCTGCCTACATATCAAGTCGCATTTATCCAGATTCAATCGAAAATTCTTATTTATGCACCTCGAAAGAAAGTTCCCCAGGGTATTTTTGTATTCCTCCCATGCTGATGAATATAGGAGCGAATCGTCTATCCACTGAAGAACCCCGTTTTCAAACATACTATCACTCGACACTCCTCCCAACACTTCGTTTATTACCCGTTCTTGATATATTTGAGGGGTATTAACATATCCTTGTGGAGCCATGAGAATGGTGTAGCAACCTCAGGAGGTTACCATACCCAGGTATTTTTCCGCTCCTTCTTCTATTCTTAGGTAGTCAAAGCCACTAAGTCCGTCAAAGCTGCCGAAGTATTTTTCCGACCCGCTGAACCAGGCCAGTTGCGTCTCCAAATCTGGTACATCTACTCCTGTTGCTTTCACGGACCGATTGCATCTTCGCAGATCAACAACCATCCGGAACTCATCTTTCTTGCCGGGTTTTGGAACCATAATTACCGCCGAGGAAAAGAAAGGATTGGGCTCCCTACGGATCATACCCATATCCTCAAGTTCCCTCAACTTTGCTTTCAGCGCTTCCATGTTCACCTTGGACATGGGATATGGCTTACTCACATATTCGGTGACTCCTTCTTTTAATTCTATTTTCATAGGCGTTAGAGAATTAAAATCGCACTTTGCAATTTTAGAACCAAAGGCATCAATATGCTCTACCAGGATGCTCTCCAGTTCCTTGGCTTGCTTCTCATCAATTATTTGGCCTTCTAAACTCCCAAGCACTTTCTTTTTATTTTATTTCTTAGGTATTCTTGCACCTTTGGGTCATCTACATGCGACTTTCCAACATCTCTACCGACCTCAAACTCTTCTTCAACTAGCATCTCGCCTAGATCAACTGGATTCATAGACCCTATCACTCCTTCTTCTTCCTCACTTAATACATCTTCCTCTACATCTAGGACCTCGATCACTCCCACAAATACAGATTCTTCTCCATCACTTTGTTCCTCTTCTTCTCCTTCATCTATTTCACCTCCTTCCTGCGATACCCTCATTTCGTTCACCGTCTGTTTCCGATCAGCATCCCTCTTCTTAACTAACTCACAATTCTCGAAGCGGTGGTTGGTGGCGTAGCAAAAGAGGCACAAGTTATGGTCCGTACCATATTGTTTCCTCTTTTCCTTGGACCACGACCGGGGCATATGGTGCCTGACAGCTCCATTGTCCAACGTGGACTTTGATACCTTCTCCGGTCCCGCTTCTTCGCTTCTTGAACCCCTCGGATTATTTAAGGATTTTTCTTCACTCTTTGTTATGTTCTTAGGTCTCTTTGCACTCAGCTCCCCCGTTAGCAGCTTCAGAGCGGGACTTTGTAAATCCCATTCTGAAATTACAATTGCTGCTTGGGTTAGCTCTCTCTTCAACTTTGGTATCGACTTCCACTTCTTAATACTTTGAGTTTCTTTAGCCTTTATGGAACCGAACTCAAAAGGAAGTTTTTTGATGGCCTTGCAACAAAACTCCTTCTCCATCGACCTGGTCTCCCACTTCACTCCCCTTGTCGTTTCGGTTATCTCTTTCAAGAACTTGCCCATGGATTTCATTGGAGTTCCTTCGTTGGTCCATGTTAGCGCCTCAACCCTACGCATGAGTATCTTCTCTTTTCCTTTATTTTGTAGTTCTCTGATCTTGGTCAAGTATTTTATCACATTCTTTCTGCTCATCAGATTTACTCCCTCCTCTGTCAACATGACTTGCACATTGTTATTTACACACAAGACAATGTCAGCACTTGGCAACCTCAATCTTCCTTTTACAACATTCTCTTCATATACTTCAAGCTCTTCAAGAAATACAGACACTTTACCTGGATCTAGCGAGTGGAGAATAGGTTTCCCTTTATATTTCTCCTCTCTGGCTCTATTTTTCTCACTCTCTTTTAACCTCTCCTCCTCGCCATCACTATATTGCGACTCTGGTGAGGACAAAGATGACGATTCCGAACTTTCTTCACTCTCCGACACTTCTTCTTTCACCTTTCTTGATCTTCTCTTCCTTTGCTTCTTCTTAAACAGGTTTCTTTTTATTTGTTTGTTATTTTCTAGGGGTATACTGGACCCCAGGCTCTTTATTAATGTGTTCATCTTAAGTTGGAGATCCTCATAATTCTGCTGGATGGACTTCCAACTTTCCCTGGATACAGTTATCTGGTCCAAGGCGACTCTTTCCCCGCTTGGGGTAGGAGGGGTTTGAGGTGCCTCCTCCCTTTCAACAATGTCTTCTACTTCTCTCTCTCTTGGTCGTCTGTGTTATCACCGTCATGGATTATCACGTTCTGTTGACTAATCTCAGATGTGACAGCTCTTCTTAAATTTACCCCACCCTTAGATCTGGTAAGAGGTGGGTCTTGATTCAGCATTTCACTTCTCTTCATAATAAAATTCGTACTATTGTTATGAATATTGGATCCAATATTGAGTACTTTTCTAAAACTCAATTAATTAACTCTTAAACTTCTCGCGAATTTAAATCAAACTTCTACTTTTTCTTGACTTATATTAAATTCTGCCCTCCAAACTATTTTCGACCACTCAAAAACTCATCATCACTTTTTTATATTTCTTTCTCCCTTCCTTACTGGTCCGTGGTTCGTCACTCATCTTTCATCTTCACCAGATTTTATGCCCAGGACAACAGTGTCTGTATATTTTCCTCCCAGCTCCACTATATTTTACTTCAAACCACGTCATCAGTTATTAGGGTTTACAAAACATCACCATATTGCATTACTCCAAGTGCGAAATATCGTTGCATAAAATAAATAAAAGCAAAATCCCATATCTTGACTACACTGCCAATTTTCAACACCAAATAGGTATTGGACATCAGCTTCTCGACTCCTACCATCTATATATCGACAAAACGAACTACTCACTTATATTTTTCCAACACCGTTAATATACCGATAAGAAATTTAGAGTACACACTTTGAAGATTGAACCGCACCAGTGACAACTGAGTTCTTCGGTACACTATCTACTTAGGAAACCAGTTTGATTTACTACTTTTCATTTCGTACTATTTCTTAAACCCGTATTATTAAATAAAGTCAAAGCTAAATATGGATACTGAAGAGGTACTTGCAGAAGCGAAAGCCCGAATGGATGGGTTTTTCACTCCTAAGTCAATAGAATTGGGCAGAACTTTCAAACCAAGGGACGATGATGTCTTTGTAGCGACTGCTGGAAAATGCGGTACGACCTGGACGTTACAAATCTGTCATATGTTGCGCTCAAATGGAGATATGGATTTCAAAGACCTTATTTTAGAAACTCCTTGGGATGTTGTGGCCCATGATGTAGGTCAAGACTTAAATGACGAACAGAAATATAACCCAAGAGTATTCAAAAGTCATGATACTTATGAATCTATAGCTAAAGGAGGAAAATATATTGCTGTTACTAGAGAACCAAAGGATGCTTTTGTTTCTTTATATCACTTTATGCTTACTTCTCCAATAGCGAATACGTCAACTTGTTCAATGGAAGCCTTTGGGAAGTTAATTTATGAAGATAGTGGTATATTTGGACTTCCAATTGATCATATTGTTTCATATATTGAAGCTGCAAAAAAGAACCCAGAAAATATTCTTTTTCTTTTTTATGAAGATATGAAAGAAAAACCGAGAGAAAATATTGAAAAAATAGCTAGATTTATGGGTTTAGGTAAACTTCCCGAAGAAGAGTTTAACAAACGTTGCGATACAGCAGAAAGAATGTCTTCTCTTGAGTTTATGAAAGAGCATAAAGAAAAGTTTACACATAAAGAGATTATGAGAAGAGCACTTGAAAATATTCCAGAAGCAAGAAAGACGTTTGAAGGCGCTGGTGCTAAATTAGTAAGATCTGGAAAGACTGGAGACGGGAAAATGATTCCAGATGTTGTGAAAGAGTTGATTGCAAAGACTTGGAAAGATCTTATTGAAGAGAAGTATGGATATACTTCTTATGAAGAGTTCAGAGCGAAATATAAATACGAATAACGTAAAAATATTTGAATGAAGAATTATGAAGTACAAGATGAAGTATATGATAGTTTATTTTCTAAACCATTTTATTTCGAAGGACTTTCCATTATTTAGTTTTATGACTATAAAGTCATTTGGTTTTAAACTCAGGTTGAAATATAAAACTATTTTGTTTTTCCTAAAGAGAAGAAAAGAACTTCATGTGGAATAAATGGTAATCTTTAAGAGAGATTTTTTCACTCCATAAGCTAAACGAAATTCTATTTGTTTTATCTTTGTACCTATCTAGAAGTTCCTCTGTGCATGTGGAGTGTTAGCATAGAACGCCCTTAATTGTAATTTAGTTAGGAAGCTCATGCGTAGTTGAAGAGAATATGGTGTTCTTCCTTTGCATTTTTTTTGCTTCTTCGTTGCTTTTTTTATGTACTGTCTACCCGGAGCAAAGGGCTAAAGCTACAATATATCTTATTCATTCTCTCTTTTCTTAATTGTTTGAACTTCCTTATGAAGCACATTATAGTAATTACCCTGTTATATTTATCTTTATTTATTTAGTTTTATAAGCTAACAATGTAGCTTCATTTATCTACAATACCCTGAGTGAAAGGAAACAACTTAGTCTTAATATTCCCTCTTTAATCTCTCTTAGCAACTAATATGGTTACAAATAATTTTCAAAAATTAAGGGATATATTCTTTATACACTCTCGTAGATATGATTTTCTTATTCTTAGAACTTCGCCCTTTACCCGGTAAAACCTTTTTTTCGTTAATTTATAATTATAATCATATTTATTACATGTTTGCTGTAGACATAATATTTGTTTTGAAGGAGTTGTGGCATCAGAAACATCGATGCTTAGGAGGTTGAATTTTAAAGGCGCCAAGATTGAATATAAAATTTATATTTTGGTTTCTTGGTTTAGTAGAGTTAAGAAAAATACGCACTATAGTGTCCAAGAAGAAATACATTCAATATCAGAATGAAACAAGAAGTTTTTCAGGCTGGGTAAACCCGCTAATTCACAAGAAATACTAGAATTAGACATTTTTGATCGGGCGGTGTATTCTTAATACCTGCTTTCTACTTTGTCAAGTATTCATTGTTGAATGCTATTTATCCTGAATGCTTAATTAATAATAATAACAGTTTATTTTTGTCTGCATAGTTTATAGACTCATTATTCTTTTGCATCTTCTGTATTAAAAAATAGTTATATTTCGCACAATGCAAATTGCGTTCAAACCTTAAAATCTTTCTTGTAAATTGGAGATGATATCGATTGATGAAGCGGGAAGTAGAATAGCTGCAATCCTATTGACGTAGGGATTACTTATCTTGTTAGGAGAGTAGCAAAAACATAGAATCCAAATACCTATTCCGGTTTTCCCCTACCCTTTTATGAAGATTAGTGTTAAATCATCCCGAATAACCCGCTTGTCTATCTGGAAAGTACGATAATAAGCCAGAAATTCTTTTTTTTTCTACTGAAACTCTCATTTTAAGAAACCAATCCCATGATGAGACTTTTCTTGCTATCACCGTGTCCAAATGACTAGTCTCGTATTCTGTAGTCCTATACAGTAAGAGTCATATGAAGGTGCTAATCGTTGCAAATCTGTACATGCAAGAGTTAAGGAGGTAAAGTGATATATAAAATGGCTGCCTATGTTATTATGTATGCAGAAGTGGTTGGCCTTCAAGTTTATACCTGATGCGCTAAGGTTGCTAAAGCTAGTATTTATACAATTAGAAAACAAGAATCTTCAGTTAAAGTTTTACCTCTGAAGAAGTTCTTAAGGTAGGAAAATGATTGAATGATGCTAAAAATTTCTTTGTACAAAATACTGGTCATCTTTTGTTTCGCCTATCTCAACTCATACTACGCTTCGTTATGAAGTTGCAGCGACTATGTATAATGAGATTTGCTCTCTACTGTGAAGACATAATATTATTAGCTACAACAGAATACTAAGACGTATTAGAATGCTAAATACGAAAAGAAAATAATGAAAATTTCTCTGTTTTGAAAGCTATTTTATATTTTTAAGTGGTTATTAGAGATTTCATAGTTGTAATTTAGGTTAAATGTATGTCACATATGCATTAAAGCGCAAAACCCTAACGAAAATAATGTATGTTGATATTTGTGTCTGTAAAAATTAATGAGAGGAAAGAAACGAGGTATACTAAGTAACAGTTTAAATAAGTATCCAGAAAAGTGCAAAAGCTTAAAGTTCAAGTTTAGAGCTTTAGATTGGTATGAACATCGTCTTCTAACTCGCAGTATTTGTTGAGATACGAGCCAATGAATAATTTATAAATGTGTGTTTTTCATTGATTGATTAATTTCTAGGCGGTATTTACAGTAATGTTATACTGTAATACAATAATACTTAACTATTGGATCTATTTGGTATCTTGTAGCGTCAAGTAGATAGGTATCACCTAAACGTTCTCTCTTAGTTTCCCCGACCAGTTGTACTTGTATTGATTGCGTTCCTTCTTTAATGTTAACCTTAACTTGACTTTTATTCTTTCTTTTCCCTTTTTTTGTTGAATTCTCACTATGACTCTTATGGTCATAGTATTCATCCAATCACTTCAGTCTACTCAACCAATCATATATATCTAACTATTTCATAATAATCAATAATACAAATCTCACATCGATACACTATCAAAAGAAGTCTATGAGTAAAATAACTTTTTCCCGGAATATTCTCTTTTTTAATAATAAAGTTAAATATGGACTACTCTAAATTAGTTCCTCTAATACATTGTGATTTCTATTCATTATTTTTTTTAAATTTACTGATTCTTATACTTAGGATTCATATTTCTTGGAAATATATACTATTACCCCGTCAAAATTTTCTTCTTTATGTATCTGACTTCATTGTTTTTTACAGACCTATGATAATCTATGAAACTGTTTTTTAAAAAGAAAACTAACAGCTATTCTTATATTTTCGAAATTTAGGGAGTCTTAGAGACTTTCCTGTTCTATTCTCTAAGGACTAACCTGTAGTCTTGGTGAAATACGCGTAAAAAATAAAAATTATATTTCTCAGTGAACTTAGTAACTTGCAAAAAACTAAACACAGTTTCTGAGAGTTATTTCAAAGATCTTTCCACAGATACAGTATAACTGCAAACTCGAAACATTTGGGTTTTGGTTGTATAATAGTTACTACCAGATCTTGATAAACTCATTTTATATCAAATAGGCAGCAATGAAAAAATAAGTTAGAGTCTTCCTGTAAGCTCTCAATTATAGCTCTTATATTATATTTAAATCGTATACTAGACAATAATGCTATATATTTTCATTTTTAGATTATCGTCACAGCTGTGTTAAGCATTTTTTCTAAAATGCAGTATAATGACCAAACAATCTGAAATGCCTTTTCCGCTCTACCCAAAATCTTTAAAAAATGCTTTATTCTAACTTAACACTACTTATAGTGAATATTTATAGGGCTAAAATAATACAAACTCTAAAAACAATGATTATTGAAAATAACGTATATAATATTTTTTAGTTTTTTGTTACGGAATCTTAATCATATACAATATTTTCATCTACTAAGTTTTTTGCATTGAACAGATTTTTTAATAGTTTTGCTTAACTATTCAATAAGAATGAGTACTTAAAACCTTAAAAAGGGCTAATCTCAAGGATACTTTTTACTATGTTTACAGACCTCTAAAAAAACATACATTCAAACATAAAATATCGAATAATAGCTCTATAGATGGTTCTAATTCTTTCAATATCCTAGAGACTTATCAAGTATAACTCTTGAAACCACTTATGAAGACTTATCTTCTCTATTTAAGTGTAAATGAGCTAAACTTTACTCAGAAAAGTCAAATGTTGAAAATCTGCACATCTGAAAATACAAAATCACTCAGTTTTGGTATAATCTCCTAAATTTTTGTACTAGGCAATCTCCAAATAATAAAAACAAGAACCTTAATTTTTAATTTTAGTTTTTAGTATAATTTTATGTTTAAAAAATCGCTATTGGGGGCAAAATGTTGTTTTCTTCAACTTCAATCAGTGTAATACCTCAAGAAATACTCGTCTAGAACCTGAACCAACCACACCAGTCAAAGGAATGGGTAAACTTAGGTCTATAAAAAAGTCTGATCAACAATTATATTATTCTGTAAAGATTTTCCAATAATGTATCCTATTTACAATGTCTCAGAAACTCTGAAAAAGAATACCCTTAAATGTCAAATATTCATGAATGGGTGATACCAAGTAATGAAGCGCTCTAAATAGTGGTTGTTACTTATAAGTATAGACAATTTATGGTTCCTCTGAGTTTATTTGAAGAACCTATAAGAATTTCCCCGTTAGTCTCTACAAAAGTTATTTTGCTTAATTTAACTTTACTCCAAACTCACCTTTATAATGGCCAAAACCGAACTTTTAATAGGTCATATATCATGAAATTTGACTCTAACCTTATCTACCGTTAATTTGTAGCCATTTAAGAAAGAAATAAAGAAATTTTAAAGTTCTTATTTCTTTTAATTTTACAAACCTCTTTCATAATATTCGAAATTCCTAAAAAAACTTGTTTACCTCTGTAAAGTATTGAGAAATACATGTAAATTGATATAGACGGCATAAGTATTAATAAAAATGGTGCCATTTTATCTTGCAAAAATATATTTACTGAAGCCGATTTTCTGATGTATTTAAGTGTAAGAGCTCGTGCTTTGTTGTTAAATTAGATGGAAATGTATACAAAGACAACAGGGTCTGCTTTCTCTAACTTCAATCTAAACTCTCTTTGTTTGCTGTGTTTTGTAACTTTTTTTTTAATTTTCATTGCTAGAATTGACCCAGAAATCGTACTTCCATGCGCATAGACTCTGATTTTCTCAAGAATTTTTAACAAACGATAAGTCAACTCTGCAGTGTTAACAAATGTAAACTAATTTTGGTAAAAAACCAAATCCTACCTTAGCATATATATATATGTGTAACTCTGAGTAGTTGTAAACTAGAATTAAAGTGGCAACTATTACCACATATAGACTGAAAAATACCAAATCATATTTCTTATTAAAAGGCTAATATTTAAGGCACTGAATATCATGCATCAACAGCACTGGTTAATAAAAAATTGGCTATTGGAATAATAGACTCGAAATATTTATTCATATTAAGAAATTGTCCAGCTTTATTTTAATTTAATTAGCTGTTATTAATAGAATGTGTTCTTTTGATAGTAAGTGCTCAAATTCATCTTATTTGTCCTTAGTAATATCTGACTCTTGAAATCACTAAATTCCGTTGAAACACCAGTTATATACTAAAATTTGCCAAGACTCAACTATCCGACTAATAAGAAAGGGTTACGTATTCATGACTGATATATATATTAAGAGGTAGTACGAAAGGCTTTGAAATGTGTTTGTTGTGACAATAAATATTAAAACTGGTCCTAGACGTGTTTAAAGAGAGACATTTAGGCGGAATTCTCCACGCGAAAATTTTATCATCCTTTTAAATATGCCTAATTCACTCCTGGATAGAAAAAAAATGAGGAAATCATACCTAAAAATACACTGTCCGAAACTCTTTCTTTGAATATCACATGAGTGTTTTGATTCTATTAGTACTTTTACACCCAATCAACCAATGCAATGCTGGGCTACAATGTAAAATTAAGTAACCCTTGAAATTTATTAACCTTCCAAGACAACTTAAAGAAACAAATCTAATACCTTATACTACAAACTTAAATTTCCATTTTCTTAAATAGCGCTAGCGATTATTAGACTAGTATCGTGACTTTTCTTTCTCCTAGTCAGCAATGTTCCCATTTATTTCCTAATACAAATCCGACAGATGAACCACAATTACAATACAAATTTAGATAGAACCAAAGTTTGTGAAAGGTTATAATCATAAAGAGATGGTAAACTTATCTCAAACTCAATTATTTTAACTACAAAGTTTATACCCAAAAATGGTGATATATTCAACGCATCTGCTGTAAAATGCGCAAGGGGGGGTTAAGTAAACGTTACTAATATCTAATATTTTGCACTCAAATTTCCGCACAACTTTCAAAAAAGTTATCTACAAAGTACATGGAATGTGCTATCTCATGATCTAGATTATGATTTGAATGATAATCAAAATTGCTCGCCTAGAGTCTTCAATAATTATTAAAATTTTTGTACTATAGCAAAATGGAAAAGGTATATCGCTATTGCAAGAGGTTAAAGTTATTCATTTGAGCTTTGGTGCCATTCCTTGCTAAAATTTTATATTGTTTGCATGTCTATGTGTTCAGTAGAAGATTTTTGTAGATTTATCTATAAAATGAGTGACATATATATATATATGTTTGTTTATATACTGTCGATTTTTTCTCATTGCCTTTTAAGTTGCATTAAAGGAGCAGAACCCAGAGAACTTTTATTATTTTTTAGGAAGATTGAAAAAAAAAATAATTAACTAGAATAAAAAATGTAATAAATTCCATGAGTTTAGATGAGCTCTATGAAGGGGGGTTTAAAGATCCTTGTGGTAATGTTGAGCAGTTATTCTCTCTAAAATAAATAAAATTGTATTTGCAAAAATTTTAACATAAACCAATAAATCAAATGACTCTAGGGATTCTCCCAGAAAATGACTAATGTTTTGAGGAGCCAGTATAAATTTTGAGTCTTTGACGAAGACAGGTTAAATGAAGTCTATTCCAGAAGAAGCAAGAGGTTCATTGGGATAGGAATAAAAAATGTTCAAATGTAATATGGATATACTACCTATAAAAATAATAAGAATATTTAGAGAGTAGAGTCATAAAATACTGATTTATATCAATGATTTTCCAACATTCCAAAAAACAAATTGTGAAAACCTTTATTCTATATACATCTGTTTCCACCTATTCACTATTTTGTTGTTTTTGTTTAATATTTTCTGTTGGTTGTTTTATTCAATATATTTTCTTCTAAGTTTCTATACATACAAGAGCTTACATGTAATTTCCCACCAGAATGAGTTAAAGTTCAGGAAATAGTATTATAAGAATATTATTAAACTAGAGTATTTACTTATAATTTGACCCAATAACAACAGTTTACGACCATAAAGTTATCGGGCTTAGGCAAATAAACTATGTTGTGGTATCAAATAAGCATTGTATGTATTTAAAAACAACTAGCATATATAAGCAATTGGGGCTAATTATTATGCAATCACACTTATAATAGACAGTATGAAAGTACACAAATTTCAAGACTTACTTTTGTGATATATAACTACCTCTACATGATTTCCCAGTTGCTGAACCTAATTCATCATTAATTACCTTGCCTACGACTAAATATCATGGTTAAATGCGAAACTTCAGATATCTCATGAATTATTCGTAGTATTACTAAAAAACAAAATGGTAGACATGTAGTTCTAAAAAAATTAGAAAATACAACACTTGAAACAAGGTATTCTAACTTTCAGTAAGAGAATTTTCTAAACTGTCTTGTGCAATCCCAAATTTATCAAAATAATATTTTTTCTTACTCTGTATTATATAAAAGATACTAGTAAAGTTATTAGTATAAGTTTTTTTTGTAATTTGGAGTATATAATTACATTGAACTTCAAGGAAAATATTCCAGCCCTTTAATTTAGCCCCATGGTCAAATAAGATCATAATTGGGCCAACCCAAACCAATTCTAGTAAAACTATTTATAGTAAAAACGACATGAATAATCTTCAACCTAAAATTTCTGACGCAAACCCATCCTAATTTTTTATCTACAGAAATATTTTAAATCTGAGTACAGTTCGTAAGAGACTTAAGGAGATATCTTTCTCATATACATATAGCTTTTAGCAGATGAAAGTGTCTGAAAATGATTGACCAACGTCATGAAATTATGGACTTTTGTAAGATATCTACTTTCTAGATTATAGAAGAATCAAATAAAAAATAATAATTAGTCAGACCAGTCAATGTGGATGTAGAGCTCTTTTAAATCCTATAATTAAATTTATCTCTAATTTTAAACCTCTTCTGGTAAACCAAATATCTTAATCGTCGTGACTATTACTTGACCTTCAATGAATATTTCCTAAATCATTTCACCTATATACCAGAAAGTTAAGAATGTCATTATTAGTGGAACATTTATTTCTAATTTTGTCTTATTTGATTAGGGTATATATTGATGTTCAAAATCAGATACTTTCCTAATTTTTTATGTATCTGGATATTTGAATAAGTTGTGCGTCGAACTCAATAAGATCCACTGTTAGTACCCTATTTTAAGTAATAAAAATATGGAGTCAATTGTCCTTTTACTTAATCCTTAACTTACGGATAAATCTAATACTTAGATATACATACATCATCAAGTTTTTGCTCAATCATCTAAATGCACATAACAACCATGTTCTCATCTATTATATACTCTTATAGGACGTTAAGGAACAAAGTATAATGATAATACTTATTCAGTGAAATCAATAATTACACAAGAATTTAGCATAATAAAAGAATAAACAAAATACAGAAATTTGGCATAAGTTTGTTTCTCTTCTTTATCAAATATCAAAGCTAAAATTCTTAATATATGCAATTAATCATGTAATAAAATAATATTTCCAGTAGCGTCAATTATGAAGACTCTGTAAATATATATACAGGTCTACTATTAGTGTCAATAAGTGGGCTAGCCTAATTTGTACGGGCTATTAGGATATATTGGTGCAAAGAACAGTTTACCCTGTATCTCCCATAGTTAATTTGGACAATTGACTCTTAAACCAATAGCAACGACCTTACACAAAAATATTCGAATTATTTTGATTCCTCAATACATAAAGATATCCTCAAGCATGAATCAGACCACCGGAGATATAATGAAAGCGACAAAAACTTTGAAACATTAATAAACTAATACCTAATCAAGCTAAATGGATAAATAATCTAATTTGAGTAGACTGGACCCCTGTATTTAACCAAGGGAATAAATGATTTGCAGAAGCGTTGTGTCCAACCTAATAAAAGTGAATAATAAAGTTAAAGAATTTAATAAAATCAGTTAAAATAAGTATCTAGAACCAAAGTAGTATGATCCTATCTGTTCCTTAAGAAAATATAGTATAATAATAAATCTATTGTCCTGAGTCAATAGTCAGGAGTTAGCAAAACTGTTAAGACTTCAATCAAGTTTAGCCAGAGACTAAAGGTACTGATATAATTTTCATCAATGTTACACCAAGAAGGCAGGTTAGCTTTACCTTAATTATTTTCTGATAAGAATTGTATGTGTCTGTGCCAAGATTAACACATTGTACCAAGAGGCAGGATGATTCTCTTATATCGATATAGAACATTGTATCAAATAAAAAATCTAATAAACCTTGATTGCACGAAAAAAACAAATTCACATCTCCGCTCATACTATCGACAATATGTTCTCAAAAGATAAACTGTTTGGTTTAAAATAGTTCCTGTTGCCATGTGGTATACAAGCACATAATCTACCTAGGGAGATTAAGGTGGTATCTAGAGAAAGTTGAAACAGAGTTTGCATGACAGAAGTGGTTTGAAAGCTTCATAAGATCACTTCATCTTATTTCTATTGCCAACATGAGATATCATTCCTTTGATTACAGAGCATACATACCAAGTAATAAGGAGATTTTTGTGTGAAAAACAGAAAGATATTAAAAGTAATATGGTTTTCTAAGCTATAGAATTCTCTTGAAAACTGATTCGAGAATAAATATGAGGCTAAAACTTTATTCTTAGATTTACCAGAGAACTGTCATATGGTAGTAGCTCGATCTTGAAAATGAGGTCAACCAGAAGAGAAATTCCCATGATTTCTTTCTCAAACTCAGAAAGTTATCACAAACTGCAATGTTAAAAAATGTTAACTTGCTGAGAACATATAATAATTCCGAATAGCATGTTTGTTGTTACTCGGATATTGTGTCTCCACTTAAGTAACCTGGAAATTTTATTAGTTAAAAAAAATAAAAAATTAAGAAGCCATTAGTAACTGCTTCTGGTCACGGATAGAGTTCGTTGACCGCAGCTTGATTGTTGCCTTATTGTTTGAGATTTCATCTAGGGTAAGGATTTAGAATTCATATGCCATAATGCTATGTTCATGAGAGAATAATAAGGATTTTCGTGATTAGCTACCTAGGCATATAGTTAGTGTTTCCTAACCCAATATTTTCGCTTTATCTAATTGCAATAAACTGAATGTTTCAAGTTAGAAACTTGGACCCCAGTTAATTATTGTCTGCATACAGATGCTTATTGCTGAAAAATGTCAGCAGTCTGTATTTACATATTTTAAGTCATTTTGGGATATCTCTCAACTCCTTGAGGAAGTTGAGAAGGCATTGATAGTAGTTAAAGGATCAATTTTATTACATAAGAAATGTTTCAGTAAGTTACCAAATAAAGAAACGCATAAAACACTCTAAACATGCTCTAGGTTTGAGTGAGGCTAAGAATAGACCTATCACTTCAACACGTCTTGATCAATAATATTTTTTTTAATTTCTAAAATAGACTCAGCAAGTTTGAACAGGGCTAAAAATTTTCTCACAAGAGTTATACTGAAAAAGTTCTTCAAAAAAATTCCAAAAATATTGATGATCCAAAACTATTGAGGATCTCCAAGCGTGAATCGAATTATTTGGACACCACAGACCAAGTTAAGATGCTCTTATATTATAAAAATGTAGTGACCCGTCGATTATTATATTTTAATGCACTCGAAGCCACAAGTGCAGGCTATTAAGTCTTATGTTAAAGAGGGGATTGATTAAGGATTTCTAGTACCATGGGTACACTGACCAAATTTTCCTGAAAGAAATAGGTTTAAGATATGAGCATTCAGTTCAAAGGCACTACTGATCTTAGAAATTTAGAAGGTAGTGCAACGATGATCAAACCTGCCTAAGATTCTGCGCCACATGGGATATATAGAAAATTGGCTGCTTTCAATTGCAACATACAAAACCATAATTAAAAAAACCGATGGCGAGAATATGGCTCTAGTTGTTTCATTGTTTGCACAGTTCCTGCATTCACCTTTGAAAGCTTTATATCCAAGCAAAACGTTTCTGCAATTACCCACAGCAAGAAACGACACTGAAAAAGTTATATTATGGCTCGGGAAAGGTAGCGGACAAGAGTAGATTCATAAGCTTGTGAACATTTTCGTTTTCTCAGGGCACATCGCTTGAATAATAAATTAGTCAACTATTCTTCCATTGTATTGGTTGTACTGTAAATTTAAGTAGGTAGGTGTCAACTGAGGACTAGGCCAACTCATCTTCTCAGGAGTCAAAGCTGAATAATTATTGCCTGGTGTAAGTAAGCTTAAAATATTTTATCTTTTCATTTCGTGAGGTTCCAACGCCGCATGTTATAGTCAACCCCAGAATTTGTGCTATGACAAGATATGACACTGTAGCTAAGTCGTTTAGATTTAGCTTAGACTATAGTTTTAGTATTGATAACTCTACGTTTCTAAATCTAATTTAGAAAAGCAAAGAGCTAGTAGTTTTGCATTTAGTTAATCAAAACTGCAAATGAGTGAGATGCAGTACCTTCTACGGACTAAGTAAATAGTTCTTGTTTGAAGGCTAGAAAAGGATAAGCGGTAACTAAAAAGTATTCATTTATGCTTCAGTTTGTGAAGAGAACAGTGTATAGTTCTAAACATTGCTTCTTTATCAAACCTTAATGCACTACTACAATGAAAATCCTGAACAACATATACAACTAAAGGAAAGCCTATCCATATAACAAGAATCTATTGTTATACTTTCTTTAATAAAATTTCTTTTTGAATATAATGTATTAAAGTCTAGCAATAAATCCTCATTATATTGATAAACAATACTATTATACAAATAATAATATTTTTACAACATTTTCGGGATTACATTTTCCTACCATTTAAAAATGATGCCCAGAATAATGTATCTTGCTGATTCGTAGCCGTTAATGAAGTTAACTAGAAAGACGATGAAATGAAGAAAGTCTGTCATGAAAATATTCCGGGGCCATGCGACCGACTCCCATGACAATAATAACAAGAAAAAATAGAACTGTGTAGCTAGCTCTTCCTACTAAGTTTGAAGTCTGTAATTTTTGCGTTCAATTTGGACAGAGAGCAAACCTTCAAACAAGAGAATGAAGAAGACCTTCCTTGTAGTTGTAGACCGTAAGACACTGAAGAGGTCGAAGGAAAAGAAATTAAAGGAGAAATCCTTACCGAAGTCACTTTGCGTATTGCTGGTGTTGTTGTTCTTGGTGGTTGTCTTGTTGTACATATACCTCGTCAAATTCTTGGGGGATCCAGAAGATACAACTTTGCCGACACTGTCTCCTACTGAAGGCACTGATGAAGATACAATGTCACCAACTCTCCTACCAACAATTCCCACGCTAGTACCAAGTCACGTTCCATCTAGCTTCGGCCCAACAAGTGCACCTTCTCCTATGCCCACAGTTATGGACACTTTTTTTCCTACTAGGAACCCAACTAGATCACCGACAAGAACTCCAACTGAGTCACCTAGTTTCATGGAAACACCTCAACCAACTATTCTGCCAACTCACTCCCCAACGCTTCGACCAAGTAGCTCCCCTTCCTTTGATAACAACACTAGTTTACCTACAGGTGCTCCAAATGAATCACCTTCTTCGCAACAAACAACAATTTCCCCTACTGGATCCCCAACTGTTAAGCCAACAGAATCTCCGACGTTAATTGAAACAAAGTTTCCCACCTCTTTGCCAACTTCATCACCTCTTTATGAAAATGCGGATAATCTTCCTGAGTTAGTTGATGTGTTCATTGACACTGCATTTAGCATAGCATTGCACTTTTCTGAAAATGTGCAGCCTGTCGAGGGTGTTCATTTTACATGCAGCATATTTTTTGACTATATTTTTTCTGAGGAGGCAGTTTGCTACTTTTTTAGCAACTCTAAGTTTCCTCAGAGTTTTGTTTTCTTCCAACACACTGATGCTGGGCTAGTGAAACTTGCTGCAACAAATCTAGCCCAGTTTAAAGTTACTGATAATATTAACTCTGTTTTCAATACAAACCTGTTTACTGCAAACCAAGTTTCAGTAACGTTGCCACCTAGACCCGTTCAGGCTAGTCTTGTGGAAAATACTCTGGTGCTCGGGTTTGACAAACCCGTCACAACTGAAAACATCTCTACAACATATTGTACAGACATTTTAGAAATTTACCCATCAGAAACTGATTATTCAAATGGAACTAATAATGTAATTGAAACTGCATTATATCGCTGCTCTGTCTTAAGCATCTCAGCAGTCAGTATAGGAGTTAATTTTGAATATCTGATTCCATTCTTTGGCACAGGCTCGATAATAGGTCTGAAGTTGTTAAGCTCAATACCAATACTAGCAACCTCAGGTATTGGACAGGCTTTTGGGTATATAGAATCTAACCCTGATTTCTTACAAAGTCTAGACTTTAGTTTCAGTGCCTCACCTTCGGGAATACTGTCAAAGTGCCAAGACAGACTAGTTGTAGAACTGAGGGAGAGTAGTACTTCATCCTACGAGGTGACAATGAAACCAAAACTATTGATACAGGAAGAATTGATAGATTTAAAACAACAAAGCTCTATTGTGCCATGGTTGTTGGACTTAAAAGAGCTAACTGGAGTGTCAAGTACCTTCGAAAGAAATGTTTTGGATTCTAGTAGTTTTGAATTTGAAATCTTTGTTGATATAGTTTATCCATATACAAATGAAGTACTTGACAGTCTCATCCTAAGACTTGGATACACCCCGGTTTCTAATGTAGCTCCTTTTGACATAGAGCAGTCGCCGCAAGGACCTGTATCTTACCTTGATAGCGTCACGTTTTCTCTTTCAATCATAGATAGCGTTTGGAATTGTTTATTGCAAGGCATTGAAGAAAGTCGCGAGCAATTGGTTCAGTACTCTTGGAACCTGAGTGAGGAACGCAGGCAACTGGTGACATCCAGCCAGTTTGTGCTTAGTCCAGAAGTGCTTGGAGCTGGAAATTATAGTGTTTCGATATACATTGCGTTCCCAAACAACGTTACATACACTAAGAATCGTTCATTCACTCTAATTGAGCCACCACCAGTTTTAAGTTTTGCTGCAAGCACGGTCAGCATAGGTAACATTGGTCCATCTTACATTTCTGCTCAAGGCTCGTGTAACCCAGTGGTACTCGGACGTGGTCTCTGTGATGCCAAATTTGGGTACTTGGGTACTCTTAATGAGAGTTTGGGTCCTGTTGACCTAGGTTTTGATAATTCCTTTTCATTCATTTGGGAGTGCGTTAATTGCAATCTAATCATAGATCCGGAGGAGAATCCGCTGAGACCTGAAATCTCGAACGCTGTTGTTGATGAGATCTACCGCTTGAAACTAAGTTTGGTAAGAGATGATTCTCAACAAGTACTAATCAGTGAAGATATCACGGTTAATGCTATTGAAACTGCTGGTTGCGATTTCCTACAACCCTCTATTAACACAATACCAGAAGTTTCTAACCCTGTGGACTTAATAATTTCCTCATCTTTTGCTGGCGTCGATTTGAGTAACTTAGCCTTGAACATAAAATGGACGGCTAATCAGCTCTCTGTTGAAGATGAGCTTTTAGCTGAAGCCATCCTTGCTGATTCAGAGGTTGTCACCAACAGGGGGTCTCTCTATGTGCCCTCGCGGTTCCTTTTTGGTGGTACGAAATACGTGTTTAGACTAACTCTTTCGTATCCTTGTGAAGGATCCTTGTTTGAAACATACGTTGAGGTTGCAACAACAATAAACTCCGCTCCGGTTGGGGGGATAACCTCAGTTGCGATTTTGGAAGGAAGTGGTTTCCTCCCCACAGCATCTTTTTCAACAACGAACTGGGTAGATCCAGAACGGAACTTGGATCTAACGTACGCCTTTGAGTACGCGATAGTGGAAGATTCTGTTGCGGATGAGTTCTTTTCAGGTTTGGGCAATGTATTTGATCATCCTCAAGTTGCTCCAGTATCTTCATTTTCCCTTAGCAGTACTCTAGAGACGACCTTTCCAATAACAAACCCTGGATTTAGTCTGATTATATTTGCACGGGCTAGAGACTCTCTTGGAGCTGTATCTGCTCGTATCAGTGGAAGTGCTTTTAGACTGGATACCAGCTTAGTTTCGAATCCTTTTTCTTCTATTGAGGGCACAGATGCTATTATTGATATCTTGAGGCAAGAAATAAACATACATTTTGCTTCTGGTTTCCCAGAGAAAGTCTCCTACCTGTCAGATGTCGTGGCCAGTTTCTTGAATGATCAGGAGGTCTCACAGACTGAAATTCAGCCGCTGGCTCGCGATGTTTGTCTAACTGCATTAGAGGAAGCGTTCTCTGCTACTGTGGAACTAGAGAAAACATCATTCAACACCTTGACCTCCTTTAGCTCTGCAGTCTCAGCCTTGACGAATCTGGTTTATTCAACATCATCCGAATATACAAATGCTTTTTTGAATACCTTGCCCCAAATAACCTCAGAAGCTCTCAATTTAATTGAAAGTGGGAGAATAGGAAACCGCGTTGTAAGTGCTCCTGAACTATCAGATAACTTCCTGCGTGAGTTCTTGGTGCAGTCATTTTCTAATTCGGTTTCCTTGTTGGATTCTGTTAACCGCAATGAAAACGAAAGTTATACTGCAAGAAAGTTACAACAAGCACCTGATGTCTGCGGTGCGGTAATCTCGTCAAAGAGTTTGGTTGCAGATGTTGCGTTATTGTCTAATAGTGTTTCAGTACCAGGGGGGCCAAATTACAATATCCAAAGTTCGAATGTGATGTTCTCAACAGGTATAGAAACGGCTGGCGTGCTAGGGAGTCCCACTGGTTTGCAGCGAATGCAACCCCCGAATACTGCCACTGCTGCTTTCTTTGAGTCTGGTATTGGGGAAGTGGTATCCGATCAGTTGCAAGACTCTGGACAGGATATTTCCATTTACACTGTTCAGTGGGCAAAGAATGTTAGGTGCGACCGAGTTCTGGAGAATATACCTGATGAGACTTGTATTGCAAACTTTTCATATGGAGGTCCCGTAGATGGAAGCATCACTGCTATAGCGGCTACATTTCAGGTTGAAATACACCCACTTATTCGAAACTCCCCCAGTCTCTCTATATCTTCTGATCAGCCCATCATTAGACTTGTGCTACAAGAGCAAGTAGATCTGCAAGCTAATTATAGTATGGAGTTTTGCAAAGGCAACAGCGGAAAAGATTCATGTGGAATCCTTCAGGAAAACAAGAATGCATGTGGCGCTTATGATGAGATCTTAGGAGATTGGAGCCAAGAGGGTTGCGAAGTGGTTGAAAGCCCACAGGTGGGGGAAGGTTTCCTATTTTGCCGATGTTCCCACCTATCATCATTTTCTACTTGGAAAGCTTGGAGAGATGATACAGGGGAAATTTTTGAAGGTATTGAGTGTGAGAGTGCTGTAGCAAACTCTATTTCTACCTTGATCGTTACTGCATTCTTTCTGATATCAGTCCTTATGTTCTTTTGGGCGAAAACATTAGACAGCGGACATAGTAAAACCTGTCTCGAAGTTTCTACAGCTTGTTTGACATTACGCAGATTTATCTTGAAGCGGAAGCAACGTCTGGCTATACGGATGTTCAAAGAAAGAGCCAATAACTATATGAATCTTAATACGAGTCTTGATAGGAACCGAGATATAGATACTGTACCTGAAGAGGCGTTTAATGAAGGAGGGCCAAGAAAACAAGAAGAACTGGAGGTTCCAGACAAGCGTGAGAAAATAAGACTGACTGTGTTATTGCGAAATTTTAAGAATGCTCTCTTGTACGAACATTCTTTGTTAAGTTTATCAAAATATGATCCGAACTATACTCGTACGCAGAGAATGTCTGTTTTTCTGGCTGTAGTATGGACCGAATTGGCAGTGACTACGCTATTTTTTGTACTTCTTTCTGCTGATAGACTAAAGATTTATGAAATAATAGTAGTGAGCATTCTTTGTACGCTAACCTGTGCTGTGCCAATAAAGATTGTTGTGAAGCTCTTGTTTCGTTTGACAGAGAACTATGTGGCTTCATATAATGATATGAACGCAAACGTGTCAAGAATCCTTAATAGGTTGGAAAATGGTGATGGTAGAATGTTGCCCTGTGACAGTAACCTTTCTGATCTGTATTCGCAGTACGTTATTACTTCAAATAGACTTTCAAATACGGATAATTTAGGTGATGAAGTGTATGATCTCGCTCTACCGCAGACACCTGATTCACAAAGGAATCCTTATGATATTGAGGGTCGAATAGAACATGAAATTGTTCATCCCGACAAGGACTTAGACTCACTTAAAGTAGAGATTGTTGAGGCGACACTAGTAGCAAGAGATGCATGGAAAAGGGACGTTTATGATACACGTACAGAGAACGGAGCTTCTTTCGTTGAAAATGCCTCTGTCCAAGTAGCAGAAGAAGCAGAAAATGAGTCCATTGGTTCTACAAACAGAAGTCATATTCCTGTTGCCTTTTATACTAATGAGGCATATAGAGTATATGCTGTTGAAGCCCAACCGACTATGCTGACAAAACTTGCTGCTCTACTTGCGGATGAAGCTTCATTAAAAGCACGACCTAGAACATCTGCACTCCCAGCATGGACTGTTTTTGTAAACTGGATAGGTCTTGGAGTCATTATAGCTCTTGTGTCCGCTCTTATTATTGACTGGATTAGAAGGCGCTTTCAAGACATTGCGAAGGAAAACGAGTTTACGTTTCTTGAAGTTGCGGAAATTAGATCCTTAGAAATTGAGGAGATCAATACGTGCTTCGTTACGGCGATGTTGGGTTTGATAATAACCTATGTTGTCGCAGAACCTTTAATGCTTTGGGTTCGATTCTTTCTGGCGCCATATTTAATCAGCAAGTATGGTAATATTAAGGCTCATGTCTTGGGTAGTCACGTTGACAATGAGGATGCCCCAACTGTTAGACGAAGATCTCTTCTAGAGGATGTCGTCGAGCGAAGGACAGGAAGCATGCATACTACTGGACGCACTGCCATAGAAATTACCGCTGATTTATTTGAGAACGTGTTTTAGATTTTCGTGCGCCGAGTCTATGTGTGCACGTTTAGGTTCAGCTTCTGGAGAACCTTGTTTTGCATTAACACTAAATGAAAAATATTAGTTTCAGACTGAAGATATTTAGCTGGCTTTATTGTCTTAAATAAAAAGTTTTCATCGTCTACAATTAATTTCAACACTACCCATATTTTTTTCCTAGTTAGGTTGTCTAAATATCATGCTATTGTAATGTGCAATATTTCCACCAGCATGAAGTAATCGTGCATATATTTTTTTTCCTGGACAAGAAAGATCTTTCCTTCACATTAAATTTCCAGTACTTGGTATGATTAAATGAAGCATATTAATTAATTTAAGTACTAAGCCTAGTCTACAGATGAAGAATTCCAAAACAAAGCTTCAAACGTATTTTCTATTTCGAATTTTCAAGTAAATATCGCAAGAATTTAACTTTGACCTTGTCCAAGAATACCTGCCCAAATGAAAATATATTTTTTCTTTTCTAACTGGTTACAATCAACTACTGTCCTGTGATACCATCTTTGGAATGAGTTCTATGATTTTCCATACTAAGCAAAATCTTTCGACTCAGTTAACAACGCTTCAAAACCTAACTCTAGCAGGCAGTTCCTATTTCTTACTAATGACATCAACCAGGATATTCAGAAAGTCGCCTAAGACTAATTATAAGTTCTACTCACAAAGGTAAATGAATTCTAAGCCTTGAGTTACCTTGCTCTATTGATTTCAGTATCCCATCGGCAACTGCAATATGAAAGCTTAGGCACTCCTAGCTCGAGACTGGAAAATAAGATCAATACAGTTACGCTTCCATTTAGTGAAAGAAAGTGTCAAAAAATTAGAAATCTAGTAGGTTTTATTTTTTTCTTTTGCAATAATTTTACTCTCTTTATGTGGCAACTAGAATAGAATTACTTCCTTAACCCTTTTAGATAATTCATTCCAGTAGTACAGACTTTAATTTTAGCTATAAAGATAGTAATCTAAACAGTTTTGACTATGCAGTTCTCAAATCTGGAAACTAAGTGATAACTCTCCCCCTATATAGCTCTATGATGCAAAACAATAAAAATGCACTGATCTCACTCTCGAAATCTATTTTATAACCAAGTTTAAATTTTGTTTATTGCCTAGGAATGGAAGTATAAAGTGACTCATACACCTTTAATCATTCCGAATGTCTTGTTCTCATAAAACTATTCGCTTAAGCTCGAGATCCTAGTTTAGATTTTGATAAAATGTTCATCATAAGCAGCAAAAAGTTTATAATTAGGGTCAGTTGTGCTTTATTGCAGCTGTTGGTATGGTTTCTAATTCCTTTATGAACTATATCCAAGCCAAGTTGACTAATTTCGGTTAAGAAATAGTTTTTACTTCCTCTAGAAACAAATTCTATTCTTGTAGGTACTTAGATTGTAGTAAATTTGATAGCCTAAATAATCTTCTAGAATTGCTATTATTTTCCTTTTGGTCATTAGCTTATTACTAGCAGTAAAAAAATTCTTATTCTATTTTTACTGATGAGGACAAGTATAACTCACCTCCACATGAAAGGCTCAAATGACACACATGTGTAAGCACATGAGCGAAAACCATTGCGAAGCAGACTTATTTCCATGAATTGGTCATATTGCTAGATATAATATTAAGAGTATCAGGAATATGACACAGGGATAATGGAATTAAGAAAAAGTGACTACATGTATTATCGTTAAGAATTGGTGCGGAATAACAAATGTTTAAAACAAAACTCATTTGTAGGAGGTATATGAGTCTATATAAAACCATTCTTTCTAACATTATACTTCCCACAGTTTCTGCCTTCCAGCCTTAATACTTTTTTAGATGCTCTTCAGCAATTGTGAGTTTGGTAGGATAAGCTAACGTCGGTGATATTAGTCAAAAGACTACATAAATGTGTTGCATTGTTCGCTAATAGATGAGATGGGAGTATGATGCTAGTTCTGTTAATTTGCACATGCATATATCTTAGGAGGCAAGATCAGTTCACAGGTAATCGGGGAAGTTTCCTGTCGCACCCCTACACTCAACTTAACCAACAGGATTTAATACATCTTTCAGACTGTAGTGCAACCGACTGCAGATAGAGAAATAAAACTAAGCAACGAAGATTAATAAGACAAAAAGAACGACGATTATTCTTATTTACTTCATACCATCCAATGTTTCAATATGGTATTGTTTCCTTACAGGGGTCTTTTGTACGTGAATTTTTTTGCTCGATGTAACAGAGCTTTCTTCGTTTTTCTTGAATCCTGTAGTTTGGAACTGGGAGATTTTTGTTTTGTTAATTCTGCTTGTGAGAAATCGTTTTGATCAACTATAGTAGGATACATGCCTTCCGTCAATTATGTTTTGCATAAACTAGTGCCAATACTATCAATATTATCTTATCAGCTTTCTAGATAAGGCTTTTTTGGGACTCAGTATTTAAATGTTTTGAATCAAGAGTTTTCATTATTTGTCATGTAACTGGATTATTAAGATTGTTGTGCTGGAATGGGTTATTTAAAGGCAGCTTGCTGTTGAAAAAAATGATTTTTGGATAGGTGCTTTGCATTTAGAACTGTTACTCGTACATTATGCTAACTAAAATGGTTTAGATAGTTGAAGATAGATATATCGAGGCGCTTATGCTACGGTTCTGCCATAGCTATGCTTTTTATAGTATCAACTATGTACATAAATAGTAAGAACTATTATTTCATCTGTTGCGTGTCGCAACGAATCTAATAGGTTTATGGGAATCTCGATATTTTGAAGTACTCCAACCCTTGACTGTCTATCTCCTATGCAACAACGAAGATTATTTTATTGGTAGCTAGTTCATATTTCTGGTAAGACTTGAAATTGCAAGATCTGTGATGTTCAAATTTCGTAGACAGAATAGTAGTATCTACAAAATTTTCCCTTGCATTGATTGTTAGTTGCCTTGCAACAGGCTGGTGTTCGCCGGGACTCGCGACAGTTACCTTTTATTTCAAAGTTCTAATTCAACATAACTTATTATATAGTTACTGTTATGTACCCATAGATTTGTTTGACAACATTGATTACACCTAATATAACAGAAAGTAAATATATTAAAACGTAATAAATAGCAAAATTAAAGCAAAGTATAGACCTTAACGCTTTGAACACAATTAATAAAGTAATACAAAAACAAACCTCGTAGCTGGAATCTGTTCCATCTATAATTTTGACTGGCTAGACTGGATTCGCTACCGCCATCCACTAGGTACCAGGTCCAAAGAATTCTTTGAATACCTTCCTATTTACTGTCATCTTTCCAAGAGATTTGCTACCGATATCAGGATTACGAAAAAACTGGAAAAGAGCTCATACTTTCTAGATGAAATGTTATATATTAAAAATTCAATTGTTATGGAGCTGTTCCAACATTGCCATAGAAATTCTAATGCCTGTAAAATATTTTATCTTTGGTATTAGAAACTTGGTAAAATGAGATCTTAGTATATAGTTACTACTCAGAGAACTCCATGCTCAAAGGGATATGCTCAATCTAAGAATTTGAGAGCGAATCTATCAAATCGTCTTTAGGTATGTTCATAATCTAACTTTGTTACTGAATATCCATCGTACTCTCATTACATTATAATCTTAATTTCCATTTGAACCAAAACTAATAGGTGCGTGTTCGATAATTTTAGTTTTTTTCAAAATAGTACTTGATTGGCTATGCTAGCAATTTCAATTTACCATTTTCAAGTTTTTTCTAGGAAATCTAA
The DNA here is from genome assembly GCA_015227615.1 of Labyrinthula sp. Ha. NCBI lineage: Eukaryota > Bigyra > Labyrinthulida > Labyrinthulaceae > Labyrinthula > Labyrinthula sp. Ha. The sequence continues at coordinate 514,024 of JAALGZ010000016.1, read as the reverse complement.
CAGTCCTTATGCATGACCAAAAAGTCACTGGGCGGATGAGTCAAAATACGTTACTCAACGAGTCTTGATCTTAACTTACAATCATCAACTATGTCACACTATTTTTCTTGTATTTTATTTTTATATGGTTTTTGACAGGTCAAGACTTAGGGTATACTGAATTTAGGATCATAGAAATAAAGATATCCGTTATTTTATGTTATAAATGTGTGGCCCTGCTCAGAAGTTAAGACTCCTCTTTATTGCTAACATATGAGTTGGTTCTGCTCTGGCATTGCTCTTAGGTGTGATTCAGGGTATAAGATCATAATACTTCTTAGTAAGAACATCTGATTCTCGGGCTCTTCTGAGCCAAACCTATGTACATATCTCAAATAACTTGTCACAAATTCAACAAAACATCTCCAGAAAAGGACAAAATACAATGCAAAGGGCCATATGACACTTTCAGTATGTAGCCAAAAATTTATCTTCCAGATATAGTTATTAACCAAAGAAATTAAAAAGCGAATCACCATCCAAATTCATTGAGAGATCAATGATTTGTTTTCATTTTGATAGAGACATAGAAATTATGTGGGAGTAAGACATAGTGACTGTAAGATTTAGAATATCGGCCATTTGGTACAATTCCCAATGAGAACCTTAGAATTTCTTAGTTGTCACTATAAGTTCCTTCAATAGTTTCAATTATTGTTCAGCTGCGGAGAAAATTTCTCAGAACTCAATTAAGATCTCATTGATAAGTTTTACTGTACCTCTAATCTGGATGGAGCTCTAGTCGACTAAGGTCAAGAGATTCATATAAAAAATATGGTAAAAGCTAGAGAAATAGTACTATACTCTCTATTTCTAACTCATATTTTACCCACCTGATTGAGTAAAAGGTTGAATCCCATTTCTAGAAAGAAACATGGCCTGAACTAGTTTCTTATAATAGCGTCGTTCTTTACTGTAGAGGAAACAACACAAATACGGTTGCATGGCAATATTGGGATTTTACAAATATTTATTATTCTAATTACTGTAATAGATAAATGTTTCTTTTCTATTCTGAAATTGTAACTTTATAATTTCCATTGTCAGTCATTTAATTCATTATGAGAAGAAATAAGCTTATTTCTAGAATATAGCTATAGGGTTTCTTCTGGATTAAATTAAATGTTTTTGAGATAACAATTGTAATGTTTAAAAAATTATTTAAATTTTATTTGTGGCAAGTTCTTTCAGGCTCTCCAATTTTTCTAAACTCGGTGCAGTCAATCCCTTAATATTTGGCAGATTGATCTATCTGGTTAACAATTATCCGGTTCTATAGCGAATATAAGAATATTTAGAATATCACTAGTGTTGTTTTTATTAGTTTCTCATATCTATTTCCTAATTATACACTATCTCTGAAAGCTCTACCTACTTTCTCTTACCATGAAAAATATATTTGAAATAAAACTCTGTTTCTAATATTTATTAAGTACAAGTGAAGACTTACTTATTATTACTAACATAAGTGGGATAGCATTTATTCTCACAATAAGAGCTCGTTTTCTATCCCAATCCATTCTGCTTCTCTCGTCTTTATCTACTATCCTTCCCGATAAACCCCTTGTCGGTAATCTTACATTCTCATAATTCCACGTCATCAGTTTACATAAGAAATACATTTTATTAATACTCGAACCAAAGCGAGACTCTTACTAATCCACAACTACAAATCTTGAACATTATATTCATTTACAAGATTGATGATTAAGCTAGCTTTTATTGCAACTTCTGCATCTTTAATTTATATTTCACCTTTTTTTCCATCTTTGAGGCAGATCCCGACACTTATCCGTATAAACCTGAAGCCACAAGAAAATAAAAGTCTACGAAAAAAAGAAAAGAAAGTAAGTTTCATTATCCCGGTGTACAATGAACCAAAAGAGAATATAGATGGGGTATTAAGAAATATATATGAGAGTATTTCTTTAAGTAGTTCGAGGGTTGAAATTATTATATCTGATGGAGGATCTGATAAAGAGTGTTTATTTTCAATTGAAAAATGGGAACCCATTTTTCATGAGAAAAAGGCTGCCTTAAAAATAGTTTCTACGAAAAAGACAAATCTCGTTGGAAGAGGTGGAAGTTTAGTAAATGGAGTTAATGCTTCGTCTGGTGATGTTTTTGCAATTGTGCATTGTGATTCTAGATTTGTTCTTCCAGAGAAAAATAAAGGACAAATTACAGATATCATGATTAAAAACGTAACACAAACTGGGTTTACCTGTTTTAATTTTGAAATCGAAGATGAAGGCAAAAAATACTGGTTTCTGGAAAAGTTTACAAATTTGAGAAGTCGCTTTTTATGGCTGCCATATGGAGATCAAACATATGTTATAGAGAAAGACCTTTATGATAAACTTGGTGGATTTGAAAATGTTTTGATGATGGAAGATTTCAAGCTCATAATTAAGATAAGAGAATATTTTTTGAATAATGGGCTTAAGCTTCATGTTACAGATAAAAGCGAAGCAAAGAGTTTGTGTTCTGATAGGCGATGGAAAGAAAAAGGAGTGTTTCAAACAACTTTTTGGAACTGGTTTTTTGTTTTCAGTTTCATTTGGTTCCATAGAAAACCAGAAGATATATATAAGAAATATTATCCAAAGAATAAGTAATCACTCTGAATTTTGTCCAAAGTGTTTATCAAGCTCTTTGTTTTCATACCAATCATTTCAGATAGTTGTTTTTGTTCTTGAAAAGGAAGGTCTAGAAAGCCAAATATCAATCGCCCATCTAAGACTCGTTTTCTTTGCTTTTTTCTGTACTTGGCAGATACAAACTCCAAATGATTCAATCCTGCATTTCTTCCTGTTCCTACTACTGAGAGAACAGTTTGCAGTGTATACAGTGTACGAAACGTTTTCTCTTGGATACTCAACAAACCATAATTGCTTCCGTCCAAAGTGGAGATTCTAACAAACTCGTTACCTAGGCGAGTTTTATGTTGCTTAATAACTAAACCCTTTGATCCAAGGTTAAAATCACCCAACTCTTCATAAACAGGGGATCCAGAGTTGTAGCATCTGATAAATAAGTTTCCGCAGGATTCAAGAGTAATAACGCCAAGTATCATCTGCCGTTTGTTTAATTCTTCAAACAAGAATAGTTTGCTAGCTGTAACAACGTTTGAAGCTTCATTTGTAAATGGGGAAACGGATCTGGTACCTCTTTCAGCCACTGCAAGTTGATCAAATTGAACTTTAGTTTGATTCCACGAAACCAATTCACTTGGATTATAAATATCTGTAACTAAGAGATAATTTTTAACACTGTCTAATGAAACAGTTAAGAAAGGAGAATCAAAGAATGTGTGCGGAAGAAGACGATCATATTTTGAATCATACTTGTAGATTCTAATCTGACTCGGAAAAGTTCCCAAACTGCAGACTAATTTTCCACTTACTGAATCCACTTGTGAAACAGGACCTCTTGTTTGTGGATTGTCAACTATATACTTAACCTCAATATTTCTGTCCTCATTCGACAAAGCGAAAACTAACACTCTTCCTCGACATGGAATATCTTCATCGGAAGGAGTCACAAAACTTGTTCCAACTGCAAAAAGACTTTTGACATTCTTGGGGTCAAAGTTCTTATTGATAGGTGAGAGATCCAAAACCACATTATTAATGCAAACGCCTTGTTCGTACTGTAGAAGTTCCAACTCACTTTCTTTCTCTGGCTTCACATTTGATAAAAGTTGAGGGGTGAAGTTTTTTAAAGTTACGTAATACTTGGATTGAAAATTGTTCAATAATATAAATGCCGGCTGATTTGGTATACCGGCGTTAATTAATCTATAAACAGTTCTTTGAAGTGGAATTTTCACAAATGGCTGGCTTGGAGTATTCAATACTAGGTTAGAACGGGAAAACTTATCATATTTTGAAAATCTCCCAAGAAAATCAAGAGTGTAGAAACTATTTTCAAAAGTTGATGCTGCAAAAACCTGAGAAGGAAAAACTTCAAAAATAGGAATGCGGTGAATAAAGCCTTTTGATCCAATAAGAATTGACTTCTTAGATTCTGCTGAGTGTGAGTTGATTAATATGCCTGAACAATTATTCAGATTATCAAAAGTGCAAAATCGTCTGCGTTTCTTGTCTTCATAAGTCTCGTCACACGAGCTTAAGGTTGAATTGCGAAATTGAACTCTCTCTAAGGACTTTATTCCTTCATCTGTTTCATTGACTTTGTAGATGATTAAGACGTCCAAAGATGTTCTTATAAGAATGAATAAATTGAGTTCAAATTCTGAGCCTGAACTCTGTGTTTCCAAATATTGAACTGAAATTTCGGCAACAAAAGATTCAGAATCAAAAAATAACTTACTTTCTGGTGTAAGTGATTTACCTTTCTTTCCACTTTGTGAACTCTTATCACTTAGATTTAACATAGAAAGGGGGAGATTTCTTAGCGCTGCGTTGCTTTGAAATAATATTCTATGAGATTCGAGACTATTCTCAAATGACAGAATTTTAAATACATAGTATTTCAGGTTGAAGTTATATTGAGCAACAAATAAATTAAGATTTCCATTTTTCATTACTTTGACATCAAATGACATTACCGAATCAAAGCTATTTATTAGATCTAGATCGGTTCCTACTGATCTAAATACAATTTTGACTTCGAGGTTATTAAAGTGAATAAAAACAAATTCTTTTCCCTGAAACACAATTTTCTTCCCATCGATAGCTTGCAATTTCTTATTTCTCAGTGCTCTTAAGTTTAGGAAACCAATTTCTTCAGAATGATCGAACCTGACAGCACGAATTAATTGAAAAGGAGATTTTGCTAGTAACAAATTGAAGCTCTCAGATGTTACCTGCACAAACATTGGTTTTGAAGCAAATGTCAGTCTAGAGAGTACTAACATATTCTTATCGTGAAAAGATCCCAAAGGAGTTCTTTCAAAAACAGGGGCACTTGAAAAATCTCGCATCATAAAATTTGCATATTCTTTTCCATTGTAAAACTGAAATACAAATTCATCTTTAGACAAGGTAAAAATAGAAATTAAAACAGAAGTTCTATTTCCTTGTCGACTGAAATCACTCAAAAATATCTGGAGAAATTTTGAAGGACTGTTCTCGGGAAAATTTCCGCCCATCAGAGACACTAAAAACTTGTATCACAAGAAAAAAAATACGCTTTGATTTCGGAGTTTCCAGTTTCCAAGTTCTTGCAGATTTCTTATCTAAAGAAAGACCTTCAAGAGGAAAGATATTAATTCCCCCAAAACTTTCTTTACCATAGGGCATAGCAAGAATTTTCTCCCCATCAAGGTGATTTTCATTGATTCCATTCAAGTATGCTGAATATTTGTAAAACTTCTCTTGCACTTGGGTTAAATTAACCGCTCCAGCATCATTTTGATTTTCCGTCCTTTGTTCAAATCTTTTCATTATATCCGCAGCTAGTGAAATTTTATTCTGCTTTCTTAGCTCTTCCGCATCTTTTTCCACCTTTTCTTTTTCACTTAATCCTTGACTTTTCTTACTTTCCGCAATTTTGCCGTACTCAAACTCCATAGCTCCATGTATTGAAGGCAAGAAATCCACCGTAGTAAATGAATACTCAACATCTTCCTTTTTTTCTTCTGCTTCGCTAAAGGTTGTTGGGAATTTAACATTTAAATGATCTTTCGAAATAATATTTTCTAGTGAAACTTTCGGCCTATTATCTTGCTTAAAAATTACAGAACCTGGCTTGTTGCCTTTTTCCTTTTTTACTTCTAAGAGAAGAGAATCAGAACACTGTGCCCCAAGGAAAACAAAAGTTCGTTCATTGCTCGTGCAAACAGATAGAGAAACCGTTTCAACACTAGGTGCAATGGGCTTCAACACAATTCCATCAGGACTTAACATATCAAGACACCATATTTGTCCATCAGCCAGTGAAAGAAGTGCTACATTAGCCTCCAATTTGATGAACTCCGAGTCGAGGAAATTTAAACCGAGCTCGATAAAAGCAAAATTTGGCCTAAAAGTATTCTTATCAACACTTGCATGAGCTAAACTCGAAAAAAAGAAAGCTTCATTTCTCTCAGGGCGCATCATATCAACCGTAATTATTGACGAGGCACAAACAACAAAAAGGCAAGTTTTATCCAGAGGAATCAAATAGAGCGCATCGTGAGGAAAATTTATTTGTTCTAAATATTTTCGTGGCTTGGAAACTTCAAAAAGTGAATACACCGAAAGAGCACAATTAAATCTGACGGACAGAAGCCTTCCATTGTTTGTAGCAGCTCTAGTGCGGTGAAGAATTATCAAAGAAGGATAAGCATCAGAATAAGACGATAGAAACTTTATGTCTAGAAGCGAATTTATGCATAAACCAAGTGTTTCCAGGTGAAATACGCGTTCTTTTTGTATACCCACTTCTTCATTTTCCTTGTTTTTTGTAGACTCTGGATTGTTTATCATTTCATTTGTGTCGATTGAGCTTTCAGATTTCGTTTCATCAATCTTTTTCTCTTCATTAGAAAATATGTTTTGCCAATTAAACTTTGTTTTCTCACTTTTTCGCTTGGATTCAACTTCCTTTTCATCTTCTTTCAAGTCTATTAAAACGAAAAACTCAGATCCATAAATTGAAAGGCATAACTTTGAATTTTCATCCACTTCTAAAAAACTCAACAAGTTTTTATCTTCATTTATTACTAAACCAAACTCTTCAATTGATTGAGTTAAACGGAAATCGAAAATTTCAACAGTTTCAACGGAATTTTTTCCATTTAGTGGATTATATCTCACAACGGATATATTTCCGTTTGCAAAAAGAAGGAGTAATTTATCCGTTTGATTTCTGGTAGTTTTAACGGACTCAATTTTCGAGAGTGATCCGAACAGCTTAACTTGGGCTTGAAGAACGAGAGAATTTTCAAAAGAAAAGAATCTAAGAGAACGGTTTGATGCTATACAAAGAGAACGTGTTGTTGGTGAGTAAAAGTTTGTGAAGCATGTATCAACAACTCTTGTATCCGGAAAGATTTCGCTAATTAGTGAGAAATATTTGGAGGCCATAAGGAATTTCTTCGAGGTGTGTGGTAACACACTATTGAGTAGGCAGCTGGAACTAGGGGCGGATTTGATTTATTGGTATTTTATCAATAAGAAATTTGTCTATGTTTTTCTTGCTGATTGATACTGAAAATTCCCCAACCATCTGGATTGATTATTGATAAACATCTGATTATGAATAATAAATTGGGTCATATGTCCTTGTGCCAAGAGGCCAAGAAATTTAAATTTTATATTGCCACTGTATGATATTCTTCAAAACACGGGTATATGACCCTGTTGGCTACTGCATTCTATTACCGGATTATTACCAAGTTTTATGATCTTTTTATGCGAGTTTTCATACGGTGAATTAATGAAATGTACGTTCTTGGGCCGTTTGGCTCAACTTGATGAGCCCCAATCTATTATTGATAATCAGAATCATTTGCTAATAATTAAAGTCCCAACTCTTTTATTGATAATCAGAATCTAAATGCAAAGTGTTTATTACTATCATTTTTTCAGTGTAGGCGCCTAATAATATCAGTTGACAGACTTGGTACTTGACACATTTTGTGAAAGCACTGAAATGAGAATCTAGGTCCTGGTTATTTGTAGGGTAATAGATACAATAATTACTGTGAAGACTATCTCTATAACATCACGAACTTTCAATACTCATAAATTTCCTCAAAATGCAACAAGCAGTGTAAGAGAATAAGAAGCTGCAACCCGAGAGTAACGGCCTACATGATCTGTACCTAAGTTTATAGAAAATTCTTTGAAGAACTATGTTGCTTTCGCTACTTCTACCTCTGAAGTATTCCAGATAGCTGCCAGGTTTGATAGCAAATACTTGTTTTCATTATAGCTTGGAAACATAATTCTTGATAAATGTTTCAGGGTTAATTTCTCATTCTCATCTCCGAAACCATTAGTCCTGTGAGTAAGACATAACTGACTGGTTACCGTGAACGCTCCTACTGAGAGTTCAAAGCTAATCCCTTTGTAACTTTTTTTGAGCAGAGGTCACTGACTTTTCTTTGGTATCACATAATGCAGTCCCACAAACCTTCGGGCATTCGTTCAACCTAAATTTGTTAATCTTTGTCTTAACATCTTATGCCCGTTTCAAGCAGGTGTCCTGTCCAACCTGCCTGCAATAGACCTTGTAGGCAACAACTTCCTATCCAATTTTATTATTCAGACAATGCTTAAATCCAGAATATAAATGCTTTGTTTCTTTCTTCACATTCCATGTTATTCCTCATCATATTAAATGGTTCTTATACCTCTGATTGTGCACTGAATCAATTATCATACTTGATAATATTTTAAGTAAGACAAGAAACTCTCATTGCAAGTCGAGATGCAAGAGGAGTATAAAGAAATCACTTTTTAGCTGAAAATTTCTAGGAAAAACGCATTTTCAGAACACAATTGGGATGTAACATGGTTTCACATGTGATGTCTTACCGTACCCCCTTTCCCAAGAATTAAGTTTAAATTTCCAGGAAATAAAACTTGCTAGAACTAAGTAATTTAGGTTAAAAACAATAATAAAAAAACCACAAACATCGATAAATCCAAATAAAATTCATTTTTAAAGTCATCTTAATAAATTCATGCAATTTCTGTTTGACTCGGAGAAAATGACAAGATACTTTGGCGAGACAGAGCGTTAGTTGCAGGAATGAATCAGCCTTGCAAACTGGATGTGACCATATATATATAAGAATTTTTGAGTTATGGATGGTGCAATCTTTGTAAAAAATAGAATGCACATAATCAATATGAGTTAAGATTGTGTAAATAGTATGTTTAAATGTTTTGTATAAGAAGGTTTTTATTGTGTATTAGTAGTTAATTAATAAATTGTCCAAACTATATATTTGATTGTAACTTGTAAATCTGTAAATGCTAACTCAAGTTCCACAAAAATAAAATATACGACTGTGACTTAATATTTCACTTGTTTCGTGCTGCAATAGTAATTCTGTATTTGGCGCCTACTAATTCGATGAACCTTACCTTGCAAAATAAGATGGGGTGTGTTCTCTTTTGAATAAACAACGAGATTGGATCTTAGGTTTTAGTTCCTAATGAATACAGTATTTATATCATCTCGATTCTTCTTGCGCTAACCTATGGTGCGCAGTGTCCATTCCTCTCTGACTGGCACTGCGCAGCAAAGGTATCACGAAATGAGATATTTCCCCAAAATCTGAACAATGAGCATCTCATAGTTCTTGACGCAAACAGAACAAACCTGAAATGCCTGAAGAAATTATTCGAGGACGAGCTCGGAGTCGTTCATTTCACGACGAAAGTATTACTTTTTTGTTTTATTATTCTCATAGATCAAGAAAAAATACAACGTGGTGTTGTAGATACAAAAGAAAGTTCCATTTCTTCACCTAACAGTAACAAACAAAAAGAACATCAGCAGTTTCGGGACGGTACTCAACTATCAAAAAGAACATTGGATATTGTAAATAATATTTCTCCAGCAGAGACAAAGAAAGAGAAAAATGAAGCAGATATTGCCGAGGAAGAGCTTGAAAGAAACATGCTTAACAAAGGGTTTCTTACACCGACTACTTATGATTACTACATCAAAATTTTGCTTCTTGGTAACTTATTATGCTTTCCTAATCGTACAGGAAGTTCAGGAGTTGGGAAAACAAGTCTTCTACTCCGTTTTACCGAAGACAAATTTCAAGAAACTTTAATTGGAACTGCAGGTGTTGACTTTAAAGTACATTCCAACTTACTTATCATCAAATAGCTTCGATATTTGGATACAAATGGGAAACGAACAAAGTGTCAGGTATGGGATACAGCAGGTACATTCTTGCCTTTTTATGCTCTTTTTACATTTACTTTTTCACTCTTTAACGGTTAGTTTACTTGTATAGGACAAGAAAGGTTCCACGTCATTACGCGAAGCTATTATACTGGAGCGCACGGAATAGCACTTGTTTATGACGCGTCTGATCGAAACACGTTCAAAACAATACAATATTGGCTAGATAACATAAAAAAATATGCAAATAAAGATGTAAAATTAATGCTCTTGGCTAACAAGAATGATTTGCCAAATCCTGAAGTAAAACCTGAAGAAGGTAAAGAAGTTGCAGAGAAGAATGGATACAAGTTCTTTCAAACAAGCGCTAAAACAGGAAGTAATGTGATTGAAGCCTTTCAAGATTTGTCGAATCAAGCTGTTTCAGTGCTTCAAAGGAAAGAAAAGGAAAAGCGAGATTCACCTGGAGCAGCAAATTCACAGAACAAGCCTGGAGCACATCCACTTGCAGGCCATCAGAAGAATATTCTAGACGCCACAAAGCAAAAACAATACGGCTGTTGCCAAATATCTTGAACACTTAATTCTTCCTTGGTCCAAAGAATCTTTCTTTTTCTTTCGATGTCTGAAATCTTCCATGTCCATTCTTCGAACTAGTGTCAATGAACTTGAGGTTAATCTTCTCCAAAGCTTCTCTGGTTTGTGGGTGACATAAGCTCTTTCTCAAGGTAATAACTCTTCTTTTGACTCCAGTTACGCACCCCTTCAACATAATCCAGTCGTCAGTCACATTTCCGTAATGAGGGAACCCACCCATTGGAGTAATACTTTTCTCAGTCAAATCAACTTCAGTCATACAACTTTTATCATCTCCTTTCTTTCCAATCTTGTACACCTTTTTGTTCTTCTCTGTTCTATGATGATACCCATTTTGCCCTGCTCTTGCAACAGTGTATCTAACTCTTGAAGGGTGCCATGAACCAATACAAGCAACCTTTCTTAAACCTTTGTGTGTCTTTCTTGGCAATCTAGTAACTCCCCATCTTGTAACCACACCTTCAAATCCCTTACCTTTTGTGATTCCGATAGTATCAATCATCTCATCTTTCTCGAAGACACTGTCAATTGGAACTTCCTTCTCGAACAAATCTTTAGCAAACTTAATCTTATCACCAATGCTTCCTCCATTTACTTGAATTTCCATGACGTGTGCCTTCTTCTGTCCAATATTAAGCGGCTTCATCTGAGTATGGGCTATAACACGAATCACAGTGGCAAATTTCTCTAGTCTTGCTAATTCTTCCTCGATTGACTTCTTGCCTTCTTCAGAATCCCATTTCTTAGCGTACTTGGTAAAAGCTTTCTTCTTACTAGCAAAATATCTTCTGTAAAGTCTTCTCTTAAACTCTTCTCCGAGATGCTGCGCCCAGACAGTTCCAATGGTCTTAAGGCCATTAGGGGTTGGTAGGTATCCAACAACCCCTACAACTACCATAGCTGGTGCTTCAAGAACAGTGACAGCTTCAACAACTTCCTTTTTGTGTAATTTTGATCCAGTTTTGTCTACATCTCTTACAATGTGTGTCATTCCTGCTTTATAAGCCATAAACGCTGTTAAATGAGGTTCTTTTGATGCGTCATCTACAGGAAATGATTTAACTTTTCCTTTGCTGCGAGTGCATCTCTTTCTTGGCAAGAAACCAAGATGACCTGAACGAGGTTGTTCAAACTTTCTGTGACCCATCTATTTATCTTTTTGTTGGTTTTTGCTTTTCCTTGGTTTATTCAAATGGCTAAAAGTGGCACATCAATATGGGCCAGATGGCCAGATAATTCCAGCTTTGCTTTATTGGCTATTTAAACCAATCAAACCAAGAAAAGAATTACTTTTACACAAAGGAAAAAGAAAAGTCTGTTTCAATGAGGAAACGCAAGATCTAGGCTACAGGGTGGAAACGAATGATAGCGTTTTTTAAAATCTTTAGTATTTCTGCAAGACATATAGTTTATAGAACTCAAATACACATTGAATACAGTTTTTCGGTTGTTTGCGACTTTAATTAGTTTGGAAAGTGTACCGCAGGTACTTGGGGGAAGCGCGCAGACCTTGAACGCGAGAACCAAACTCATCTAAGTACTTAATCTCCTCGTTAGTTAGCTTTACCTCGGCTGCTAAGCAGTTATCCTCAATATGCAGTCTTTTTGTAGAGCCTGGAATTGGAACTGCGCCTTTGGCAATTAACCAAGCTAAACACAAACGACTTGTGGACACGTTTTTTTCACTTGCAAATAATTTAATCTCTTGAAGCAACTTTTTGTTTTGCTTCAAGTTTTTTTCTTGCATGTAAGGTATACTGGATCTCCAATCCCTTGGGCAACCTGCGTCAAACTTACCACCTAGAAAACCTCGTCCAATTGGTGAGTATGCAACAATTCCAATTCCAAGTTTCTGACACAATGGAACGATCTCTTCTTCAAGATCTCTTACAAACAAACTCCATTCTTGTTGAACACAAGTAATGGAGTGAATGGCATGTGCAGATCTAATCACATTTGCACTCGCTTCGCTTAATCCAATTCTCTTAATCTTTCCTGTCTGAATCAATTTGACAAATCCATCCATCCAATGTTGGACAGGAACACACTTTGGGTAAATTCGGTGACTGTAGTACAAGTCAATGCAACTAATTCCAAGCCTTTCAAGTGATTCATTACATTTTTTTATAAAATAATCTTCATCAAACACTTGCGCAGGATTTCCACTTCGGTCCACAGGCATGAATTTAGTTGCAACTGTTACTATTTTCTTCTCTTCTGGAGAAAGAGTGGCTAAAAATTTTCCAAGTAGAGCTTCATTGTGTTTAATCTCTCCTGCTAAATTTTCTCTGAAGTAGCATTGAGCGGTGTCAAAATGCCTCACACCAGAATTAAACGCAGTTTGCAAAATTTTCAATCCTTGTTGCTCTGTTGGAACTGGATCGTAAAAAGCTGTAAGACCCATTGCACCAAATCCAACAATAGAAACTTCAAGAGAAGCACTTCCTGCTCCAAGAATTTTTGTTTTCATTCTTCCTCCTTATTGTTGCTTTTTTTTTTTTTGAAACTGTGAAAAGTTACAGCAGCCTCAAGAAAAGTAGTTTTTTTCAGAAATCAAAAGTGTGTGTTCACTTTCTGCGACAACTTATTTTGCACGTTTAAACAAAGTTCTGGGACAATGTTCAACAAGCACACTTGTGAAGAACTGCAAAGAAAGGTCAAGTCTTTCAAAATGTCCACTTTGGTCATTTGGAAATTTTGAGAACTCCTAAACGTACCTGACTTATTCCTTCTGGGACATTTGTTCCGCCGTTTCATCCCGACAATATTTTGGAAATAGGAATATTTTCTGATAATATTAACATAATAAGAAGTACAGTTCGTTATTCTTAGAGTGAAACCCGTTTAGCATGACTCGCGTCTAAACTAAGGCAAAAATCTTGTTTTTCTCTAAACCTGGAGAAACTATCGTTTTGCATTAACATATATATTTCTTGTATGGCGGAGTTGAACAGAGTTGCTTCCACTGGAGAATTTGCTTCTAGCTTTTCATAAATTGCATTTTGAATTGAAAAGGGAACATTTACAGGTGAAACTCCATTTGGTTTAAGCCATCTATTATAAATATTTATAGCATATTGTTTTTTCCTTTCATTCTCCAAGTCCATATAAAAGTTATCTTTCCATTCTTTAGCTGTTAAATAAAAATCCAAGTTCTCAGAAGAAAATTCAAACTGCAAATGAGCTCTGAATAGTCTAATTCCATCTTCATGCTCCAAGAGCTCACTAAAAGATATTTGGTTTTCGAAAGATGAAACAACTTTTTCTCCTTTCCATGCAAAGTATTTCTTGTATAGAGTTATTAAAATTGGAACTGTGATACTTCTAAAACAATACCAATTTATTCCAAGGTCAATAATAATAGCATAGTCAAAATATATAATTTTCCCAGAATCTTCCTGGAAATTTCCAAGAGGATCGAAAGAATCTAAAGCAGCGCCAAGAAGCATTAATAGTAAACAAACAACATATGCTTGTTTTATCTCCAAAAAGAACTTAAACGGATCAGGATACTTTTTAGTTACGTGAAGAACATATAAAAAAAATATAATAAAAAATATCCCAGGTGCTATATTGAGTACAAAAGTTCTTTTTGAAGAAACATCTGCAATATTTATTTTGCATTGATCCTCACCAAGTTCAGGACAAATATCAGAAGCAATCCATAAAGAGTATAAACAAGAACAAATTATTCCAACGGAAGCGATTAAGAAAGCAAACTCTTTGGACAGCAAAAGTTTTGAACGTCGTAATTTTGTTGAAGTTAAACTCACTATAGAAGAATGAGAAGACCCGATTTCTTTTTTCTTTCTTAAATTAATATGAAATAATTTCGCATTTTGTTCCGTATGCAAAGCAAGAAATTTATTAAATTTGACTTTTTGAAAAATTTGCCAAATTCTAACAAATTGAATCCAAGAAATTATTGAAACAATACTGTGAAACAAAATTTGATCAAAAACACAGTTGTGAAAGAAATACAACTCTTTTTCTATTTTTCCCAACTCGAATTCTCTTTCTTCATCTGTTTCTGCAAGGTAATAATCCGTTTTCGAAAACATTCCTCTGTGTAAAGGTCCTACAACTAAATTAAAAATCCACCCAATGCACAAGAGAAAAATCAATGGGGGCTGTCTATATTTTATATAAGACTTTCTTCTTAGCATTATCCAGCCAACTAAACTCACAACCATAATTATAACTCCCACAGCAACAAAACCAAGGTAAAATGTCTTAAGACCCTCACTTGTGCGCAATAATTTCTCCTTATAACATCCTTCAAATTCCCCTGTATAATTCATTTATGGTTTGTCGTCATAGATACAGTTTTTGGGTTTGTTGGGATCTATTTTAATCTTCGGTTTCTTCTCTCTTGAGCATCATCGTAAATAACTCATCAATTACTTAACGGCTAATGAACAGTAGGGACTTGTGACAATTTATGATAGGGCTATATGGCCCAAGTCTTATGAAGTGTGCTTTCTATTACCTATTAGGAGTTAAATGGGAATTTTCAACTTTGTGGTTACTTCTTGTTACAACACGAAAGAAATAAATCAGACAAGAAAATATAGTTCTTCAGAGTTCTTGGGCGTAGAGGAATTCGAATTTGTTCCTTGTTAGTCAAGCCTTGAAGTTTTTCCTTAGCCCAGTTATATTCTTGGTGGTTCTAGCTAAACCCCGGTCGCCAGAATAAAATTCTGAGGAGCCGAACATCATGGGTCTAGGCGCCAAGCAGCGGAGACAAGGCTCCCAGCAAACTAAGTAGAAATGTTCATAGATACTAGTGTGACCACCTGGTATTATTCACAGTGGGAAACTTCTTCCTGGTTCCCATCTTCAACACCAAGAATCAACTCACGGTTCCAAAGTTATATCCTATTATAGTGGCAAAATACTAAAATCCTTTTGTAGTTACAATGAAGGAACTTGAAAAAGAATTTCCCAGCAAACTAAGTAGAAATGTTCATAGAAACTAGTGTGACCACCTGGTATTATTCACAGTGGGAAACTTCTTCCTGGTTCCCGTCTTCAACACCAAGAATCAACTCACGGTTCCAAAGTTATATCCTATTATAGTGGCAAAATACTAAAATCCTTTTATGGTTACAATGAAGGAACTTGAAAAGAATTTCCCTTTTTACTCTAATCAAAATATCCTCATGTTATATAGTTTTAGTTGATTACCAAATAAGCGAAGAAAATAAAAATTCTTACCCTTTAAGGCCTGGCGGAGTAATTTCAGTACCAGGCTTTATAGTTTTTTTTTGTTTCAAGTATATTGCAACTTTTCAAGTTTTGAATGTAAAAGGATTTTAATGCTTATTACACCAGCTCTTGTTTTTCAAACCCTTTGAGCGTTTATTAGCATTTGAAGCACTAAATCTAATGTTGTTCATAGGTGTCTAGTTACCAGAACTCGATTCAAAAAGATGCTATAGAGCGCTCGCCAAGTCGTGATATGTTGTGCATGTCACTCTTTCCTATCTATTTGTTAAACCCCTTTACATGGTTAAACACTTGTGGGAATATTGAATTAAGTGGCTGTTTAACTATAGTTTGAACATTTCTAGGTGTAAATATTTCTATTTAAAAAAAAAGATTGCAGAGCAGAAAATGTTAATGTTAATCTCTAAGCTCAACAGAGTATGAATAGTTGCTTCTAAATTCATGGTCAAGTATAGCATTGTGTTCATTTTAAGTTACAATGAATCTGAAATTTCATGTTTTCTAATCGGTTATTGTTCGAATTCTGTCGGGCGGTCGCAATTTTATTAACTCTTGACTCGTTGACAAAATTCAACACAGTTTTGAATGTAAATGCGCATATTTAACATTATGAAATTCTGAAACTACTCACAATCCTGAAAAGGCTAAAGTATTGAAATATTGTTCTGTAAAATATGGACATCACTTCAAGCCATAAATAAAATTCCTTTTTCTGCATCATTTACCGATGGATAGGGCTATTCAATACAGCACCAGTTATCTTTGCCTTTGCTGCATTCCCGAAACAAAGAGCATACTGGATATGTGCGCTATCTAATATAGAGCCCTGTGTTGTTGTGAATTACATTAAAGTTAACTATTTTCTTAGAAGTAGTTAAATCGTAGCTTCAGAGCTAGCTTTGTGTTAGAGTTTGATATCAGCAGACTAATTAAGTGAACATAAGAAAAAATAAAACTTGTGTCAATCAGTTAAACCCCTAAAAGCCTACAAAAGATGAGTCGAGCTGGGGATGAATTAGGGTCTAAAAGTATTTTCAAGTAAGAGAAAATACTTTGACAGAAGAATTTTTATCATGCTTCACTGTTAATAAAACGTATTTAAGACATCATTATATTTATCTGAGGTAATCCATTCAAGGAAATGCCAGAATAAGTAAAGTGTCATATTTCTCCTTTAATATTGTTTTCGCAATATAAGCTTGATGACCTCATGATTTTGGTAACGTTAAGGTTTTGAGTATATCAATTGTCGGTAGCGATTACCTGAACAAAACAATGTATTCATATTAACGGTTACTTCACTAAATAAAACTAGTACGATTTAAACCAAAACACAAAAAAAGAATGAAACTACAATTAAAGAAGCCATAAATTGGAGAATTATGAATTGTGAGAAACCAACGAACCAGTAACCAACACTAGAGATTCAGATAATTATCTTCAGGGACTGATATGAATTACCTCTACCGGATCTTGGAAAGAACCATCTTTCAACCTACGTCAACTATTAAGTCTCCCCACCTCAACTACTTAAAGAGCAGGGAAAACACTGCGATGTAGCAAGAGAAATGATATCCAAAGTCAATGCTTAAAATTCATGTAACATAGCTGCAATTGAACATCATACAAAAAACCTTAAACAAGGCTGCTTTTGTTATAATGAAACTGTGCATGGAAGCACATGTATATAGGATCAGCAACGATTTAGTGGCTTGTTCTGATGATGAAAATCATCCTTATGAAATAAAAACTCACTATGTAAGTGACGTCAATGCATTAAACCATATTTTAATGGAAACAATTACAGTCTGGTAGGTCCATTATATTGACAGCTCAGAAACAATTTTTCCAAGGCTACAGCTCCATCAAGTTTCATTGTGAGAAAAATAAGCAAGCTTCAAGACTAAGCTCAAAGAGAGGTACTCACCAGACTTAATATAGGGAACTAAGTTCCTATACAAACATATTCAGAAAATGATTTGCATAATACGATTTACATACAGGGCCTGACAACAGGGAAATCATCGACGCCTTTATGTACAACCCTCGTGATAGTATACTCCAGCTTCATAGAACTATTTGAAATGCCGATAAGTAAAACGACGCAATATCTTCCGTCCTTAATGTAAACACCAACATAAGTATATGCTCTCCAGAGCATACATCTTCTAAAATGAAACAGATACGTGCTAATAACACTCAGGCGATGAACTCTAAATTTTTATGACTAAAGAAACGTTGTATCAAATACGGTTGATTCGGAAATACACTGACATCTTGCGTGTATGAAGAATGTGTTTGCTAAAAACGTAGTAGCAAAGAACATAAATGCAAAACGTGCCCCATTCAAGACATATGAGCTAAAAATTAATATCCTACAAGAAAAAGATGGCAATAACCCCCCTGAAAAATGAAGTAAAAGAATCAAACTTCGAACCACCTTTCACACCATCTGAAGATGAAGAAGAAATCAGTCCATCCCATTTAAACTTCGATATCCTAAAGTTATGAATTAATATTCAATAAACCGAAATAGAGAACATAATATGTGGCTGTAGATTGAAATAACGTTGTATAAAGGGATTATCTGACTCTTGAACCTTGCGGTATCCTATAAGAGTTAGATATCTCTTATGCAGCGTATCACTCGAAACTTGGATATCTTTATCTGAAACATGAGATGAGCTAAGCTTCAATACTGAAAAAATTATGCTCATATGATAAAAGTGAGAAATAGTTCCACAGTTAAATCACATTGTTTGCGTTCCTATGTCTAAAGAGAAAATACCATCATTGCCGAATCAACCTTAGTAGATGATGAATATGTTATTCACAAGGGTCACAACAAAATTATTCTTGTTCAAAACTGTTACACTTGATCAGCCTTTGAAACCCTAAAAGGACTTTTCATTCCGTCAGAGTAAACAATCCTAAAAATTGCATCGATATATTGAAACTCAACATCTCCAACATAGATTCTATGTACTACATGTTTGATCGCGTAAACAAAAGATACATGCCATCCACCGGGCTCAAAACAATCACGCACGCATACTACATCAAATGTTCAACAAAAAAAATACGAAAAGCAGCAGTGAAATGATCAACAACTACAGCTCCACTATGTAGCAAACAACTTATTCTTAGGATAAGATTGACTTGAACATGTCTTCGTGCAGAACAAATAGTTTCGTAGTGTGTTCGTACTGGGAAAACTTTGTTAAAGGTTCTGATATGTTCATAGGTGTAATATAGTATTGAAACACCTTGAAATACTTAAGCCTATAAAAATTAAAAGTTAAACGCTAATCTACACAAGTTACACATTTGAAAGGTACTTAAGAAGAGCGACAAATAATATTGGAAGACTGCCATCATGAATCAGGAATCTTCAATGAATATGTCATATTGTCAATAATTACTCAGGATATTTAACTCCCCTCATCTCCAAAAATAAGTCAGATATATCTGCAATAGTAACGAAGTTAATCCAAATAGTAAATAGCTTCGCAACAAACACATCAACTATATTTTCAGTGATAGAAGTAAAGAATCTTCAAAGCTAAATTATTACTGTTCTAAGAAGAACACGGAAAGAGATTGTTCAAATGAATATGTCCCTTTGAAGAATAAAAAGTAGAGCATCATCACCGAACATTCCTTGAAAAGATAAAGGTCTTGTTAATTCACCAATATATATATAATATTGGTTCTATTGTTCAAACCACAGCTGCAGCATAATTAACACTCTCTCTAGAACAAAATAGAACGCTTTCATAGAAGCAGTCCTCAATAATAATCCAACCCTCGAAGATATAAATTCTTCGGAACAAGTGGTTATACACTCTCACCAAACAAATATAAATTAGAAATCACAGTCTCAAATAACATATCTTGGAAAAGATAACTAGTCTAAAGCTTCTATTTGTGTCAACTGCAAGAGCAGAAATATAATACACGCAAGAACCGTCAAGTTGGATGAGATAGGAATCATCATTACAACATAGGAAAAATTAATTCAACAAATCTCAAAATACACCATATCCTCTAACTTGTCAAAGGTAAATAAAGTTATCCAATATATGACCACAGATATCCTTCAATTTCAAGAAGATAAAGAAGAAACCGTGGAATTATCAGTCAATAAAAAGTCACTGAAACAAAGAAAGTTAAATACATTGCACCACAAATGAAAACTTCTGATACAAATATGCCATAAAAATCATCTAGTAAGATATTAGCAAGCGTCGATATGTCAAAAAGTAATATTATCAGTGCAATAGAAGTCGCATAAAGCGCTATGCTTTAAATTTTTTTTAGTCTGTGAGTATTGATTTCTCAACTGTTCCACCAATACATTCTGGATAGATTAACGGTACAAGCAAGGCACCAGCCTGGTACTTAGCTCACACCGAGGAAATTGAATCTTTAGAGACTAGCAAAACATCTGAGGTTTTACTACCCCAGGATCCACATTCCTGTATCATTAAACTGGTTGAGCTGTTCAAAGCTAAACGGAGCATGGATATCGAGGTTTTAGCAATAATTGACATATGTACCAATGATAAGATATATAAAAAACATACTGGTAGGAAAGTGTCGGAGTATTATGCTGCATTCGTATCAGTAGTAACTATTCATCGTTTTTCATGAGCGGCATTACAGTTTTTAACCTGCTTATGTCAACTGGAAACCGCTTTTATTTAAAATATATCAGGTAAAACTATATATTTCTAACCTGCTAAATGTCACCCCAAACCAAAGACAAGAAACATTTTTGAAAGAGTTGTACGAACTTATACGAGCTGAGAAAAGTGACGAAGACCTGGCACAAACATAATGGAGAAGCCTTCATATCAGCTAGATTGCAACCGTTACCGATTGATAAATGTTTGTCCACAAATGAGGAAAGGAGGAAGAGACTAATTGTATTAATATATGTAGACTAGTTGTTGCATAGCGGTAAAGATAAAAAGGCCGATGCATTTTAGAGTATAATATCTAAAGAACTCAAGCTAATATTTAATCCTGCTGCTAAGTTTTAGATGGGACCATCTTTGACTAGAAGAGAGATTTAGTCTTGTTGAGTAAAACTAGAGTAGGATATGATGACTAGTTTTTAGTAACATAGCCTAGAGCTTGCAAAAAGTAAATTGGAAACTGCGATGAATTAGGATCCTTTTGCTGACGGTAGAAACAGGCTTTATGTACTCAAAGAATGTAATTAAGTTTTGAGTCTGTTAAACTATATTTTAGTTCACGGACGACCATAAACTAGCTTCTGTATTCATATGCAGTCAACCAAACTGGAAAAATCAACATAAGTTGTTTGGAACAGTCAAAAGAACACTTATTTATCTATATAGAATGAAGAGCAAGAATATGATATACGAGGTGATAAGAGATGCTGAAAGTATTCTTTCTGTTTACGGGAAGTTCCTATGCTAATGAGGAAGAAGTAATAACCGTATATGGAAACTTGATACTTCTAAATGGACACATCTTTATCTATGGAAATAAAGCTGAACCTAATACCACTACTTTATTTACTCAAGCTGAATATGTTGCTAAAGTTCTTCAACTAAAGACATGCGCATGATATGCGATCTATGAAAAGAATGGAGTGTGAACTTTAAAAATATTATTCTGTTTGATAATCAACCTGCATCGAGATTGTGTCAATGTGATGGGGCAGCAGGACGATTAATACATTTAAATACCAGATATAAATATGTAGTTGAAAAAATCGCTGAGATGGATGGAAAGTTAAAATACGCTCTATAAATGAAAAGTGGTCTGATATAATAACCAAATTATGTGGAAAGAATACGTTAAATAAGTTTCTGGATAAGCAATACATAAACTAAGAGACAGTATTGTTCTAGATTACGCAATAGTTGAGTTCTTTATTCTGTTGGCAATAAAAGTACTACCTTGAGAGCTAATTTACTTTTAGAGTTTAGTATTAGTAGATTTAATGCGTGACGAAAAGGGAAGGCACAACTTACGTCATTAATTTCTTGCTCTGTATACTCCAAAATATTGCGCTAGTAACTTAAAAATCTATTTTTAATTGTATTTTCACTTCAAGGTATTTTCTCTTTATTCAATCTGAGGAGGATTCTCATGCTGCGCCTTGTATGTTTGTTCAATACCTTAGTTCAGGAAGTCATGCAAAATAAGAAAGTATTATGAAGCCATTACCTTCAAGGCAAGAGATAAAATAGGAGTTCTTTTTTTGCTAAGTACAAGGTTTAGCTTAATATTATCTAATCCTTTCTATTCCTTTCTCTTTTGTTTCTTCCTTTGCTACTTCATCAATAATCAACGCCATCAACAGAATGCTGCAAATTATAATCTCTCACTTGACTGTAACTGGATTTCGTTGTTCTTTGGCTTCTCTAACTTTGGATTTTAGTTTTATACTTGATCTTTGAATGCTCAGATATTAAGTTTCGGGCTTGTAAAAAAATGGGTATTATTAAACAAATTTTGTTAACCTACCGGTAATTTACCGCTAATAAACGGTAATTAACAAAATCCTTACCGTTATTACCGGTAAGCAAAATTGGTGTATTAACGGTTAACGGTATTACCGTTTGTACCGTTAAGAAACCCTACTTGTTATCAACAAGAAATATCCGATATTTTTCCAATCACATTTGTCAGATTATACTCTAATAAACAGTTGATTATGAATGAATATTTAAAAAAGTTGCAGATTTATTAGAATCAATCAATAAAAAATGTATAGGTAACAAATCTATCGATAAAATATCAAAAAACTAGAATGCACCCGTAGTTAATACTTAGCGTTTGGCAAACGGGAAAAAGGAAAACTGTGAAAGCAATAAATGTACTTGATCGACTAATCTAACTATTCAATCATAGGTATTCACACTCTAAACCAAATATTCTATTTTTCTCTTGATCTCAAACCCGCCAATGGCCTTAGAACATTCCTCCCATAGCATTTTTTGAGACCCCTTCCCATGCAGTCCAGGTCCAAATGGCTGTTTCTTTGCTTTTCCAGCAATACCATAAGGTCCATGCATAGTAGCAGAGGCAATATCCGCGTACATACACTTTAGGATACCCATTGCCCCATCCTCAGGAGACTGTCCATCATCCATTACCTTCTGAACAGTAGACCCTAGAGCATTTTCTCCCTCCGTAGCAGCTGCCAACCCAGTAACCGCAGTACCTGGGTGTGCACAAACAGATTTAATATTAATTTTACGCCTCTGGAGCTTGTGATGCAGAGCAAGGGTAAAAACAGAGTTAGCTAGTTTCGTCATATGATATCTCATATATCTTCCTTCCTTCATTCCGTTTCCATCATTGCCCAAGACAGTCATATCCTGACCAAAATACTTTGCTTCAAGTTTTACATAGGGTGTTAGCCTAGCTAAAGAGGAGTGATTTACAATCCTAACCGCTTTCAAATTATGCTTATTTTGTGCAGTTTTCTCCAGTTCATATTTTGCTTCGTATGAATGTAGCCGTCTAACAAGACTAGGTAATAGCATCTTTGTCAACAGGACAGCACTTAGAACGTTTGTTTGCATCTGAACATCGTATCCATCCTTCGTCGCTTCATTCTTAAAAGCCATAATACCCGCGTTATTGCATAGAATATCGATTCCTTCAGGACATTGTGCAATTACTTCCTCTCCCGCTCTTCGAACACTTTCAAAGTCCTGCAAGTCACACTCAATAGAAACAATTCTCTCCTTTGAACCTGGAACCAACTCACATATTGTTTTGATAGATTCCTCTATTCTTTCTGATGGACGATTAAGCATTAATACAGTTGCTCCTTTCTTCAACGAAGTACAAGCAGCAACGAACCCAGTACCAGAGGTAGTGCCCGTTATTACAACTATTTTCCCCTCTTGAGAGCCAATTCCTTCCTCAAACTTCGGAAAATACTTAGATTCAACAGCAGAATTTGTATACATTTCTCTTCTTGTCTTCTATTTCCTTTTTGTTAATTACTTAACAGACAAATAAGAAATCTGTTCTTTGTTTTTGTGACGCCCTACCGTGTAATCCGGTAATACAGTGTCATGATAAAAATGTCAATACGATATTATTTTGGGCAAATATTCCATAAAGATATTAACAAGTTAAATAATATATATTTCGTGTATTTACAGAAGATAGATTATTTATTCTCTTCTTTCTCCGAAAAGACGAAGAAGGTATAAAAACATTTGGATGACATCCATGTACAACATCAGCGCTGCAGTTACATATTCATCTACTTCGTATCTCATTTGATGCTTTCCTCCAATAATCAACTGGATATCATAGACCAGAAACAACCCAAATAGCAATACCCCGAGAAAACTGTAAACTAATTCAAACCCTTCACTTCTTACGAATATTCCAACAAATCCAAAAATAAGAAAACTCAAGAGTGCAACTAGTAAGTACGGTGCAGATGATCTAAGGTCTATAATTTCATTCTTGGCAACATAAAAAAGTGAAGCAACTAAAATCAGAGTTGTAAACAAAGCAAAAGAAATAACAGCAGGATTAATCTGTGAGGAAATGTAAGAAAGAAGAACTGTTTGAGAAAATGTGTAAGTTCCAAGTAGAATTAAATTATGAGGATGTTTCTTTGTTAGGTGTCTGCAGCATGTTAAAGTCAAAGTAGATCCAATCATAAAGAAAAAACTTAGAGAAAGCAAAATTGAAAATGCAGGAGATTGAATTGTAGATCCGACTGAAGGGATAGTAGAGAGTAATACACATGAGAAAGTGAACAGGAGTTGAAGAAAGACAAGTGTAAACACTTTTCTGATGAAACCTAGGCGAATTGAATGATCTAATTCATCCAAGAAGGTCTTACCTGGGTTTAATGGGTTCAAAGGAATTGTTTCATCCATTTGCTTTTTTCTTCCTTTTGGTTAATTATTTTGCTTTTATGACGTGGCAGATTTGGCCACATGGCCCATAATAATAAACAGTTTGGATACTCTGTCGATAAAGCTTTTTTATAAGAAAGCAGAGGGAGAAGACATATATAGAAAAGAAAACATAGATTAAATAAAGTTTTACGATAGTACATCCATTTACGAAAATAAATAACTTCAATTGAGAAGCTCGTTCAAAGTGGTTTCTACGGAAGAAAGATATCCATCTCCAAAGATGTTCGTATGGTTTAGTTCATGGTAAAGCCTATACAAATGTAGCCTTTTTGCTCTATATACACTAGGCGTAATTTTGGCCTCTTCATAGTAGTTCTCAATTGTTCTTTTATCACCAAACATAGAGATTATCCCCAAATCAGCCTCTCCATGTCCATAATAGGCAGCAGGATCATACATTACTATTTCCTTTCCTCTGCATCCCCAATTTCCACTCCATAAATCTCCGTGAAGCAAACTCTTTCCTATTCTCTCTACATTCAAATCTAGAAAGAGATCTTCCAAATTATCCGATATTTTTTCCAACTTTTCAACAACAATTTTTCTTCTCGCACTCATACTATTCCTCAAACCATCAATCTGAGGCTGTAATCGATAGTTTCTAAAAAATTCAACCCAATTTAAATCTTTTTTCTCAACATTATTTAATTGTGGAAATGCTCCACATTGCCCATCTAAATCAAATCCAAAAGTAGGTCGAATTTCTTCCGAGGTTTTCTTATGCAAAGTGGCAAGATGTCTTCCTAGCTTCTCTGCAGATGATCTAGAGCAGGCAGAAAACGACAGGTGTTCTAGGATAATGTACCCAGAATCTGTGACTTCCAGGCACTTTGGGGCAAAGAGTTTTCCTTCTGTGTACTTTAATGTAGCTTCATGCAAGGTATTTATTGATAGTTTTTCATATTCAAGTGCTTGCAAGGAAGCTTTTTCTCCTCCCGTGCCATACTTAACAAACACTTTGCCTGTATAAACTGGATCCTTTAGGTTGTAGGTTGAGTTCGTGGAAGTTCGACGGCCATTCAGGTGATGCACAAGATCTTTCAAAGTAAAAATAGCTGAATTCATAATAATGCCTTGCCCCTTACTGGATTAAATAATGAAGAAACAAACGAACTCTTATCTTAAACTAAAGAAGAACTTTTCTATCTTTTTGTTCTGTTGAGTTGGTTAATTTTCTATATTTGGGATATTGCAGAGTGCGTTAGTTTTGGGCAATCTAACTTTTTTCATTTAGTGAAAAGGAATGAGTTTAATTGAATCAATTGTTGATCGATTTCTTGAAGATCCAGAAGAAAGAAGAAGAAAAGAACGTGATTTGGTTAAGAAATGTTGGGAAGATGCAAAAAAAAAGAAAGCAGTATTTGATCAACCAGTTAAAAGCAAAGATTACTGGAAACCAGGCCCAAAATCGAATAAGTTTAACGAGATTGCTGCTCTAGGTGGAAAACATCCAAAAGACAGTAGATATCTCGCTACAGCAACTTCAAGGGCTAACTCCTACGGAAGCATCTTAGAAATTTACTCTTCAATTAAGCAAAAATAAAGCGATTATTTCTAGATTAGGAATCTCAGCTCCTGTGAAACTAAACGAACAAATTCCGCAAGTCAGAACAGCCAGAATCTGAAAACTAAATTTCTGAACTTATAGTTAATAAAACTATTCATCCTCTGTTAAAAGTCCACGCATTAGAACAAAGCGTAAGATTTCCGAAAGCTCATAGAATCCGCTGGAGTTGGTATCCAGCTCTTGGAGAAACGTTTCAGAGAGCACATGCAGATTAGGATCCGAGACGAGGAACTTAGCTAATTGCTTTATCTCAGTCTGATCAAGTTTTCCATCTTTATTCTTATCACAAGAGTTGAAAACACCAATAATGATATCCACCATCTGCAGCTGAGAATCAGAGAGTTCCATCTCTTTCTCTCTATTGTCATTACTCCACCAGTTTCTGAATTCATCATAAGTTATTTTCCCATCACTGTTTTCATCAGCCTTAATAAAACCTAAAGCAAGTTCCTGCTCAGAAAAATAGTAGTGCTTTTCAGTCAAAAAACGTTCAAAATCACTTTCGTCCCAAAAACCTTTGTTTCCCTGAATAATGATGGTACAAGAAAGGAAGCACGAGGTCATATTTCTCAAAGACAATAACACTTAGACTTGGTTTCTTAGGGGGGGTAGTCGAGGAAGCCCCTGCATCGGCGCGCTTTTGCAAAATTGCGGCGTATTGTGCGAATGCAGCTTTTCTATCGGCCATTTATCTTTTGGTGCTCTTCTATTTATTTCGGTTCTTTTTTTTATATCGCAGTTGTACTTTTATTTTGGGTAATGAGGAATTTAACTGAGTGCTGATGTCATTATTGCCAAGTCGATCATAATGTTGAATTACCAAGCAGATGAAAGAAAATTCTCGGAGCTTCAGGAGCATTTCAAGAGCATTTCAGGAACAACACACCGGGGTTCAGGTAGGAGTACCTAATACTAAATATCAATTCGTAGACTCTAGTTAATATTTACTTCGAGGAAATGGCACACATGGTAACACCCTGATTGAATCTGTTTTGATGTATGTTCATAATCCTCTGTTGATGGTGCTACCTGTTCAGCTTCTTTTCGCAGAGTTGTGACATTGGTAATAGATACAGGCTAGGTAACAAAAACTTATTGTGCACAACTTATTTGTTGCGCCTATTTAAATAATCCTGTTACCAGGTAGGTCTGCGAATATAATATAGTTTATCGATAGACTTTGTAGAATAATAGAACTTAAGCAACGTAAACATATCAAGTAATTGGCGTGGGGGGTTTTAATATATACTCTCTCTTATCAGATTAACCTAATAGGTATTCTAATTGTGGAATAGCCTGTTTTCCTCGGAACAGTATTTCTTGTAACAAATTCACAAGAACTATAGAACACTGGGCAACACATTAATATTTTTCTCGAAAGAACCAAATTAGGTGGAAAGAATTCATCTATAAAACTGATGTCGAATTATTAAATCATAAGTGAAGATCATTGGCTGAAAAATAGGAGAGCAGTGGCGAAATTTAATCACATCGTATATAGTGACTAATCGTACAACAAAATGTAGAATTGCCAAGATTTGGGAGATAAGTAAGGAAAAGATACAAGTTTTACTCTCAAAAGGATTGCAGAAGATAAAAAAAATAATTAACGAAGTACTGGTGTACTTTAGCAGCATATAAAGCAGAAGCAAGAAGGTAAGAAAACTCCTTCAGTAGACCCAAGAAACTAACATGGCATGATGGAGTTTGGAAGCTTCCGCTGCAAAAATGAGATATATACTTTAATGATCTATTGTTATTAGGTAACATTCATAAGCATAGGTACAGAGTCTTAAAGCATCTTGGTCAGGAAATTAGGATCCCCGAACTCAGTTTCGCTCAAACAAGTTTCAGTGTTTTTGAGGATCTACAGTACGAAGTCATAAAACTCATAGTTCAACAAAACTTCAAAAGTGTCAACTAACTTCCGGAATGATATCCTCGATTGCTTTCCTTTATTTCCTCAACAGTACTCTTAAGAGTTTCTACACGTGAATTCTAAATGGGTCTCTTTGTTCTTATTCAAATATGTTTTGTAACCAGTTCAGGCTCGACCAATCATCAATTAACCGGTTCAGAAGCGACATCAAACACTCAATTCCAAAACACAGGTTTCAGATTTATTGAATAAGAACGTTTTGTTATTTGTAATAATATGTAGGTAAAGTTGACTTTGAAAAGGAACGATAAAATACATATGTAAGAACGAAACAAGACTCCTAAAAATATTATATCATGCTTCAGTCTGTCTCTAAAACCATTTATTATTTTTTTGGCTTACCTAAACCTTTAGCCCTTGAGTTTTTTTATATAACAAGGCTATTTCTCTAAATTAGTTTTTTGGGTTGTATTATCCAGCTTAGAAGTAAATTTTGTTTTACTCCAAAAGTACCTAAGTACTCTTTTTACATAAGCTGTGCGGAACCAATAATCTTCAAACAATACGTAGAGGTGATACAAGGATTTTAATCTTAATCGTTTTCATTTTCATGCTCTAGATAGGCAAAATAATAAAGAATATGCAATCCATGCTAAACAAATATGATTTCATTCACACTCACTATACTATGTTTATTTTTATATATTTTGTAATCATGCTGAAGTAGTTTGAAATCTTTCATGGTAGACAAATGAAATCATCTTGCCTTTGCGAATCATGTTGGTTTCAAGGATTATGGGAATCAGAGAACATAAAGACATCAGCTTTATATAACAAGGAAAAAACTTTTTTGGAGTCTGATTCTCCCTACTATATTGACATTGGTGCAAATGCGTCGATGTATCATTCCTTGGAACTGATCTCAATACCAATAATTAAGAACTTTGTGAAAATCTTTAGTTGTGGAAAAGAAAAGCATTTTTCATTTCCCTAACCTCTTGCTAACTGCTTAAAAAATAATTTGGGTTTGTTTTATAGCACTTAGGTTAAATACTTTCTGCTATTCCCAAAATAGTCACGTAGATCTTTTATTGTAGGCTTTGGGTAATTTCCTCGAGTTAATTAATTTATCTTTACGCATTTTACTCTATCATATATTGCAAATGAAAGCAATTAAATAATTCTTAAATCTAGTTGCGTTCATGAATTCAAAAGAGCAACGAATGTAGCCAAGTATGAAGAACATAAATCTTAAGAGATCTTTCAATTTGTAATAAAAAAAAAGTGGAACAGTGAAATTTGAACAAGACTAAGGAGTCGAACCTGCAATAAAACACAAGATATATTTTCTTAACATAATTCTCAATATTTCTTTTCCCAAATACCGTGAAAACTCATCCATAGGAAAATAGTTGCGACGTTAATTTATCTGCTCAAAATTTGGATATACATAAAGCACATGTTCTAGCTACCCCTATATTTTCTAAATATATATATGGTTGTAATACCGATGAAATAAATTTTGAATGAGATATTCTTACCTAGTATGTGTCATGAATAGAATATTATTAATTATTGTTTTAATTAAAAGAACTGCTAATTTATCTTGCTTTTCCCAACATGTCTTATTAGAAGCACTTTATTGTTTGTCATGTCTATTGCATTCTACCA
The DNA here is from genome assembly GCA_015227615.1 of Labyrinthula sp. Ha. Lineage (NCBI taxonomy): Eukaryota > Bigyra > Labyrinthulida > Labyrinthulaceae > Labyrinthula > Labyrinthula sp. Ha. The sequence goes on along the minus strand of JAALGZ010000016.1, from coordinate 484,287 downwards.
ATTTTCAGTTTGAAGTAAAGATAAAAACACCTCATAATTGCACGTGAAGTATTATAGAATCTTCTAAAAATTCTTTTGGTCACAGATAACCTAAAAAAAGAACTCTTACCTACATCTTGTAGAAATAGCTACAATTAGAAACTATAAATGCTAAAGGCTGTTTTCAACTGCTTAAAATTAAGAATTATAGTTAAGGCCCCTAATACGATATGAATTTACTCAATCTAAGGTAAGTATCGTTTGAATGAGAGAAACAAGGTGCATTTTTTGAAATATATCTCATGGAATACTTCTTGTATAGGTTCATGAATAGAAACATGTCTCCTCCATATATCAAAGCCCATACAAGGTACGATTAATTTATATTGCTTTAAAAATTTTGATTCATTAATTTAAATGTCCCAAGTAGAACCCATATTTTTGTTGTTGCAATGGGTCTATTCATGAAAAATATCTTACTATGCTCCCGTTCTTATGAACCATTATAATTTAATATTTTATTATCTGCAATTACAATTTCTAATTACATTAAAAAACTTAGAAAGAACTCAAATTTAGAATTATATTTTAATTGGTATATTTCAATAATATTTCAGAGGTAACTATGATTAATAGAACTATTTGAATATGAGGTAGATTGCCTTAAGTACTTCTACGAATTCATTGAAAGTGACTCCCGAAACATTATTTTATGTCATATTGTTTGCCAAAAGCCCAACCTATGCACATAAACAAAGATTTTATTCTAGAAATAATAATAATCAGTGAATAACTACCATCCAAACAGACCTGCCGATACTACAGTGCTATATTATTATTTTGGGATAGAAAGAATAACAAATAAGCACATAAATACGGGCATCTGAATGACCGATACAGTGTATCTCATTGTCTAACCCCAAATGTAAAATAAGTAATACCCAATAAGGAGCTTTATATCATATAATAAGGTTATTGGGCTCTTAATGCTTAGGAAAAGAACATTCTAACAACTTACCTGGCACACGCAACGGAGCCCACTATACGAGGAAGGTAGTTCTACCGTTTGGCATTGTTTGCTATGATATAGTGCTTAAAATCTATAAAGTACAATATAATAAAGCGGTACAACGGAAAGGAGCTAAAATTAACGTTTAGGAATAACAATAAGATGGATTTTGAAGAACAATTATTGCCTTTGAAATCGTGGTATCAAAACTAGATGAGGATTATCATGATAAAGATAACGCATATCAGAAAAAGAAACTCACACCAACCCTTGAATTAACAGCTATAAAATAACAAGAGTGAATACTAACTCCTTTCTCGTAAACTTACCTAATAAGAGTAGCTTAAACAGTTTTATCAAAGAAGTTGCAACTAATGAATACGTGTCTTTTCTTTGATTAATGAGTAGGAACATGTAAATAGATTTGAAAAAGACACCTCATATAAGTGTTCAAAAAACTACCAATTAAAATACAAAAAAAACTCAATACAGCAAGAAAACTCTTATATAAACTATAATTGACTCTAAATATCAATTAGAAATCAATTATTAGTATTCCATAACACCTCTCTTACACAAGTGTTGAAAATCTATATCTCATGAAGTCATTAAACTCCAGACAAATAAGCAGCGAATTTGTACCAAAACCACCATCGTAATTTTCACGAAATGGCGAATTTTTCTTTGACATCAAGGAAACAATCTATATATAGCTTTTCTAATAGCTATCAAATATTAGAGCAGCGTCGATATACAAGTAAATAAGACTCTGTCTTTTGGGAATACGGTATATACTCTGATTCAGCCAATTAAAGTTCCTATCGAATCAATTTAAACTCAAAGCTTCAAACTAAAATCCAGATTAGTAATATATTGGTTGATACAAAATTGATAACAAGCAAAGAAAGTATAAGATTATCTTTTTGCTTTAGAACCGCTTCGCAGTTTTTTCTCAAAAGTAGCTGGGATTATAGATATTTTACAACAATCGCAGGATCTTCTACTGTACTATAGCTACACTGAATACTCTAGAAAGACGATACAACTACTTGTATTGTATCAAAGTGTAATACTAAATTCATCTTAAGTAATCTCAATCGCTGAGCTCATTCTCAACGGCGTCAGAATCGCCGAATTAGGCACCAGTCTGATCTCAAAGTAATATCCAATCAGTGTCCTAAGTACAAGTGCTAGCACATTGCTCTAAGAATTCCCCACAGTAACTAAGCAGGAAACGATGTTATGTTATTTGCATATTTTTTTTCATATAAAGATCTATTTCAACATTTAAAATGTTGCAGAATACCCCTTTTCTCCATAATTTATTGAACTTTTCAGAATATCTCACGGAATCAAACTTTTTCCAATACCAAAAGTATGTACCAGTTGAAGAGCCTATCAAAAATAATCTACAGCATTTCCCCGGCAATTATCAACTTCGGTTAAATATTGTTAACATTAAATAGTTCCAGGTTAAATGAAATTTTTTAATTCAAGGCTCAGACTATTTGTAATATTTTTTAATATATTTGTTTAATAAGAGTTGCTTAATCTCGTCCTGAAGAAGTAACTGGTAATCGATATGGTTCCCACTAATAGGGTCGATGTTCAGAAAATTGCAAGATATAGCAATAAGCACAATATAGAGCTAAAACATATATACCATTTAATGGAGATTTATGCTTCAGGAATCCGACCAGGTGCAGATATACAGTTTGGAGAGGATATTAACTTAGAATCCTGTATCTTGCACCAACTTCAAAAAAATATCGTTTCTTCTTAAGAAACCTACAATGTGTTAAGATCAATCAGTGATAGCCATTCAATATTTGTAGTAACCTTAAACAAGATATTCAAAAATTTCTATGTAATATTATTCCTCTCCTAGAATAGGTACCTATGCGGTACCGCCATTCTCTCCTTTGGAATATCCCCTTGTGCAGATATTTTTAATAACACTTGTTTATACCTAATAAAAAACCCAGATATTTATGGGAGCTGTAAAAATATCGCATACACATTGGATTAGATATTGAATCTTCCAATGTTAAATATTTAGTACTCTCTTCCGTATCAAGTAAACGTGAGTGGCCTGAGGGCTATTATTTAAACTTACCCACATATTGATATACTGGCACTTGAGCATCATTGTCTGGAAAATTTCTTATTGACTTAACCTTAAACAATATTTCAATATTATTTTTCAGGGATTTTAGCTTCCCCAACCGATACTGACACTTTAGCACTATAATCTAGGATAAAGCTTGCAGAATTTACCGAGTATCATCTGACGTAGTATCACAACTTTTCTACTTTACATACCAATTTGATTCCATATGAAGCTTTCTATACTCATGGATACTCTTGAGAAAGATAAAATAAGTTACAGAACAATATCTACTCATAAAGTATATACAAATGTTTTAAAATATCTCGCTCAAATATAATGTGACTCCACCTTAGGCTTTGAGTGATTATGGTATGAGTAGGTTCTATATCCAATAGTAAAAACCGAAGGGAAATTTTTCCCTTAGCCATTAAACAATGTTCGATAAGCTTAATGTTACCTTAATTATCTTATGTTACTTAGTTTCTATGCTGATATTCATTGAATCTATTAAGTACAGTATTTCCAAAAGAGTTGCAGCTCAAGAAACTCTCGTAGGAAATAAGTACTTCGGTATCTAATACATCATAAATGACATGTCAAATTCAATTTCATTTCATACAATATAGTCTACAGATATTCCAAATTCATTCTTGAACTTATTAACAATATAAACCCCCACTCAAATAACCATCGTGAATCTTCGTTCTGGCAATGGTAATACAATTATCATTAATTTTTGCTAACAATGAACAGCAGTTTTATATATTGGTATGACAACGGAGATTGTCTTTGGAATACCATGAACCTCATCCTCCATTGCTTCTCTTCCCGACTTATATAATTATACCTTTTAACTCACCAGTAGCAAAGTTTTGGGGAACAACGTTGTGCATAAGTTTAGGTTATAATATCTTCGAAACCTATAAACTACCTGTTCAAAGGCATTTTCCCCTGTCTTCCAGGTAAGATTTTGGGTATATTTATGATTTTTGAATTTTTCAAATAGATAGATATTCTTTGTAATGGAAGATTTTGCAAGAACTAAGATCATCGAACAGAATAAATTTATCTGAATTGATATCCTATTAATAAATCCAAACTCCGGACTCGATGTATATATATACAGCGGATAATTCCTTCGGATGTGATATATGATGCCACATGAAAGCTATAAATTTTTCTGTTCAATTGGTGACTCAACTACATGTAGACAGGGTAAAACCTACAACTGAAAATGTTCAATGAAAATTGAGTTCATTTTTTTATTCTTGGTCATGAGTGTCAAGACCAGTTCAGTCACACCTCTACAATTTATATCCCCATCCTATCAATCTAACTCTAACTCATTCTACTCTCTTTATTTAGCTCTAACTAAAATGTTGTAATAGTTTTTAACATTATCTGCTAAAATTTTAATTTAGAATCTGTCGGCACTTCATTTTAAATTTCTTTAGCCATTTCACTAGAATGTAACTTTCTAGCATCATGACTGTTTATTTTTCTAGAATACACCGTGGCTAACATAATTTAAAACCATGAGCCCTTCATAAGTTGATGAACCAATGGGAATTATCTAGGCAGAGCAAATCCAATCAAATGTCTACCCAATCTATTATGCAGCCACTTCAAAATAGAAAACCTTCTCATGTATATTTCTTTGAATTGGAAATGTTCCGTGTAAATAATCTTGTATTAATTTTTACCAAGAATATAGCTGTACCGCAAATTTTTACACTATTATGAATTTTCTTCTACTTCTATCTTCTATCAATTCCAATTTATCAGTTCTACTATGGTACTAATTCGTCCAAAACAGCTGCTTAGCCATTTACATGGAACAAGCACTTATCTCATGGTATGGTGCTATTGATTTCCCGGATTGTATTTCGTTCAATTACTTAGTAGACCAAAAATACAAGAAAAAACATAAACTACAGATATATAAGATAGGGATCGATACGTTTTAAGCAATTCTCCAGAGAATTCACGGAGTTGGTTATTATAAACTATTGGTATTATTTGAGCATACGAACATGATTCCGAAATTTGTTGAACTTCATGTTTCATGCGTCTGCATTCATTGCCTTATCTTCCCTTGTAACATTTTTAGAATATGATGATTGTATTTATGGGTGTTTGAGGACATATTTTGATACTCAAAAGGTTTGGCAAGAGTTTATTAGACCTATTATTCCTGGTTGACATTCGTTCTATGAGTTTAGTGAAGGTTTGAAATTTGTCTCTTGTGCGCCCCTATGACTCTATTTACCTCTATCTGATCCTTTCATTGAGTTCCAAATATTGATGATTTTTTAATATTGGTTTTGTCGAGTAACTTTATGTTAGATTCCTTATATGTTCTTTGGGTTTTGCGTGGTGTTCATGACCATAATACACCCCCAGTATTGTACTAAAAAGGTAAATTTGTAATGGATCCTCTTATACAGTGAGTTTTTTTGCTCTGCTTAAGCATTATGGTTTACTTATATCTATGGAATAATTGTCAGCTATTTCAGCGTGTTTAGTTCTATCTAGTTTTAGTTGAAGTTCCGGGATAGTGTCGTTCCATCCTTTGACTTCGATAAGCTGCTATTTAAGATCCTTAGATATATCCTTCATTACTCCCTTAGAACTGGTTAATATAACTAATAAAAAACACTTCGCTTGAAGGGACTTGCTGTCGCCATTTTGTTAGGTTTTTCTGGCCGCTGTAGTTAACTTCTTCCGAGATCATATCGGCAAGTGCTTGTGAAACAGGAGTAAGTATGTCAACCTGGCAAAGGTAAGAGGACAGAATTAACCGAAACAAAATTAGACTTTTCATTTGGTGCGCTCGAGATGATCAGGACTCTTTGATGATTTGTAGTTGATGCCGTAAACTTGATAATCTTATCAGAGGAAAATCCTTCTATCTTTTGTATTTCTGAAAGGGTTTTAGATTCTTATTCATAATAATCATATGGCGGACGTGGTTACTCCAAAAATTAAAAACGGGCTTTATGTCCATGTTTGTGATTTTGTAAATGTACTTCAAAAATATAAATCTAGGAATTATTACCCAGATAATTCGGTGAAGTTTTCAATTTTATGCCAGAAAGTGGGGGAAATATACCACCTAATGCTTCTACAATGTATTTCTTCAATTTATAATCTGTGTTCGTTATTTTTTGAGGGAACATCATTAATATAATCATTTCAAAACTTTTATAACCTTTCTATAGCTGTTTTAATCCTATGATCACTCTCTGAAAAACGCATGGATATTTCGGGTTGTAGCTTACCTTTAAGGGATAATGTTTGGTGACCTCTCTCCCCTTAACACTCCTTTATGTTAAATTCTACCTAAGTAAATATCCAACTGTTACTTGTAAGAGCTTCCAATACCCTCGAGAGGTTTATCATTACATTCTTACTAAGATAAAAAAAATCGTAGTTTGAGAAAAAGTATTTATAGGAAGAAAATGAACCACTTCGTCTAAATCCCCAGAACAAACCCAATCTCTAGATGATTATTCGAAACAAAAGAGACAGAATTTTTCTTAAAGCTAATTCTTCAAATTCATAAGTAAGATGCAGTAAAAAATAAGAAATATGCAGAGTTGTGCTTTAGTATGCAATTTTATTCATGGGGGCTAGTTACATTCGTATCAGGGCGGAACTTTCTTCAAAATGTGAAGAAGTGGGATATAGCGATCCTAGTTTTCCTTTTATTTCTTGGTGATATTAAATGAACACATTAAAATTCTTAGCTGTTAATAATTCGCCGTAAACATATAATGACAAACACATGCTGAGTTAATAAGTGGAACAGTATATTTTAAAACTATAGGTTAATATCTGGCTCTAGCGTTTATTCGCTTCTATCTTAACTTATAGGAGAATTGTTAAATCTTTTATAAAAACTCTATAGGATAGTCACTTTACTTGAAACCTAATATCCCTCTAAAAATATCAAAGAATGGTAATCTTAGCCCAAATAATTCAAGCCGAGAGAGGTCTATGCCTGTTATCGGATATTCCCACTTAGAATTTGTTTTATTTTTCCTTTCCCAGGACCCATGTGTTATCTAGTTTTTTACGACCCTTCTTTTTCTACTTTCTTATGACTTTATGTTCTTGAAACCATTGGTCCCAATATCATACATGTTTTAACATCATCAATATGGTTCAGATCTGTTTCTTACAAACAGCAATCTTCTTAGGAGATTCGTCACTATATTTACAGTCTTTCTCTCTATATATACATCTATTTATTTGTCATGAATGACAAAATAATTTAATTCATATTGTAGATAATGTGATAAACTTTATGTAATTTAAAGAATCAAAGATGAATTTTAAGCATCGGGAACTATTCTCATGCTGACTTACGTCTCCAGAATTAGGATTAGAAAATACAGTTGCCTCAAAACTCTAATAATATATGGTAAATTTTTATAGTAATGCTTCACATAAGAGAAATTCTTTGAAGATTTCTGATATATAATAGATATGGAAAGTTAAGTTGAGAATCCTCTCTACATTCTCTGTTTTGTTCTTAACATTTTCGAATAATCATATACCTGGCAAAGTAAATACGACAGAGGTTCTTTGAAAACACAGGTACTATTTATTGAATTGGACTTATTCATCGTTTTGCATGAAATTTTAGAAAGGACCTACAACTATAAATTTTATGTCCTCATCTAGAGATAAACCTTATTAACCCGCCCGCTACAACTTTTTCTTACCTGAGGTTATTAATCCTTTTCAATTTTCTTCCTCCAATACTGCAAGGTAGTAGTATTAGCAATTATACTAAATTGAGAAATATTCTGGCAACATGGATAACGTTAGAAGGCTGCAGGAGCAACTGAACAATTCAGGTAATATTAAACTAACCTATGTCGTTCTTTACAAGATTAATAATTGTCTAAATAAATAAGAATCTTTAAAATAATCTTGTTTTTAAGTGTAACCAGACAAGAATTAACTCTGAAAAGTCAAATCTTCAACATCTACATACCCAATAATAATAAATCTCTCAGTTTTGCCGTTAACGTGGATATTCCTACTCTATGAAATCAACAATTGATAATGAACCAGATTTTAACTGCTGAAATAGTTTTAAGGAATCCTTCAACTATTGTTTAAAAGAAAAATCAAATTTAGGGCAAAATGACCATTTTCTCAACTTGAGTCAATAAAATACCTGAAGAAATACTTATCTAGATTTCATACCATAACACTAAGTGATTAGATGAGTGAATGAAGCCGTATGAAATAAGGCGCATGAATTACTTTATTTGAAAATTGAAATATTCTACATACACTTTCCAACAATGTATTCTATTTCAATAATCACAGAGACTATGGAAAAGAATACACTTAAAAGTCAATCAATCCTGAACGGTTAATGCCAAGTAAGGAAACTATTCGAATAACAATCACCAACCCATGGTATAGTTATATCAGAGCAAATCTTAACTAAATGCATGAAGACTCCATAGAGTTTCCTCATGACCGCAGCTATAACTACTTAGCTTAGTTTTTGTCGGCTTAAGACTTAACCTTAAAAACTTAAAGGTGAGCCTGTACCGTATGTGATGTTACAGAGCTGAGATTTTACTCTATCTTAAATTGTGTTAAGATACTCTTGAATAGAAAAACATAGGATTTGTGATTTCATGAAATATGTATACAGATCTCCATCTTTATATTAATAGTCTTACAGTTTAATACTATCATGACGTATCAAACTAGTTTTCTTGATTTTTAATTAACTTTGTTTGATAATTAGATAATCTACAGCCATTTTCATTGAGTTCTGATATTATCATGGGTATATTTTAATAATTTGTTGATAATGTCCACCACTTTTTATGTTTTGGCAATTTAAGTCGTTCTATATTCTCTAATTTTACCAATGGTTCATGTCTTTTTCTGGCACTTCAATGCAATAGCGCCCCCCTATTGTCTTCTACTAATTGTTATAACGCACATTTCGTCTTCCGTTTCCTTCTTATGCGCTATCTTTGCCACTTGGCCACATTGACTTTGTAATTGTAGTGGTTGTTTCAAATAAACTGTATCTATGCTCGCTTGGCTCAGGTGCCAAGAGTGCACATTTTAGAATGCAGTTGAACGTAATAGGAGAAAAGCTCTTTTTGAATTTTTATCTAAAGATGAACGCAAGGCAAGTAAAAAGTAATAATTTGTATTAACACATGGACTAGGGGAGCTTCTTTTCCCCCAAGATATCCACTCGTGTAAATAATGCGAGAAATATCGGTTAATTAGTTTGAGTTAAATTTTTCGAGTTGCGGTGTTGAAATCAAGTAGTTTGCACCGGATACTCTTGTCTGAACATATATATATGTTACGACTTTCGAAGAAATAAGGAATGACTTTTGATGGTATATATTTTCAAAATTTGAACTATTTTTACTCTGTTGGTACAACTCGTTCAAATTTATCCCCCCCCCAAACCTTATTTTCCTCCACCTGGTGTTATGACATGTAAACAAAAATTGATTCTAGCACTTAAAATTATTCCAGAAAGGGTTCTACTTGTCTTGCTTAAGCCTTAGTCATCTGCATATCCTCACTGTTGAACAACAATGGAAAATAGATCGCGACAATTATAGCAAAGAACAGGACTTCCTAAATGAAAGTATTTTCCATTAGATATGTCTATTTTTTTCTTCCTCAAAAATGTAAACCTTGAGACAAGAAATATTGAATAGTGAAAGTTTCAATGAAAATGTGTTAAATTGGTCATGTGCCCTATTGGCAAGACATCATTTTAGGTATTTTAATGTAAATGTATCTAAGAAGCTCAAATATCACCAAAATCTCTATTACCTCCTTTTAAGTGACATGCTTATCATTAATCGAATAAGCTTTAGAAACTCAATGGGCCTAGTCTTCATTCTTCATTGGATTGTGATTACTGATTTAGGTGAAGTATGTCACCATTCCTAGTAGACTAAATAAGGCACCGAATCAACCGAGCATGGTTATTTGTTTTTTTTATTTTGTTTATTTAAGAAACCCCTCTATTTAAAGTTGAATGTTATAAGGGTAAGTGACAACATCTTTTGCTTAGTTGAAATTTTTTTCATAAAATAATTCATTTGATCAATTTGAAAGTGCTTCCATTGTTTCTTCAGCCCAAGATTATAGAATAACATTTAGTGGAGTGTGTCTTTTCGTTTTTCTTAGCTTGTTTTATTATTTCTTAAGACCTTAGAACTTGTTTTTAACGAGGACAGGTCACCCTGTTCAATTTTGAACACTTTTTACCCCAACTCTGTCGCTAGCCTTAAGTATTAGGGTCATTGTTGGAACATTATTAGTTTCAGAAATAAGTTTTTTCCCGGTTTTCCCCAAACATTCCGTTTGTATTTATTAATATTTCGCGCCCTTTCACTTACAACAACTAGCTCAATTTGGCTCGTTCCCTTTTCAGGGCTCGACATATATCTTGGATCTACCAACTAAGGCTCCAAGAATAGTTGTTGAGGTGTTGGTTTTCTTCATTTCTACATATGTGCTTAAGTTCTAGACTGACTTCCAACTGTATTGTGATTACTACTATGATAGTACTAGCCGCAGGAATACTAGCATGGCACGAACCAAATCAAATCTTGGCAATGTCTTAGCAGTTATAAATCGATGGTTAATTGGCTAAGTTGATGCTTTTCTGGTGCAGCTTGTTGCTAGCAAGTGCATATGTCCATTAAAACCATAACTTTTACACTCTGCTTCTTTTATTCGCTCCTTTAGAATCTTAGACCCCCTCCCAAAAAAACTTTGCATCTACTTTACTGCCCGCTTAACTTTGGCGAACCTTTTTAACGTCATAGATCTCGTTGCATCGTTCAATTCGACTTCCTCTTTGATCATTAAATCCCAACTTTGATTATTTTGGTCGCGCTGGTAAGAGTGACTTGACTACTCATTTTCCTTTGAAAAGTAGAAAGTGGGTGGACACCCGAACTGTAAGTGTTGAACTATAAGTAATTCAGTGATTGGGCAGTTTTGACCGTAACTTTACCCCCGACTTGTATATATGTGTTGTTATCCTTAGTACTAACAAAACGTTAGTAAAGTTACGCATACAAAAAAGGTGTATTAACACTAACGTTAGGATAAAGTTTGCAACTACAGTAATGTCTCCTTATATTCTTTGCTACACTATTTCTCCCTGTGCAAGTCTTTATTCGTTTGAAACATATTCCCCAAATATACTGCAGTGAATGACTAATGGGAAAACCTTTGGTCGAACTGGTATAGCAAGGAAAAAACGCAATTTTCTCAAGTTTACTCCCAGCGTTGAATATTAGGCGTAAGGATATCATCTGCTTGCGTCTGATCGCGCCATTTTTATAGGCCATAATAGAGTAAGCACGGTTTAAGGCCCAATGTTTTCAAGGATGAATATTACAATAGGACATCTTTTTCTTAGTAATTTTTCCTTTCGACAATTATAGTTTAACCGATCCGAGAATCGAGCATTTTTAAAAATGAGGCAACCCGTTCGTTTTTCAAACATGTTTAACTCTAAAACAATCTATATTAACAAGACAGAGAACCGGTTTAAATATTGTTTAATAGTGTTCATAACGTAATGCCGACGCAAACATGCACGAGACATATCTGTTCTTGCCGAATTCCAGTCCAAGCTAACGGCTACCAATATTGTAAACAAGATAAACGGTCCAATATCCAGTAGAACGCAAATTCTCACACTATGCGAATAACAGAGAATATAACAATAACTTCCAGTAATGTAATAATTGAAAATATTTGCTATAAAACAATACCAGGGAATCTATCGGTATGCGTCATATTCAATGATACGCCAAATCCAGGATGTTCTGCCAGTTAGTACGCAATCTAAAGTAGTCAACGTATACTGCCGTATTTATAGCACAATAGGAGATACAGAGAAACCGCAATCTTTATTCACCCCACAAGTTCGTTATATTTACCTTGACCGCAAGAATAGAATACTGCAAGATCCTGGCAAGGTTTAAACTAGAAAGGTAGCTCGGGGCTCTAGGTAAACAAAAGCAAAAAAAGAAATAAAATGAAATCATTTACTTCACTAGAAGGTCTTCAGCGGTTTTCACAAGCTGATGTGGCAGCTCTTTCACAACTTCAAAGGGAACAAGGGATTAATTTACCGTCTCTGCAAGGTTTAAATTCTGCTTCCTTGATGGAAGCACTCTTGTCCCAAGTCAAACCGGATGTCGCAACACCAGCTTTAGTTCCACTTTCACAATTTGGACTTCAAGAAGCTTTGAGTAACGGAGAGTTAAAACAGCAAACACTTAAGAATCAAGAAGAAATTCGAAAGGAGAGAGCTGAAAAACGGCGGTCTCAAATTGCAGCAGCCTCAAGAAAAAGTCGAGCAAAGAGAAAACAAGAGTTGATTAATCTTAAATGTGAAAATGAGCGTCTTTGGAAAGAAATATTAGCACTTAAATCTGGGTTAGGAAAAAAAGAGTTACAGGAAGAAATTAAAGAAGAAAAAGCTGATGAGTTAAAAAGTATTTGTTCTGATGAAAGTCAAGACGAAAATGACGTTATGCTTTCAAAACTCACATCCTTTCTTGAAGCTCGGATGAGAAACTTTTATGATCAGCTAAAAGTTGATACAGTTGCACATTTTTCACAAGGTCTATCTTATCCAGCTAAGAAGAAACTTTCCAGTTTAGAAGTCGAGTTTCACTTCAATATGTCCAATAAAAAAAGAAAAATTAATTAAAACCTATTCAGTATTATTTGATTGTTTAAATCACAAACCTTTATTAGAATACAGTTTTTCAATTTTTTGTCCGTTTTCATCCTCCAAGTTTCGAAATTCTTCTTCTAATTTAGAACAGTTAAGTTCGAGCTTTTGTGGAAAAAGAGCAATTGCACTCGGTAAGCCAACACAAAGTCCGACTACAACAGAGAGAACATCAAAAACAAACATTCGCTTTGGAAACTTTCTTTGAGATTTGGGAACCATGCTCATTAGAGCCGTGGGGAGAACCAAAACAGGAACTACTAAAAGAATTGACCTTGAAAGCATTGTCTGGAAGATTCCTATTTTGGCAGCAACCTTTGAAACCCCTTTTTCGTTTCCATTTGCATCTACCACAGGAACTCCATTCTCAATTTCTTTGTACCTGGAGAAATATAAATTCGCACTTCCAGCAGAAGAAACAGCTATAAAAGGAACAACAAAAGGTATTCTAGCCAGTCTTCTGATAACTTTGGGACCGTTGTTTCCGACATATCTAGCTGCTAATGCGATTGAACAACTTAATGAGACTGCAATTGAGTAAGATTTTGCAATATCCGAAACCTTAACATCACTTCCAGATCTATTTGCATAGTTAATAGCAGAATTATAACTTTGATTCGCCCATTGCATGAAGACTGTGCCGAAAGGAGATGTGAACGAAAGCATTCCAGCAACAAGAGGAACATTAACAGGTACAAATGCAGCCATTCGAAAAAGAGGATTTATTTTTTCTCCTGTTATTGGATGAATCACAGCCTCCTTCACTTTTTTTGCTTCCCACAGTTCTTCATTCGTCACTTGATAAGGAAACTTTTCTCGTACTCCATATGTAGCAAAATCTGTCAACAACCTTTGGCTTCTTGACAATTTTTCATCACTAATAAATAGACATCTCGGGTCTATTATTTCCAAAAATCCTCTAAACCTTCCACCGTAGGTTGATTGATCATATTTATTTTCCTCTAGCGAAAATTCTTTCATCTATGTTTCTTATCTTTTCAACCGCTTGTTGTTTGACCAATAAAAATATGACATTACCCTGGGAGAGGATATAATAGCGAAATAGCATTACTATGGTTCATAAAAAAGGAAAATATTGAATATGAATGAAGAAGAGTATAGGATAGATCCTGATTTGGACAAACTTCGGCCTTACATTACCGCACTTGATAAAAAACCTCCAAAGGCAAAACATGTCGAGCTAACAAATCACTTGAAGCATACTATTGGTGTCCTTTATGAACGAGAAACACTCGAAGAAAAGAAAGTTCGAGAATCCATTTTAATTAACTTACGTGAACTTATTAACAAATGGGTTATGGAAACTCTCAAGCGAAAAAATATTCCTAACTATCGATCTTCTGGAGGTGAACTCTTTGTATCTGGGTCTTATCGTCAAAATGTGAATTCCAAGTATGATGACGTGGACACAATATGTTGTGTTCCAAAATATATCAGCAGAGAAGACTTTTTTTCAGAGGAAAAAGAAGGATTTCTAGGCAAGTTAAAACAAATTCCCCAAATTTCTCATGTTATGGCCATTAAATCAGCTGTTGTTCCTATAATTGAGGTAGTTTGGTCTGGTATTGATCTCGATGTATTAATGGCTCGTCTCGAAAGAACAAAAGTTCCTAAGCTGGATCAAATTTTAGATGACCGAATTTTAGTTGGGCTTGATGATCAAACTGTGCGTTCCATTAATGGACCAAGAGTGACAGAGTTGATTATTAAGCTGGTACCAAACTACGAAAATTTCGCTCTTGTTTTAAGATGTGTTCGACATTGGGCTAAGCAAAGGGGAATTTATAGTAACAAACTTGGGTATCTAGGTGGTGTAAATTGGGGTATTCTAGTTGCTTTCTGCTGCCAATTATATCCAACAAGCTCACCTAGCAAACTACTCGCTACATTTTTTAATCTCTATCATATGTGGAAATGGCCTACAGAAGTTCGCTTAGTTCATCCATATAATCCAGAGGATCATGGAGTTTCTGGACTTAATTTACGTCAATGGGATCCATCTCAAGATAGATCAGAAGCATTTCATATAATGCCAATTATAACTCCAGCCTACCCAAATCAGAATTCTTCATTTAATGTGTCTAATGCGACGTTGGATATTATGCTGGATGAGTTTCTTAGGGCTAAAATGATTGCTGACGAAGCACTGAATACCGGCACAGAAACTATCTTGAAACCACCAGAAGATGTTGGGCAAAAAATTTGGGGCGGTTTGTTTGAAAAAAGTGAGTTTTTTGTTCGATTTGGAAGTTTTATTGAAGTTAAAGCGTTTGTGAAAGATGCAGAGCAGCCTGATGATTTAAATCGATGGACGGGATTGGTAGAGAGTAGACTAAGGAAGTTAGTCGAAAATCTTCAAAGGTTCCCGTTACGTAAAATTTACACATTTCCAAAGAAATTCAAAGAAGAGAGGAAGGAGAATGTCAAAGATGATGAAGAGCAAGAAACTGGGGATGCAGAAGTTGAAGAGGGAGTTAGATGGTATATTGGTATTTTGCGACACCCAAACAAATTAGCCAACAGAAAAAGGCTAGATTTTAGTTACGAGGTAAAAAATTGGGTTGATAGTTTATACAATTTTAATGATCTCTCAAAAGAAAAATTTGGAGTTCGGGTCGTTTTGAGAAAATGGTCTGACTTACCTGATGTGGAAGAGATGTTTCCAAATGGAAAGAAAGAGTGGATTAAAGAGAGAAAAATTTGGATTTACAGGATGAAAGAAGAACAAGACGAATTAAGAAAACATAATAATCCTAATTACCAGTTGCCCAGAAGGGCTTATCCAAGATACACTGATGAAGAGTACAAAAGGGTAGAGAAGAAGGATTTGGATGTGGAAATCGTGGAAGATAAAAAAGAAGGCGTGGACAAACAAGTGGATATAGTGGAAAATAAGGAGGAAGAGATGGAGGAAAAGGAAGATACCTTGGCTCTTAAGAGACTGAATGAAGAAAGTGAAACTAAATCAAGTAAGCGAAGGATGGTCAAAGTATTTAACATGTGGGATATGCCGCCACTTCCTGGCATAGATGTGCGAAATATTGATACTTTCAAGTTATAAATCCAATCAGACTGATATTTTCTTTCTAGTCGCAGGTTCTCGCTATATCACTATGACTGGTTTCTTTCTTTTTTCCCCATAAGGAAAAGACATCCTTAAGTAGAAAACAAGATCTCAAACTTGACTTCAACTAGATTAACTAGCGATTATTAAGCCATCATATTTAGAGAAGCTAGAAGCCAAATTTCATGTAATATTATAGTAACCTATATTGGACATCGCAGTGACAAGTGAGAACAGAAGTGTCAGAGATTTAAAGGTAAGAAGTCAAGTGACATTATAATATACAAAGTGTATGCAATATCCTTTTTAAATAGAATTTAGTTTTGTTTTTTGGCTCAATCTGAAGCTAACAATTTGATAAAGATATTTTCAGAAATACTAGGAAGAATTGAGATGCTCATAAACTAACAAACTTAATTGCAACAATTTCATAGAAAAAAAAGAAATCAGAACTAAGAGTAGAGTCGGTTACAACTCGTTTACTAATCATCGTTCATACTTTAAGAAAGATTAGTACGACTAGCAATATTCGTGGCCTTGAGTCCAACTAAAGGAAAATGAACCAAAATAAATATTATAAATTGTAATACTACACATAAAAGTGTTCCTTTTCCCGGTTACAATAAGAAAAACTTCCATGTTTTAACCTTGTGCTCACTAAGAATGAAAAAAACTTATTCGACTTGTTCTTTTTCTCTTATTCTTTTTTTGTAACTTAATTAAAAAATTTTATATATCCCATTCCCGTATTTTTTGTCTCCCCCCCCGCTGTGTCTTATCTTCACCTTCCTACCTATACTGTTCCTTCGTGAACCTTTACTACTATCGTCCTTGTTTCGTTCGTATACCGAGAAAGGCCAACTCTTAGGCTTCGGTTTGTATGTTCTAGGAAAGCTGCTCGTTATTCTTCCAGGTTCCTGGATAACACATGAAGCATAAAAGAGGAAACTTGTATTCTGGCAATTCATGTTCATAACCATTTTCTTACCAAATCAAGTGACTCTGCACATTCTGCACAAGATATATACTGATATATTCTCAGGGGTGCAAACTTTAATAGTTTGTACTTATCCACTCTCGGCAGCTCGTTTGTTTTCATTTAGTGTGAACATAAATCGTTGTTATAACTAAGTTCAACTAGTTCATAATACGTATTATATGTACTCCAACATGATATTATATTCCTTAATTTTCAGTTTCGTTCCTTTTTTCTGTAGTAATAGTGAAAAGATTTTTAAGAATTTTGGAAGAAACCTGAGTGGAAGCTAGATTTACATTAGACAAATATTTATTAAGCTGCTCAAGGCTTCTGTCTCTTAACTAGAAATTCCTTTTGATTCATGCAGCTTGGTCTATATACCTTTCTTGGTTGGGCTTGAACTTCATCTTTTGGAAATCATTGTTATTACTGTAGTTTTCAAATGTAATTTTTCCTTTTTACCCCCAATGCCCCACAATATTGTCCTAAAATTTAAATAAAACATGCTTTAAAGGAGTTAAGAGCTTCTAATTTTTTGTACTTTTGGAGAAAACTCACTGATTTATCGCTGTGAAAAGGTTCCACTTGTTTCTTCAATCGCATAGCGCTTAAATAATTTACCTGCTGTCGATGAACTAGTGAAATCTTATGTGATTTGGAAAAGATCTAGACTCTCTTGTCGAGCAATTGATCTTCATCACATGTTACACGACAAATAATGTCAACTCAATACCATGAACTGTTTTATTAATTTTGATTACGGGTTTGACGCACATAGACAAGTAGTTCAAAGTAATATATTGTTAAATTAGAACGGATAATAACAAATGAAACAATAGTCTCATATTATAATTAGCGTTTTAATCCCTTCATAGCAAACATGCATAGATACGAAGACCATAAAAATCTAAGGTAACTTTCTTCTTACAATAAGACGTAAGATCTCCAGTCAAGTAATTTGTTTGGCCTTTGATTCATACGTTTTGAGTGTATCTCGCTCTTGGATGAGCTCCAACGTTACTTAACTTGTCACGAAATGTAGCTGTTTTATCCATAATATTGGTGTATTGCTATTGTTCTTATATGTTCTTGTCACTTGAACAATTAATCGGTTGTTGAAGTCATTTTCTATTATTACTATTGGTAGAAAGTAGGTTCCCAAAGAGTTCAAAACCAAAACTGATTTATTTGTTGAGAGTAAATTACTGTTTCTCACAATAAAATTTATTCTGTTCGCATTAATTTACACAAAATCTATAAAGGGATTTTTATGCTATAACAGAGAACTTATTATGCAGTATTATGATAATTTAAGAAGTAAGACAAAGAACAGAAAAAGATAAAAGAATTAGAAACTGCTTCAAATTTTCTTTTATCCCCAGTAAATAGGTATTATAAGCACGAAATTTTCAAGAAGGTTCTTTCATCAAAAACGTACTACACGCAATTTTTTTGGTCAACTAGTACCCAACGTAGTAAGTCTATATATATTGAAGGATAGTTTAAAGAAGCTGCAGTTTAATTCTTTAAAGAGAAAAAAACAAAGAAGACATCTAAAGTTTTTTATAACATTGAACTATCCAATATCAAGTATCCATTTTTTTATTGAAGAAGTAGTTTGTTAAATTATGAGATACAAAAGCTTCAAATAATTAAAGTTCAAGAAAATACCGTGAAGAACTCATTTGAATTTCTAGCGTAACATTTAAAAATGGAAAAATTTTTAGTTTAAAATTATTTTATGTTTTCAAATTGCTTATCTTCACTCTTATTTTTTTTGGTTCTGAATATTCTTCATTACTATTTATAGTGCAGAAGATCTCACAAAATATTTACCCCAAGGAAGTAGAAAAGATCGCTTTTTCTTATTTGGCTCTAGATGAATAATAGTACTTTCTTAATCTGTAAGAAAGTTTCAGCAGTTATTAAATATTCAATAGCTTTCAAGTTAAATTCACTTAGTTTGAAACAAATAAGCTTGAAAAGAACGTAGGTATTTATTATTTACTCTTTCTGGACAACTTAATTTTCACAGAATCCGTATACTCCATAAAAAACTTGAAACAAGAAATTAACAACGTGATTATGTATAGCACAAAGAATTTCTAGATCACCAAACTTGCGAAGAATAACTTATGCAGTACAAAAAACTTCACACCAGAGTCATAACAAGCACATTCTTTCTCAGTCGGTCCTATTTTAAAATAGTAAACATATATTTGGGTATTCTGCTCGCTAAGTTTGTTATCGTGTTTTTTTCTGAAGTTAAGGGTGAATAGAAGTAGTTGAGAGTTCAGTTTTATCAGTTTCTGGTACTGAGGTTGGTTTCAAAGCTTTCGTTTCAAATATCCCAAGCATTTAAGTTCTCCCAGAAGGAATTAATGTATGTCTCGCATTTTCCCAGCTTCCTCTTTTCCTTTCGCTTCTCTTGCACATTCTTCCTTCCCATTTTTCTCTACTTTCCGGCTCAAATATAATAATAACTGGTGCCGACTCAATTTCATGTATTAGATTTCCACATTAAAATGAGTTATTAACTCAGAGCTTAAATATTGAATCAGTTTCTGTCTCGGTTTCTTTCGGTATTTCAGATGGTAAATCCCGGGTTAACACCGTATATAAACAAGCACAAGATAAGAAACTCTATATAACTTCTCAACACAATAACTTCCTTGAACAAACAAAACAAAAAAAAATTCATAATAATGAGTCAGAAAAAAAGCAGTTGTTTATTCAATTTTTGTTTAGCTCTCGTCCTTTTTGTTCTTATACTTGCTGTGATCGGAGCAGTTTCAACTGGAGCAGCAGATGATTTGTTTGGAACTGGGGAAGAGAATGGATCGACTGGATCTGGAGGAGCTGGAGATAGTGAAAATTGCTCGCTTGTTGAACTTAACACTCCGGTCTCAGTTAATGAAGGTGATTTTATCTCACTAGTGTACACTGCTTGTCCTTCATCTACCGCATTTCAAGCTTTCAATAACGCCGCTACTAAAATTTCAAACATTGTAACTAATCCACACAGTGGACTTACATTGGATGAGGATCTTCCCTATGATGAGTTTTGTACTTTCATTGAAGCTGACGGATTCTTACCATCAGGAACACTTCTAGACAGCTTAGTACTTTTTATTGAACCTGTTCCAATTGATGGAGAAAATGGAGTATTAGCTGCTGCTGGACCTTGTGCACTAGTCTCTGGTTTTCCAATTCTTGGAGGAATGAGATTTGATACTGCAGATATTGATAGATTAGAAGAAGATGGAACTCTGGAATTTGTAATATTACACGAAATGTTGCATACAGTTGGAGTTGGTACTCTTTGGGGTTCTCTTTTAGTTGATCCTGTTTATACAACTAGTAATGGTGTAACTACTGGAGATCCAACTGCAAATCCACGTTTTGTTGGTGCAAATGCGCGTACAGAATATGGTGTTTTGCTGGGCGGCAGTGCACAAGATGTTCCAGTTGAGGATGACGGAAATGGACAGTTTGATGTAACTGCAAATGAAGGATTAGGAAGTATTGATGGACATTTTAGAAAAGACACATTTGATGATGAGTTGATGACATTTAGTATTAATTCAGCTGATCCAGAACATCCATTGAGTAAGATGACTATTTTATCACTACAAGATCTTGGTTACACTGTAGATGTAAATGAAGCTGATAGTTATTCTTTGCCAGCACTTAATAAAGGTAGTTCATTGAGAGGTTCAGATGCAGGAATTGTTGACTTGACTGGTGATGTTTTCATTCCGAAGTTGGAAGATCTTCAAAGATTTAAAGATTTTGTTAGAAGTACATAGATATTTAATCGGTAAATTGTCATAATTTACTCTGTAAGTTCACTTTGGTTCTCTATTTCGTAAGATGGCAATCAAGCAATTTTCTAATGTAAAACAATTTCAGTGAAAACTCTAACTATAACTTGGTGTAAGAAAAAGTGATTTATACCTGAGATCAAGTACTTTAGTCGAAAGGAGGATAATATTTTACCTGGCAAAAGATTGCATTACAATGTTTAAAGGAGTTAGTGCGAACTCCAAGATGCTTACTGTATCTTAGACGTTCTAATCAAGTATAGAACTCATAGTATCATTACTATTGTTTATAATGGTCTTCTGACTCTTGTCACCCATACTATGAATTTGGTTATAAGATGGCTTAACTCGATATCATGCTAATTTAATTATATTATAATGTAATAAATGAAAAAGAAAATAATTCTAGTGATATGGAATAAATGCAACAGGTTGAATAGAAATGTTTTTGTTCCTCTGATGTCTAATACGAAGGGGTTAAGTAGATTTTAGGTAGATGTGTTTGGCATTCTATTATATTAAAGTTTTTTTTCTCTCAACAATTTACTATTTAAGTAGTCAGGTATTGAGTGAAACCATATATTCTATTGTTTTTTCAAAGTTAAAACACTGGGATATCGAACTGACCTGTTACACTACTCTCAAGCTAATTTGTATAACCTCATATAATATAATTTCATCTCCCACAACATAGCACATTCATATCGCACTATTATTGTCATCAAGCTATCAGCTAGAATAGAAAAATAGAATCTGCAGTCTTCATAAGGGTAAATAATTATCAAAAACTGAAGAAGGAAAATTTCTTATCATATTTATCTGAGGGGAACTTAACTATTAAATAGTCAGATACTCAGTGAAGAGGTAGTACCGTAAGCTGCACAACTATAAGTTAAAAACAACTAGAGTAAGGTATGTATAATGATTCAATCAGGACCCTATGGTCGAAAATACAAATCTAAAGTTCAAGTCTGAAGAAGACACGTGTTGAAGTACGACCATCATTTAAGTATTACACAAATCCATCAAACCGTTTCATGTACCCAATATGCTTTTAGTCTGTGAGCTTCTTTACCAGCACACAGTTTGCTGGAAAATTTTCTCCTTATGGATGTTTTTTCTATTAACTGATTTATCTATGGTGATCTTAGCCCTAGTTCCTAAGAATGCATATACTACTAAATACCTCATAGCACCTATAACGTACTAATAATATTTATTACTAAGTTACCAAACATATATATACATATATCTTACAATAATTTTTTTTGTCTTAGTTCATCCACCCAAGCGAAACTGGAACAAAAAGCCCCAATGAACACTTGTTGATATCGAAAGGTATACTTCGGGTTAGCAATATAGGATCAGGCCACATATTCAAATACTTTCCCTACACACTACCGGCTACCTAAGTAAGCACAAGAATCAGAGGGTTGGCTACATTTTTTTTAATATAATTAAACAATTAAGATTCATGTAACTTTATGAGAGTGGTAACTCTAATCCCAGATAAAAACACCTGTTCTATATTCTACGATGTGAAAAATATAGTGGCATAATGAAAAAAAAATGTTAATATAAACAAAGGAGCTGTGATAATTTAAGAGCAAAAAATGAGTTTTCTAGCACAAGGGTTTTTCTAATTTCAGGACATAACAATATCATATGGTAGGATATACCTTTGCGACGCTTTTCTGTATTGATTTTTCAGTGAAGATTTTTTTCTAAGTAGCAAAATAAGTGCTTCAGTTTCATAGTTAATAACTGATTAATTATAATTAATTAATGCGAGCTTACTCCGAGCCTAGTTTCACCACAGCAAGGAACGAGATGTTTGCATATATCATGTAGAGCGGCAAATGGGGTGTTATTAAGGTTTTTTCAAAAGAAAATACAGAATAGAGTCGGGAAATGAAAGCCAAAACGGACAAAAGAAGTTAAATTATGATTAAATCCTGGATTTTTGACGATTTCATAATATCTATTGGCTTCAGTTCTTCCCCGAGGACTATAACTCAACCCATATTTCCTGAAAATAGTACTGAAATATGGTTGAGCTAGTGATTTTTGCCACTAAGCAAAAACAATAAATAATATTGAATATTTCAAGTGATTTAAAAGGTAGCATATCTAGATACAATAAGAATAAATAGCTCTTTGGAGAATATAAATTATTATTGAACAAAAAATATCACATCAATAACTGCTTTTCACATCTGCACATATTATATTAAAACTGTTGATAATACCTGATTCATCAACTTTAATTAAGCATAAACATCAGAGAGTAATTCCAGATGGCCTGAAATAATAACAATTTCGGTCTTATAAGATATTAGGAAATTCATGTACAAATATTTGAAAAAAATGCAACTATGAGAAAATATATGAGATGTCGGAGAGAAGGAGAAAAAGTGGCGAAGATGAATTTTTTACTTGGAGTATTCTAGGTATTAGAAAAGCATAAAAATATGAATTGCCCTTAACCGATTGAGCTATCCATACATAGACTAAATTTGTTTCCACTCAATATTTAAGAATGTGTTGGGATCCTAATTATTGAACTAACAGATAAATTAAAGCTTCATAAAAACCAAAATTTTGAACCACGTCATAAAGTAAAATTTCTTATCTTCCTGAAAAGTACAATTCACCACGGTGTTTGAATAATTTTATTTTCCCTCCTCATTAAACTCAGATTGCATCATATTTCTCATTTAAAATGTATCGTTATATCCGAATTCTTGGATAACTCGTTCTTGAATGGTTGATAGATAAAGTTAAGCTCATAAATTTATTATTTAAATTTTAATTTAGTTTCCTTATTTTATTACCAGGTTAATTTCACTACGGTACAAATTTAGTGGCGAGGTTTTGTAGTAATGGTTTTGACTTATCATGAAATACCGTAAGCTATTACCAACTTCAATTTGTTGCAACAGTTAACTATATAAATATTCTGTTGAAACACTTCCCGTGTAAATATATTAACTCATTGTTTGTGAAAATACTGAGCTCTGTATCACAATTTAAGCTATTGTTAGATTATACAATAGCTTAGGATTTTCGCTCTTGTCATTCAACTATTTTCACCGAAAATGATCATATGGTCAGTTTTCTTGAGTTACTTGATCTTAGTGATTCATATGGCTTTTTCAAAAGCGACCATTTTAAGATTCAGAGTAGAAAAGAGTGCAAGGTGAAAATTATTAATTGAGGTTATGAGAAAAACTGCAACAGTTTTATCTTTGGTTGTGTTCATATATTTTGCTATGTTAACTTAATTTGGATAAGGTAAATCATTTAGATTTAGCAAATTAACCAATAAATATTGCAATAAATATTTTCGCAGGTATTAACTTCCAAACCAAAGAAGTCTTTTATACTCTTTGTGAAAAACTGGATAGTTCTTAGCTCTTAGCTATATTCTGCCACTGATAAAACTGCTGGTAACCCCCTAATTTTTTTGTGATATAGTTCTTTTCTTGTTAGTCATAAGACTATTATTCGGAGGCACTACAGATGGTATATACAACGAATAGTACCAAAACTGTTCAAAATTACTATCTTCGTATAAATCCTTTAAACAATTCAATTTTAACAGTGAAAACAACAATCTTTAATTATGATCTTACAAAATAAGGGTATTTCATGTTCTATGGAGTTTCAAATTTTGTATACATCTGGGCATCAATGCATATTAATTAGATTAACTAAAATCCTTAAATACGGACAGGCGAGTCATGTAGTTATATAGGAAGATGTAATACCATATATCTTGACATGTTTCTGGAACCCTTCGCCTTTACATTCGCCAAGATACCTCAAAAATTTATAGGTATATTAATTTAAAGTCACAGTTTTTCTAGATAAATGTATTATCACTATAAATCTTGGCAAAAACCGGGGGAAATACTGGACGTAGTATCACATCACCTTTTGAAGTACGTTAGTTACTCTAACTGAAGATTTTAATTTGATTCATTTGTCAGCAGTACCATATTAAAGGGTTAAGTAATATACCTAAATGATACTTTCCTTAACTATCACTAAAATTCATCGCACATATTGCCTCA
Organism: Labyrinthula sp. Ha; assembly: GCA_015227615.1. Taxonomy (NCBI): domain Eukaryota; class Bigyra; order Labyrinthulida; family Labyrinthulaceae; genus Labyrinthula; species Labyrinthula sp. Ha. The sequence goes on along the minus strand of JAALGZ010000016.1, from coordinate 459,447 downwards.
AAATATATATCAATCAAAGTCACACCGAGGCTGTACCTTAATAATAATTTTATATCTGCTCATAGCATCTTAGAACGGAACTCTAAATAATTTTTATTAAATATGATATCGTGAACTTATTTTAATAAACTTGTAGTAATCAAAATGTTAGAAAACCACCCCTGCCCCTTTTACCATATCTTGCGTTAACGATGGTTCTAATTTAAAATCGATGAATCTTATATCCTTGAATTATATATAGAACTTGGAAGTGATAAATTGTTTTCCTGTAAAGCTATATTATTTATGAGATTTTTATTTGCTAGTACCTAATAGCAGTATTTGACAATCTGTATTTGAAGAAAAGAGTTATACTGTATCATAAATTAAATGGAATTAAAAAGTAAAATTACATCACAAAATGGAATAAACTTTATTTAATTTCCCATAAATTCCTCATTAAACACATGAAAATCTCTACATTAATTTCTCAACAATTCTAATAGGAATCCCTTAATATGTAATACACTGGTTACTAAGTCAAAATCTCATAATACCTCGCTATTTGTTTCAACATAATATCCAAATCCTAAGATTTCCATTCAAGATCGCGTCAAAGCTTGTCCAGATTCAGTTTTTCTCTAGGGCAAACCCCTTAGATCTTTGAAGAATGTCTCACTTTAAGCTCAGCCTATGCCCCTAGTAATCCAGTCCTGATAGTGCTCAAAAAATGAAACTTGCAGATTGATTCAACAGTAAATATTTTGAACCTCCTTATGTTACCATTCAAAAAATCTTTTTTGCCAAATTATGGCTATTTTCCCACAATATTAACTCGGATTAAATTAAGGCGATATTTTTTAGCATTGGAAAACAGTAGCTGGAATATTATATAATTGACAACAAATAATTTCATTGTAAATTATCCCGGATGTAACATCGGCACTCGAGTGTGTACTCAAGTTAACGGGTGTGATACAGCTATAAAGCACCAAGTTGATTGTTATTTCGGGTTTTCTCAACTATGGGAAATATTGGAGAGGAAAATTATATTTAACTTATTCTTTTAGCTTTAGTTACATATGTAGACAGTATAAAATTCCTAGTAACAATTTAAATGGAGTTTTCATTTCCCCTATTTGAGTTCTGTTGGTTCCATATCCCCAATATATGAATATTTGGGTGAATGATAGTAATATATCTGTCTATAGATATTAACTTATTGAATTAAAAGCCCAAATAATATTTCTTGTTCATTTGTGGTTTTTTACTAAATCAAACTTCATATTGAACTTAAGTTATTATCCCCGCTTCGGCATTATAGCATAAAAGCTCGGAAGTATGAGAGTGAATATTTCGGTTCTTAGAAATTGCTCAGTCTCTCTTAATCATTAGAAACCAATTTTAAATCATCATAAATTTATAAGTACTATCAACTATTAAATTTAAATTAGACCTGGTGTTCATGATTATAATATCTTTATATAGTGAAAACCAGACACAAACTCTTTCTTTTTGGTTGCTTTGTAAGTGCAAATCTGTAAATGGTACAGCTAAATTTTATTTTATACCATGATTTTAGAAACAGAACAGTAAAATAATAGTCACATGTTATGTACAAGGCGCCTCTAAAGTAAAAAATTTAAGAATCAGTGCCGCTAATGAAGAAGATATCCATTGTTTCCAAGAGTAAACGGTTTTCTAGTCAAAACAAACGCTGTAATTTAACTCTTCTACATTGACAATGAATGTGATAAATTAATGAGGACTGAAGTGATATTTATTTTTTTTTTGAAAATAACAGGGCAACTACATTATTGGCAACTGAATATCCAATGGATTTGCACTGGTTCGGTTTGTAGGGCAACCCATATATGATCATAACCAGCCAGGTCCATGACTTCAAAAAATGACAGGATTGTCTTTAGATTTTTAACAAATGATAAAGTTAAGAAGTTGTATCCTCTTTAACTAAGTAGCTTAGTCAGAATGTCTGCTAGTATAAGATCATTTTGCATCCGTGGTGTTTGTTTTTTTTTGTTGAAGTGAGAGTCAATATACACTGGTCCATTCAAGCACCTATGAAACAACAGGTCTAACTAATTTGAACCCCACATACATCTACAGTCATTCCTTTAATGGGAATAAAAGCTTTATTCCTTCTCAAAATGCAAGTATATAGATAAAATCTGAATTAAAGACCTGAATATGGACAAACTTTTATTTGTTTATAGAACATTTTCTTCGTGTAAGCTTTCTTTATTGGAAACATACAGTGCTAATTTGATGTATGTATATTTATTGGCAGGAAGAGATGAGGGGTTCTCTTATGTCCTCAAGCGCATTAATAAATTTGACCTTAGTATTTAGTTAGTTCCATTAAGTTCTAGTTAATCCGAGTACCCTTTGATCATTAGTTTAACCATCCTTATTGAACTCTCGTCTCTTTTGATATTTGCCACCTTAAAATTTTACGGATAAAGAAAATATCCTCGTACTAGGATCATTTAAATAATGAAACATCCTCCTATGGAAATTGTGCCTAAGAAGAATAAGTTCGTTAATGGAATCAGTTATTAACTAATGGATTTTCATTCTAGTCAATTTACTCGAATGATCCGACTGTTATGATCAAAGTACTGCACAATTCAATCTTGCAGCACGTTCTTAAAGTAAGAGATGAAACCAGTTTCAGCCCAGTTACTATTTTTATAACTTTTCTTTGCTATGAGAAAAATAAAAATTACTTTCTATCGAAACTATACGGAACTAAGAATATAAGATTCTATTGCAGTCTTAATCTAAATCAGTTTCGAATTTACATAGTTTTGTTTAAGTTTGGGGAAGTAGTTAAATATTTTCAGACATATCTAAGCATTTCTTACTGTACACAAGAAATACAAATATAAAAACATCTTCGTAAAATACAACACAGAACACAGCAATAAGCTTAATTGTCCCAAAGTGACACGCACAAACATAAACAATCGCTCTCCATCCATAACGCTAGTTATATATACATAAATATTTATATGTGTTTTAAAAAGACGGAAACAAATACGGGTAAAATTTAGAAAATAAGAGAGAGATGGTAATAACATGTACGATATAGAGTAAAAAGAGAATACTTCGCAATTTTAAGAGATAAATGGTAAAGAAATACTTGACGCTGTTTTCTCACTAAAATCATAATTGCTGCATCTCTGTGGAACTTATTTTCTTGCAGATTGTATCAAAATACTAGATAGTTTTTAGCGACACAAAAAAATACAATATGAACCACTAACACTTGCATGTGTCTTAATGTATTAGAAAAGAATTAAGAGCATCCAAACTCCAATGTATTAGGTGGCAGTTTCAAATTAATTCATCCCATTTCACTAATGACCCCATATATCTTAAATGTTCTTATTACCTATTGCAAGTATCATATGCACGGAGATTCATTTGAATCTTCATAACTATCTAGAATCATTAATTCCAATATTTTGCCATATTTGATCCTATTGAGCTTGGTTTAAGTTACTTAGGATGAGGGAGAAAAGTTATATTTTCGCAACCTGTACATGAAATGTAAGATCACTTCCCATCACCCCAAAACCTTTCTCGTTATAACATAGCTTTGACACTCCTAGTTACAGCTAGACATACGAAATCATATTCAAGACAAATACTTTGAAGCACCATCTAATCAAGATCATAGTCGCTTTCTTTATCCAAAATTTCAGTCTTACATTAATCTAGAGCACACAGCAAACTATTGAAAACCGGAGGATTGAGGTTTAAGTGACGAAAGAGAGCGGAGATTAATTCATTTTATCTTCCCCTTCCCAGTGTATAAGGAGAGAATACACTTTTACATAAGTTAAACGATTTGAATCTGAAAAGATTTAATATATTTCTAAACTCTCTTACACTGTCTTTGGTTCCATATAGCTTCTGATTATATGGTAACCAAGATTAAGAGAACCACCGTTTTACTGATTAATATTCTTCAATATTAACCTGAAATTTCTTTTGTAGATTATAAAACACATGTTTAAGTAACATAGAAAAATTATAATAAAAACATTAAAAAGCTTAATTTTCATGTGCCTATCAACTTTGTTGGTTCTGTTTCACAAAAAATGACTGAAATATATTAGAAAAGTATTATAGACTATGTAGTCCCTTTTCTCATTGCATTATCTCTAATATCTGATGTATGATTAGAAGATTACTTAAAAAGGAGGTGGAAAATATTCTTTATGATGGACTTGAAAATTTTTACTAGATGAGAATTTAGAAAAGAAAAGTTAGATTTAATGTACAATTTCCTGGATAATTAAAGTGCGAAAAGGGATGTAAATGATTAAGTTGAGTTAAATGTCCTTGAATTTAGAAATGTTCAAGAAAAAATAAAATTTTATAGTCTAGATGAACTCTTGTAACCTTCCAATAAGTATGCTGGCTACGCTGATTCTTCTTTCTTCTTAATAACCAAATTATCGAGCCAATCTGGTTGGTAATGTGTTCAATATTATGCAATCCAAATAACTTAGTGATAAACTTTTCGTAAAACTAGTTACTTTGTCTTTTCTTTTGTTGCATTGATTTTATCTTCCTCTTCTCAACATTCTCTTAGAAACTGGGTGGTTCATTTTTTTTTGGTTTCCAGCCTGGTTTCCCCAGTTTGTCCTTCAATTATTCACCTCATTCTGACGACTCATTTGCTTTCCTCTTCTCCGCCTCCACTTTCTATATACCTGTCCCACATTATTGCCTGATGACATATCTCCAATGTTTCAACTCTGGTCTGTGCTCGCTAAAATACCTCCATCTACAGCGCGCGAGGCATCAGCAGTAGCTATACTTTCCTCCTTCCAATTTAATCGCTTCGTTATCAGGCTCATATGTAGTAGACTCGACTGATGGTACTCCAGTTGTATCCACGACATCGGGCACATCTCATTAGCTCTCTCCCTGAAGCACCTAATGGCTTCAGAATCCACCATCTGAGAGAGCTACCTTTCAATCCCCTTGAGTTATGATGCTTTGACTTTGAGTTTTTATTGTAGCAAAGAAAAATATTATAAGATAACTTATAATGTATTAAATCTGTTAAAGAAGCCGATTTGTAAGTTATTGAGTAATTTAACTTATAAGCAAAAGATATTTAAAAAAGAAAAAGATATTTTAAAACTTAGCAAATCTTAAAACAAAGCTGGAGAGAAGTTGAACTGTAAATGAAAAATTTTGAAATCAGTTTTTTTCTTGTTTTTTGTAATAAAAAGAAATAAAATATAAAGCATCATAAAAAAAAACATTTCTTATAATAATGAAACTCTTATTATTAAAGTTCACTTACTTTCTAAACTATCTTCAGAAATTTATATTATGAAGCTGAGCATTCACAATATCTTATCAAACTAGATGAAATTTTTGTAAGCCACGGAATATATTGTTCTATTTTAGAACCAATCCTTTTTCTTTGCAAACAGAAGTAAAACGAAATATAAAACTAAGTACATACTTTTATTTCTTAGGTTGATATCCAGTTAAATACTCAATTCCTCGTGTTGTGTAATTTCTTTTCTTTTCTTGCGCAGATAATAACTTTTTAGAAAATCAATAAAAAACATGGAATAGAAAACTTGTTTCCAGAATTTTTTCATAAAAAGGACAGAACGAAAAATAAATATCCAATATGAAAGAATACAAGAAACTATTGAAAATAGAATTATATTTTGTGCTAATTCTCCAACTTTGTCAGTAAGCGTAAAAATAATCCCACAACTCAAAACCAATAAGTTACTTAATCTCGCCATGAAATCAACTTTATTTAGTAAGAAGTAATTAAATGGCATAAAATATAACACAAAAAACAAACCAAACACTTGTATTTCGAAGAAACTCCAAGTTATATTATTTACCCTCCCGCTTTTTTCGGATGAAGACAAAATGCTGATCCAAACAAGAAGGAATCTTTCAAATACTATATAAAGTAAGAAACTGCTTTTTCTCACTTGTTCATAGTCAGTACTCAATCCTATATTAGATGTTCTCTCTTCTTTATTGCCCGATCTAAGAGAATTTGTAACATGCTGAGATCTAACGTTAATAGAATCCAGATTCTTTCGACTAGAAAAAGCTATTTCAATAGCAAGAATAAAAAGAGAAAAAAGCCGAAACAACACATATAAGTAAAATAAGATAATCATTCTCAAAAAAAGTCCCCTGGTCAGCTGTTTTTGTCGTATTTCCATCACTAGCTTCATTGAAATCCGAAAAACTTGAGTTTAATGACACTGAAAGAACTGGGACAATAAGAATAGATATCAATAATCGACATTTTTCAACTACATAGGTCTTCCAGATGAAGCTTTCTTTTCGTTTATCTGCTAAGTGTTTTATTTTATTCTTGAACTGTGCTTTAGTGTAAAACTCAATCCATATAAAAAAGAACAGAGAAATAGGGAATGAAATTAAAAACCAAGTTGAATACAAAGAATTCCAGCTGACAAATACTATAAGAAGATAAAGTAGAGTAAAGAAAATAATAAAGAATATGAATTTAGCGAATATTCTACATAAGCAAAAGTCGATGTAAAGTGAAAGGAAAGTAAAAGTGTATTCGACCAGTAAGCTTCCAAAGAGAACCAAAAATATTACAGCTACTACGACTTCAGTATCAGGATCTAAGTTAAGATCTAATAGAAATAGGGTTTGCACTATTTTTATAAATTTTCCAAAAGTTTGAGGAAATTTTAAGTTATCCAGAAGAATTAGACATAAAGTTTGTGCGTATAGGATAAAACGAAAGAGCAGAGCAAAAGATGAAAGCGCTACTTGCTCTCTACTAGCTTCCTTTTCTACTGTAATTTCTTCCCCACTTTTTGTAGGAAGCTTAACTAAAGAAACAAAGTTTTTGAATATTACGTCGAAGACAAACATAGCTTTCTGTTCCTGCACAACTTGAGCTTAGGAAAAGGGGAACATAAAATCCTCAACTCTATCTTCAGAAATATTTTAATTTGTTCAGCTTGTTAACCGTGAATGCTATTTCGCTTTAGCTCAAAAGAATTGATGAAACTTTTTGTGTTGATGTTATTTGGGAAAAGACTTTGAGTTTACTGTTTTTCTGAAGTTTGAAGTGAGAGAAAATATTTTAATGTTTTCTGTCCCGTAATGTCTCGACTAGAAGTCATCTGTGCATGGTTATTATATTTGTCCATTGATCCATTCTTTAGAGACCGAGACATGAGAGACTTATTGAGAAATCTCATTTCTTGCTTCATTTTGTACCAGTTAATCTGGGAATAGTTTTACATCTATATTTAGGAAGGGTCTCAAAAGTTCCGATTATAATATACAGATAATATATCCGATGTGTAATTTTAATTATAACTTGAAATTCGATATCCATGAACAAATGAAAAAAAAAAGATGCAACAACAACAATTACCTGGCATTTTATTCCAAGATTTGTACTCCATTAGATGATCACGAAACAAATATTTAGTTGTAGCACTGCTCGTGCTCTCTGTTTTATCGTTTGCCCAGAAAGAAGTTGGAGAAATAACTACAGCGCAATTATAACATCTTTAGCTAGAGTCAAGCTTTTCTTAAATAAAAAAATCTGAACTAGAAGAATAAAACTGCATGGTAAGCTTTTCTACTTACTAGAGTAAGAACAAAGTAAGCCACTAATGTTAGCTTTTCGCTTGTCAACTACTATACTAACTTTGAGATCAATCATTTTGCATTAGGGCATAACTATGACAAAATTTTAGCAGTAATGATGTTAAAGTTCAATTGCGTGAATCAATTACAGGCACAATATATTACTGCAAATGGGGAACTACAACCCAAACTGCAACGTCAATATGTTGACAAGCTCGCGCTCGTGATCTACCACTACCACTCTGTAAAATTCGAGTCCATGCTTAATTAAGTCCAACTGGTAATACCATCGCAGCTCGACTTAGTCTTAAAAATTTAACTGTTAGTTTGAAATTCATGTAGCATTCTCAACCAAGATGAATAATTAAATGCTCTGAAGAAGTTGGGCTTGCTAGTAGTTAAAATAACAACTGCTCAAATGATCCAAAATCAGAAGGAACCATTGTTTTTCTCTAAATTCCGTCTTCTATCAAGCTCAATGCATCTGCTTTTTTTTAAGAATTTTATTGAGATCTTTGACCCCATATTTCCAAGCCACTAAGATGGTTGCTACTTCCATTATATAATAAGCACGAAGCTGTTGAATATCCATCTTAGTTTTAGCATAGTCTACATGAACAGTGATAATGGCTTACTGGATTGATTGCAATTTTTATGCGCTGCAAATTTCCGCATATGCAGCTCTCTCTGTAGAAACTGGTGAGCTGACCTTTTCCTTTGAATTGTATTTGTACCACATGGTCGATATGGAAAGAATGCATGCATGGATAATTGCAAGATGAAAAAAATCTTCAATTGAGCTTACTAGGAGCTTGCCTTATAGGTAGATAATAAACCTAGGAAAATATTGCTGCTTCGAAATGAAATCCGAAATGAACCAGCATGGGGCAGGTATTCCCTGGGACAGAGATGTTTTATTTACGTCTCTAATCACCCTGTAAATGCATTCCAGTGGCTTGATCCACTGACTTGATAGGCTCGGTTCATTATGACAGTAGATGGATACTATTGTAAGATTCTTCTGGAACTTAGCGACAGTATATACCTTGAAATTCTAATTAGAGCAATAGGAAAGCAAGAAATAATAAGTTGATATGTCTTGCAATAAATAAAATAAGATCAAGAAATACCTAAACATGAGTACTATTATTATTGTGAGGACTACTTAATCCATGCATATGAAGTGCAAGATTTTCTCCTGTTTCTTAACTACTTCAAAAGGGAGGAATGAGCACCTTGAATAAATTGTGCATCACTAGTTAAAGTTAATAAGCAAAGAGGGGCATCTTGCTTCTAAGAATGATGATTGAATCTGCATTAAGACCAATTAGAAGGCTCCCGTGTGGTTAATGAACCTGAGAATTTCTTCAAAAATATATTTATTGGAACTGTTATCCTCCTAATTTTGCATACAAATAACTGGCTTCAAGGCTCAAAACTTACCTCTTAGAACAATATCATTCATCTAATAAATCCGTTATCTTTTCTATTAATAGTTGGGAAGAATCATATATTGATATTATAGATTTCACCTTCTGTGAATTTTAATTAATATGTTTGTGCTACGAAACCTTCAATGATCCAGCATTATTTACTTTAAGAAATTAAATATAAGTTTGCTAAGAATTTTTTTCACATTTATTGTCTTTTTACAACAGAATAACGTAAGTTATTTGGGAAAGTAAGACTTCCAGATGCGAGATATGTTATTACCTCCGGGCATAAAACTTTAGGATATATCTATGTTGCTACCAGTGTAGGTTAGCCAATTCAAATAGGTTCTAGGGTGGACTTTAACTTGTTTTTTTGTTAATTAATTTTGTTCTTTCTTTCAGATTTTTTTTGAACATTACTTGTATCTTACTTTCGCTGAAAGACTGTTTTCTAACTTTTTAGCTTGTTATTAAGCTAGAGAAGTTAGCTCAATATAGCTAAGAGGATACGAGTCTAGAGTTACAGAAAAATATTGTTAAACCATTGTTCTGTAGCTTCAAGGATATAGTTGATATATGTTGCAATAGCTAACCTTGATTATTCTATTGTTTGACTTAATATCTGTGCATAAATATCATTCTAACAAGAAGAAAGTTACATTTTACAATTTTGTATACACCGATGTTGAGGATGGATTTATTCCCTCGCATCTATACCTCCTTATTAACACAATATGAACATACAAACTTTAAGAAGGGGAACACTTTTTCAACACCCATACAGGGCATTAATTTGATGCCATTTGAGTAAATACATAAAGAATGCTGCTCTATCCAAGGCCGACAAGCACATTAGCCGTTTTACAGATGTAAGAACATTCAAAATCAATAACTTTGATACTTGTGGTTATTTTTGCAATATGTATAGTACATAATCGAGATTCGACAAAGATCACTGCCAATTTTTAGAAAAATTTAAGACCAACATGGGTTGGAAAGTCAAAAGAAAGAAAGTAGTAGTATAATAATGCTCACGAATAGAACAGAACATATGCCCCGTTAACTTTGTCATAAGAGCAATTATTTCAGCTTAATCAAGAAACGCCGAATATATATATATATCTATTAAGATAGATTTAAAACCCTTTGCTTCAACCCAGAAGAGAGTTCACATGTTATTGGCACAGAAACTCATAAACGAACTAGGATTCATAATAAAACAGTATGTCAATATGTAGAAACTTCAATTATGCGGTCTTTGTATAGAGTCATTAACGTAAATTTTCAAAATGGGTTGTCTTTGATATTTTTAGAGCTTAGAACACAGAGTTTTTGACTGTTATTATGGCATTATAAACGCAAAAACAATCTCTAGATTTCGATGATGCCCTCTCTAAACAAAAATATACGTACAAAAATTTATTGATTTGAAAGCCAGAAAAAGAATTCTCAGATATAAAAATCAAAATCAAAATTCATTATAGATACCGCAGCTCATATAAAACTACTCCAAAAAATTACGTATGATCCCAGGGATTTTTATTAAACAGCAACAAAAAAGAAACCACGAAAGTGTTGTAGCTCACAATCAGATTACACAAATCGAAATTACTGAACAATTCACATTGCTTATTTTGCAAAAAATACATCTAGAAAGAATTGTGTGATAATTTTTTTTATTTATGAATCCCGAAACTTAAAATTTTGTTCATATAAACTTGAAAATTTTTGAATATGTCAGTATGAACATGAACTACTGTAAATAAGAAATCCCTTCGATAATAGAAAACTTCATGAAAACAATGTCTTTAACAAGTGTGTTTCAATCATTTACTTCGCCCATTTTATGAAATATACTACCTTGTTTTTTTCATTAAGTATTATTTGTATTCTTGTTTTCAATTTACTTAATATTGCATTGTGTGCTAACGGCTAGAGTAATATATTACAAGCAGGATGAGAATAGAGTGATGACATGAAACGATACAAATATCAAGACGACTATATTAGAGTTCGGGATATAATTATTATCATTTAGTAATTATAATGCCAAAATTTTTCTATTTTCATTTAAAATAAAACATAAAAACTTTATTTCAAGGAGATATTGTTCTGACGTAGCAAGATTTTCCAATAGGAGAAAGTAGATATACTCGAAGATTGTCTTACTGAATAAGCCTCAAATTTAAAATTTTAGATATTGTTTGAAGTTGTTAATTACGAGAATTAATTTTCAAGTTCGATATTTTCTACTGAGCTCCCCCTTCAGCGATAGTACTCTATGTTTATTTCTTATTCCGGAGAGCTCAATGTCGCATTACCATGGAAAGCCCTTTTTTGCCAGTATCCCAAGAATACACCTATATTAGAGTACAGCTGCACCAGATTTTCTGCGAGATACTTTGAGAGAAACTAGAACAAGTACAAAGAAATACAAAGGTATTTTATAAAGGTACAATAGGTGCAGACCTTTTGCAACGTCTGATAGACTCTGTTTTTTTTTTCTAATGAGTCTGAATTTGAAGGAAGAAAAGCGGTATCTTGGGGAACAGAATTCTATGGTCCAGAAATTGCAACCTAATGCGGAATACAAGAAAAATTCTTTCTTTATGAAATCAATATTTTTTTAAGAAACTATAATAAACTTTGTTTATCTGTTTCACCTAATCCTTTCTCTTCCTTTTCAGAAAATTTAAATGTATTTATTCTAGTGAAGGGATAAAAAGTCCAGAATAAGCTGCCTACTGAAAAAGCCATACAATTATATAAGAAAAGGAATCTATTCAAATATGAGGTTGTAAAAGTGTCTTCATCATAACATTGAATTTAATTTTTAGATCATGTTAAAATAGGCTAAGGCATCAATAGATTACATAGTTTTTGAAAACAAATCCAATAGAAAAATATTCGCAAATATTCCTTCAAAGCTTATATTTATCAGAGATATAATTAAAAGTATTTTCTTTTGTTGTATTGAATCTCATTTACTACTTATTATAGAGAATGATTTTCTTTTGATTATGTAGAGGATATAGTAATTGCTAGAGAAAAAATATTTTGAAAGTATAAAAATTTAATTAATATCAAGAAAAAGTTCGAATTAAAAAAAAATAGATATTAAAATAATTTTTGTTGATTTTTTTTTAGACTCTGTTAAAATTCCAGATTAGAGCGCAAGAACGAACTTAAGATGACCACAGAAAGTATAGGTTTAGAAAATTTGAAGGTTGGGTGATAAGAAAAATGTAGAAATTTATTATTTCTTAAGACCCGACATTTTTAAATATTGACTTCTGACTGCCGTTTTATTTCATTGGAACTATTCTTTTTACAAAGACTTGTGAAAGTAGGAACAAGAAATATTGAGTATAAAGCCTGTTTCCAAAAATTTTTCGTAAATAATATAGACCGAAAAATAAATATCCAGTATAAAAGAATACAACAAACTATTGAAAACAAAGTTATATTTTGTGCTAATTCTCCAACTTTGTCTGTAAGAGTAAAAATAATTCCACAACTTAAAACCAATAAGTTACTTAATCTTGCCATAAAATCAACTTTATTTAGTAAGAAGTGATTAAATGGCATAAAATATAATACAAAAAACAAACCAGACACTTGTATTCCCAAACATGCATATGTTTTACCATCAACTTTGCCTTCATCCAAGTCAGAAGCATAAGAACTAAACCAAACTAAGAGAAATCTCTCAAATAGAAAAAGTAAAACATAACCTTCTTTTCTTACTTGTTCATAATTAAATTTTGGATTTACAATATTTTCTTTTTTACGCTCTTCTTGTAAGTTTGGAGAATTTGGGTTTTCCAAATGTTGAGCAACAGATGTTTCAACATTTTTTTCTCTTGAACAGAGTGTTTCTATTGAAACTAAACATAAAGTAAGAATAGATAGGATTGAGATTAATACCAAAAGAGTTGCAGTTTCTAAAGTATCACCTAAAGTTTCTATTCCATCTTGTGTTGACTCTCTTTCTTTAACTTCTTTTAAATTTGATGAGTGAGAATTAAGCATTAACGAAACAGAAGGTATTACAAGAATAGAAATCCACATTCTGTGTCTTTGAATATTATAATTCTTCCAAGCTAAACTTTTAACTCTATTATCATCAATATAATCCAGATTTCTTTTAAATTTTCTTTTTATATAACACTGTTCAATAACTTTTATAAATATTGAAAATCCAACAGCGATAAAAAACCATTGCAAATATAAAGTATTAAATAATGAGAATATAAATAAAACTAAGAAAAGACACGACAATATAAATAGAAATAAAATTTTGGTTATTCTTCTGCACCATTTTTGTCTTAAATACAAAGTAAGCGCTGTGAAACTATATTCGAGAAGTAAATTTCCAAAAAGGAGCATAAAGATTATAGCAAGCACTACTTCTACTTCCACACGTAGATTAAGATCCAACAAAAATATTTTTTTCATAATATCAATTACTTCTTCCCAGGTTTCAGGAAAAGTTAGACTCTCAATTGCCATTAAGCAAAGAGTTTGGGCGTACACAATAAAACGAAGAAACAAGGCGAATGTCGAACCAGCAGTTTTCTCACTTGTCTGATCTTCTGAAGTATCGTTATTTTCATTCTCCTTTTTCATGGGCTTCAGAAACGAAGTAAAATTATTATATATTGTTCCGAGAAAACACATTTTATTAAGACTGCTCTGATGGAAACGCCGGGAATAGAAAATTCAGCCAAGTTTAACAGGGAAATCGCTTTTTTCTTTAGTTTGTAGAAAGATTTTGGTAAATAAAAAGAATTTTACTTAGAAATGTTCTGAGGTATTAATTTTCGGTTCAGTTAAGATATAAGAAGTTTGTCTTTTGTTTTTACCAGTTCTAAGTGCAGTTTTATTGTCAATACGCAAGTTTCACAATAGTAATACATCGGATAAATTTGTTCCGTGTTCTAAATTCTCAGTTAGTGGGAAATTTCCATTGAGACAAGAAATAACGGGACGGGTTCCTCTAGTGAACTTTCAATGAGCATACCGAGACGGGAAGATATATACTTGTTTACCCGGGGAACAAATCACTTTCCCGCTGTAACATCGGGGTACCCATTTCTCCCGGAAACCAATTCCACGATGAGTTTGACAGTATCTTCTCTTACTAGAACAGTCACTTGGGGACTTATATAGATGAATCTCGTTACAACAACTTTATTGACAAGTATAGAAGAACCTTGTTATTTCTTAGTGCTCAGCTACTCAACTTAAAGCTAATGTTTTTTACTTAGTACTATTGCTTTTGTATAAGCCATGAAGTTCCCAAAAATGTTCAATAGATCATATAACATTATCTAAATGCACTTAAAGAAATACACATCCAAAATTTGTCCTTGGGCATCTACAAGAAACAAAGAAATTATCAGATAATAATCAAACAGCGTGTGGAAATATTCCTGGGAACAGAGCATGGCACCCTAGGACTGTCCTACCGTTTTCAGAGTTTTGGCTGCACTAGGTCTTAACATGAACAGGAGAATCTAAGTGTAAAATATGAGAATGAAATTGAAGTTCATAGCATCAAAACAGTTAGATCTGTTGTAGGCATATTTGGGCAAATGACTGATGATTAACAAGAAAAAAACAAGAAAGTGCTGCAAGGTGATTTTACAAATACTGCCTTGATTAAGCCAGTAACTTACCTCTGGAGAAAACTCGTTGTTACGACATTGATTAAGATATCATGAACATAATATTCTAGACCAATAGGAAAGTAAAAGGCTTCTTTAATACTGTTGCACTCTTACTTCAGGGTGATGAGACAGAAGTTCAGGACTAAGTCTATACACACAGTAATAACGGCGACACTTAGTTCCACATATCTCATCCTGATCTTATTTCCCTGTGTTGCTTACAAAGATAATATACAGTTTTAGCACAACCTATTTCCTTGGTCTTTTAGTATGCTTGGTTGCTCATTTAATCCTTGAAAATGGGTAATTCTCATATGAACTGCATTGTTGAATGATACGAATCATAATGTAGAACAAACCTCACTTGAAGCGCTAAATGCTCCAAAGGAGTGGGGTCATCAGTGGAGTATACCTACCAGTCAGACTGTAGTAGTAGTAATACCTGATGTAACAAGTAGTTGTTTAAAAAGTGATGATGTCATCGGTCTTTACATAGATTACTCAACTTAAAAATATCAAGTGAGAAACTAGAAAATAAAGATCTTATGAAAAAAGATTAAGTGGAAGCCAATGTTTCTTTATACAGTTTCTAGCAGAGAAGCTAAGTAGAAACTATTGCTTTGAAAGGTTCATGTCAAAGAGTACCCCAGTACCTTCTTGTCTAAGATAAAGAAAGTAGAATAAAACAGGAACTAAAGACTTTCTCTCCGTACCAAAAACAACATACTAGAATATTAATCCAGATCTGAAGAAAACATAGAGCTTTATTGAAAACTTAGAAAAAAATGCTTCAGAAGTGAGAAAGCATAACTTAATAAAATAAAGAGTGAAACTATGGATCATCATCATCATAAAGGAAAAGAGGTTTAGTAATACTGTAACAGAACCTAAACTAGTCTGGGTAGATGTGTCATGTATACATCCAGTCCTGTGGTAACAAATATCAAAAATATATGTCAAAGATTTCTAGGGACCATTCGTATAAAACCCAATTGATCTTGGCACTAATAGACACTTAAGCTCGAAATATTCAAATTAAATTTCGTCCTTAGCTGAAGAGCACCATGGACCTTACCTGTAACTTGTGTAATTTATAATAATAATCTCCACAATATAATACATCTCTGGAAAATATATTCATGGCCGATTATAGCTAAAAAACGAATTTATCCTGTGAGCTAGGAAGAATAACTAGCCGGTGTAATTGGTTTTTGGCAAAAGGAATGATGATCTGTCAATACTTTTCTGTACTGTTTTCCTTATTCAATACTATTCATATCATCCCACTAACATTAGCTAATTAATAATGATCACTTGACGTCAACAAATAATTATTAATCAAAAGAGAACCATAATCATACGATAGATACAACTTCTTGTACTTCATAATGAAGGTGTAGTGGTAGTAATTGTGTTAGTTATTATCCTTTTCAGCAAACATCATTGGTTGAGGCTGTTGGAGCACAGTAGCATCTGACTGAAATTTCAAGGTTGCTTTAACAGTGCTATGCCTATGTAGAAAACGTTTTTCTTAATTTTTCCATTATTGCTTTCTAATGAAACTTCCGTTCAATAGAGTGCAAGATAGAATCTTCTTTTTTTTGGACTGTCTAAAATTCAAAATAATCGAACATTATACTTCCAGGAAAAGAAAAATGCTACTACCGCGAAACTTTATTTTGTACAGGTTTAGGACAAGGGTTGTAGTTTCTTTCTTTAATTTAAAGAGGGTGTTGAGCTCTGATTGTCAATCTTTTCTGTAAACTGTACGAAAATATCACTTTTTGGGTTTAAGTTCTTCAGGTATTTTGCTTATTGTTTGTTTTTATTGTATAACATTTAATAATATTTTAATAAGGAATGCTGATTTTAGCGAAATATTGGCGAATTCGCTGATTTTAAGTCATGAACTATTTTATACTATCACAGACACAGTTGTAGAATTATTAAAAAGCTTAGTTTTGTTCTCAATATCTTCTATACTTTCCTCTTGAATAATATTTTTTTCTTTTATTCTATCTACAAAGGAACCCTGGAGGCAAATCTCGTGTTTCTAATTTTATGTTACTTTCTTAAGTTGTTTCTGTCTATAAATGAAATAGCAAAATAAATATTACTGGGAATTAAATATTTGAATGTATTTCAACTTAAGAAGTAATATTTTATAGTGTTGGCTCTGCTCGTTTCTTTTCTATCCGTTATGATACTAAATATATTTTTTTATATATCATTTGCAACACGTTCAAAAACATGATCACATGGTATTCAGCATTCAACAACTTTATGTGTCCAAGAAAACTCTTTTTTTTTTCTCTGATAAAATAATCCTAAGATAAATTTGTCACAACTATATGAACTTCATAAGTAATGCGAAAAACTCTCTGATACAAACCTATTCCATCCATTTTTTTGTTCAGTTGAATTTCTTATGATGATATATAGACTTGGAAACAAACTTTCTCCAAAATTTTTTCTTTTATTATTTATTCAAACTGTTTTCTGATTTTAATTAAACCTAATAACTTTTGAGAGTAAGACTTACTTTTTAACAAAGATAACAATAAGATTGACAATATCAATTAAAGCTGATAAATTGATTTCCAAAACTATTATTCCAAAGTCTTAAGTATGATTTATATATCCGAAAATTACAAGATCTTCTAGATCAAGAGATTTAATGTCATAATAGTCATTGAACTCAAATTTTGGTTTCATCGATAGGGACTAAGAATTATAACATCATCAACATTTCTAAGAGTCCCTCGCAACTCCGACATATGAATGAAACCTTCTATATTTCATAATTTATCTTTTTCAAGGATAAATAGTTTCAATAAACTTTATTTAGCTTTCTTCTTTATTTATTTCATAAAATAATACACTTTATCTATGTCTGGTTTCCCAAATAGCGGTTAACTAAAAGATATCCATATTTAGGATGAAAATTATTCGCTATAACATTGATCAAACTAACCATAGATTTCAAATATGCAGCAAAATGTGTTTGGCAACATAAAGGATTTGAAATTCCTTCATAGTTCTTCTTCGTGAAAAAAATCTTATAAATTTTGGGCTGATGACAGAAAAAAAACTTATATTCTTATCTTCCATTAGCCCATGTTTCATCATTTTGCATGTTTTCTTAGGATTTGTATGAAGTTTTAAAATCTCACACTGAATCAAAGAATTCAACTTTTCTTAATAATCTAATCTAGCAAAAAACCTGATAATTTAGGGAATCTAATGAAGAATTTGGCATTTTATCTAAACCAGAAGCACGTTTGACCCTTCGATATATAGCTTAAACATGGGGTTCAGTAATCGAAAATGTGTTTACCAAGAGTTTTTCGCTGCTAAGTTTAAGCGTATACGTGAAACCTAAGAATAGCAGTATTTCTTGCTGGTAGAAATCGAATGATGATTCACCAAGAAAACTGAAAGAAGAAAGGTAATAATACCCCAGATGTTAGTAGAATAAGGGCAAGGAGTTCTTTAACATGTCTCAGGCAATAACTATGATATCCAGTAATTTCGCATTCATTCTACTGAAAACGATAAAAAAACTAAGCTAAAACCCGGATACATGGAATGTCTCGAATAGAGAACCCCGGGAGAGGATATAATGATAAATTGAAATACACTAACACAGCAGAAAGAAATAGAATATCTTTTCAAATCTATATTTTTCCGTGAGAAGGGAATTTCCTAAAAGATAATAAAACTCTTATACCAAAGCTGCGTCAATGCTTGTAAGATATGGGACAAAAATATAAGAGGGTAAAATATATAATATATCTTTTTCTTCTGATTCAAACAATGGAAATATTATTAACAATTATAACTTCAAGTTAAGTTCAATAAATTAGTGATATATAAGAACGAATAATTCCCTTAAGAGAGTATGAAATCATCATAGACATACAGCATCAGAGCTAATTTCAAAGACCTAAAGAAGTGTTTAATACTTGCATACTTTGTTAGATCCATAAGTGTTAGCACTTTACTAGAGCACAGCGACTTTAAAAGAGAAAAAAATCAGCAGCATAGGCTATGAGTTCAATACGGGGAAAACGTATAGGTATTTTACTTTAACTCTAAATCCTTGCTTAAGCAAGATTTCTAACGAAAGAATCTAAGGAATATACTATATATTATCAACAAATAACTTTGAAATAAACGAAGATTTACTTGCTGTCGATTAGTGTAAAAATGATAATGCCTATTCAAACCAAGAGTTTAAGCACCTGAAAACCATGAACGGTGTAAGTCTCATTAGATTCAAATGTATGTATCCATCAGATTCATTAATTTATAGAAGGAAAATTCATATTAGGATATACGTTAAAAAATGCCATTGAGATTGCTATAGAAGCTAAGCTCAAGTAAGCATTCTCAATTCCAATAGGAAAACGAAATTAAGCTTCAGAGCTCAAAAAATATACTAAAAAGTTTTTAAAAATCATATTTAAAATAATTCTACCTGGTTTCTATAATCTATACATTTTAATTATGACATGTAATGGGTTTTGGAGTTATCTTCACTATGTCCCATAAATAAAATAGCATTGGGTTATGTAACCACAGAATACGGGAAGTTTTCAAGTCCATTTCCATTTTCAGTAAGAGAACAAAGTTATGTTCCATGTTACTTGCTCTAAGTTAAACATATTCTACATTTTATACAAAAAACGCTCTCTGTTTGCGTAAAGAGATTCTTATTAATATAGCAACTGTATTTTTTGCAAAGATCAAAATAACTTAAATGAAAGCTTATCACGATATATTCCTGCTTAATAACTCTAATAATACATGTATAATAGGGACTAAGCAGTTAATACAAAGAACTAGGGTCGGTTAATTCTCCCGAAAAAATTCTGGTACCATTGATATCTTTAGCTACTACTGAGAGCTTTATAACCTGCATCAGCCCATAGTTGAAATATGTCAATAACGATGTGCACAACTACACGTATTACACAACAACTTGGCATGAAATTGCAGATGTAATGTCATATTAGCAATATGAATTAGGGAAATTAACTATAATTAGCTTAATCAACCAATTAGTTTTGAACAAGACCTATATAATGGAAGATATGTTTCTAAGCGGGTAAATATTTAAAATAAATGTGTTGGTTATTAATAGTGACAAAACCTTTACTCATACAACAAATAATTTAGTTTACTTATACGTACATTAATGTGCTTTTAGAGTTTAATTTATGGACATTATAACTTGTTTTCTTACTACTATAAAATCTCAAATTAAATTATAGATGTGGCATTTACTTTTTATTTCAAGTGACTTCTAAAGTCAATATAGTACTTGTCTTTTATTGCTTCAAACATAGGTTTCAAACACCAACCATGACTTAATATCAAAATTACAAGATTTATTCAGGATCAATACCTGTTACTAAATATAATGATTCCAGTAAAAATTGACATTGTAGATCAAATTTACACCGGAAGATTTGCAATTTGTATTTATTTAAGGTTAAAAGTTGCGAAGAAACGTCTATTTATCAGTTACTGTGTAACTCTACAGCCCAACTGAAGTTTCTTATGCTTTGCTCTTTATCCATTGAGAGTAACTTAGTTTAAAGCTTCAGAACACGAAAAATCATATGAGCCAATGTAAACTGGATAGCTTGATAGCCTAAACTTTTCTTATTCCTAAAATTATACACAATTACTATTAAATCGTTTCTCCAGTCAAATCCTTTGAGGCAATGTTTTCTTCCTGAGTTTCTGTTAGTGTTAATATTTGTAATCTTTGTATGGATAAAACAGTAACCCTCTACCCATATTTAAGATTCCATTTTATATTTACAATAAGTATCTTTGCTTACCCCCTCTTCCGGTTCGATTTTCATGCGGATTTTTCTTTCAGGAACTATTCAGATTATATGGGTTATCATGATAATTAAGATTTTCTATATATTTTTCTTAAATAATTGATAAATATATGTGCCCTCAAAGGTAGGAAGTGTTGAAACCCAATTCATCTACAGAAGAAGTTCCTAACAGCCATTGCTTAATTATACAAAGCCTTGCATAAACATTTTACTTGTTAATTGTATTTTCAGTGGGTCTAGGAAGAGTTGTGGAAATTGTTGTATTTTTTTGCTTTCCTTTTGCTGTGTAAGAATTGTTTCATTTAGATGATAAGGCTGTTTATAGTATTATATCTGAGCTTCTAGGTAATCTTTCTTATATACACAATATTACTCTTCTTTAAACCTGCTTATAAAATCTGTATTGCTCCATGTACTGGTGATTCATTCGGTTATTAAACTCTTGTAAATGTAGGCATCTAAACAGATTTATTTTTTCCTTTTATTAAGGGGAACTTAATACTAAATGCTAATCTATTTGAGCAAAAAAATCAAGTTTATGAACCATCCTTATGAGTCTGTAGTGTGCTTCTTCTATCTTCAAGAAAGTAACAAAGAAACTGGAACTTAGTTCTTTACAGAAAAGAGTTTGGATATTGACATAGAATCATCAATCGAAGCAGAAACCTCATTTTAGAGACATGTTGTTCTTATAGGTCCATTGGTACTTGTTAATTATCTTTGAATGAATTCTAAGTATTCGTGTACTCCGTACTTTGAATATCACTAACATATGGTATTTATGTCCATACCAAATCACAGATCCTGAGATTTCCTGCAAAATCAAATACTCTCGTTTCATCACTTAATGTGTCAGTTAGTTTCTTGGTATAATCTTCTTTTACCTACTTGACTACTTGCATGAATACACCTTACTGCAGATGCTGTGTCTTTCAATTTAGTACTATGTTGATACATTTCTAGCAAAATTTAATACAATTTCCAATGTGCTTGCTCGACGCATATTCTGCAAGGAGAGGTTTTTCAAATAGAACCAGAGTTATGATTAGATTAGTCTCTTCCATGTATCCAGCATATACTTTTCCTGCTGCTATTCTTAGAAGGGGAAATTAATACCGATTGAAGCAAGATAACAAACCTAGTTCAACCTCTTCTTAGCCCAGGCGCCTAATGTAACTATCGTTCAGAAAGACCAAGATTACTCTGCATCTAGATCATTACTTACGATATGACAATAGCAAGCAACAGGTTTTCCAACCACTTGCGAAACGCTTCCACTTACTCCCAAACATAAGTAAACAAGATTTTGCAGTATTTTATCCGGAAACCAGGGTAGTGTTTAAGTTATATAGCATATGTTAGAACATTAATTGGTAAGAATTAACTTTGTTGTTGTAAAATAATAAGAGCAACTCTTCATCTATATCAACCTGGAAAAATTTATAGATAGTGATACCCTTGAACTACAATATTTTTACTTTTTCATCTTGGATATGAATCATATTTTATCTTCCTTCTTAGTAATTATGTTACTGGGCACTTAAGTAGTCGTTTTATTACCGGTGTTTACCCATGTGAATAGAGTCCACGATTCTTCTCTTCGAGGAAAACAATTACTATATAGACAGCAAGTTTTGCAAGATGAAATCAAAAGGAGATGCTCGACAATTTCAGACGTTGCTCTGCTCATAGTTCCAACGCTATAAAACCTTGTTTGCTTTTCAGCGGTTCTTGGGGAAAGGTTATGACCTTTTTGTATCAAGATTTTGAAAGGGAGTCTAATAACTTTCACGATTCTTGTATTCGTTTCATCAACTAAAACTGAATTGTTTAAATTTATCCTCATGAACCAACCAATCATTCTCCTCAATACATCAGCCTATTTTATTCCTTATAGAAATGCTGCCTTGAGCCTATCCATTCCACTATCAATAGGAAAAATCAAAACGCAGCATAGTCAACTCTGAACCATCAAAGCTCAAAAAATAACCTAGTGGAAAAATGCAACATGTCCCCCAGTTACGCTGTTGTTTCTTGTCCAGGTAATCTGCTGCCTGTTTCAAACACCTCTTTCTACTTCAACAAATGTCGTTATATATACATGAAACACTTCTTTTTTCTTAGTAAATAGCAAGTAGTTATCTTTTAGAATAAACTGTCGAGCCTAGATCTGTTATCTAAGATGCAGACCTCGATAATTCTTACAGATCCTACTTGTCTCTGCTCAACCCAGGTAAAACCTAGGTTGTGTAGCAGAGTTTTTGCTTTTTATTTAATATAGATTGTGCACATACTTTAAGTAATGCTTATCAAGGGAACTGATCTTCATAAGTGGCCTCAGGTGATCTGTTTGTCCACTTGCAGTCATAATAACCCAATAACTAGTTAACCAGTTTCTTTGAAACTTGGAGTAGGCTCAGAAGGTGGAAAATATTAGTTAGAAAAGATAAAAACCTTGGGTTTCTGTGTGAGACACAACTAATTTAAAGCGCATCATAACATACTCTAAACTAAACCTAATTTAAACAAAGGGGTACAAGACTAGACCAGGTCAGTTTACCACCCTCACCTAACTTTCTTATATCTGCTAGAAGTTTAATATATTCGGCTAAGAGTGTTTTAAAGTCAAAGTCTCCTAAAAATAGCTTTGCTTAGAATATATGTGTCATAGTAGTTGAACCTTATGTTATTTACATAGGAATAGGTAACGCAATTACCTCTCCAGAAGTCTAAGTAATATAATCATCAACTTGGTATGAATTAGTTCTCATTCTATTTCCCTGATAGCTGCACACATGATTGGATGATAGACTCATTAGATGCCTTTATCAAGTCATATTCTACCGGATTTAATCCACAAATTCCAAATAAGTGCACATAATAACAGTAAAAAACGTCCATGTAATACCGGAATATTAACAATATTATGTTACGGCTATTATTGAGAGTGGTAAGATTGCCATTATCAGTCATAAATAATAAGACTGAAAAGGACAACGCTAGAATACAGGAGATAGAGACTTACAATTTATTACTAACTTCGTCAAAATCGTTATAAATTGTAAACTCTAAATAACACACCATAAAATACCCCCCCCAAATTAATTATCCTTATACGAATTATAATTATCCCTCGCCTTACACCATATTTTAAGAAAGTTGGACCTACATAACTCTTCTAAACTTTCAGTGCTTTTATTATCCCTTTTACAGACAAATGAACAAGACTAAATTAGCGAAGAGATTCAAACTTCAACAAAAAATTGGAGCTGGAAGTTTTGGTGAAGTTTATTTAGGACAAGAGTTACAAACTGGGGAACCTGTGGCAATTAAATTAGAAAAACAAAAAGCAAGAGCACCCCAATTGTTATATGAATCAAAGGTTTACAAAGCTATACAAGGAGGAGAAGGTATTCCAAAGTTATATTATCAAGGAACAGATACGGGATATAATGCAATGGTAATAAGTTGTTTAGGAACAAGTTTGGAAGGTTTATTTCAAAAATATGAACGTAATTTTACTGATATAACAGTTTTATTACTAGCAGAACAAATGATTCAAAGAATGGAATACTTACATAAAAAAAGTTTTTTACATCGAGATATCAAACCAGATAATTTTATGATGGGAAATCCTCAGAATGGAATAGATGAAGAAAGAAAAGTTTATGTTATTGACTTTGGGTTGAGTAGAAGATATAGACATCCGAAAACAAAACAACATATTAAATATAGAGAAGGAAAAGGGTTAATAGGAACACCTAGATATGCAAGTATACATAATCATTTGGGAATTGAACAAAGTAGAAGAGATGATATGGAAGCTATTGGATATGTTTTGGTATATTTTTGTAGATCAAAATTACCATGGCAAGGATTAAAAGCAAAAACAAAAGATCAAAAATATAAAAAAATCATGAATAAAAAAATGGAAACAAGAGTTGAAGATTTATGTGAAGGTTGTCCAAAAGTGTTGGAGAAATATTTACATTATTGTAGAAGTTTGAGATTTGAAGATAAACCAAATTATCCTTATTTGAGAACTTTGTTTAAAACTGAAGTAAGACAACTTCAAAGAGAAAGAAATTTGACTGATGAAGAAGTTGATTTTGATTGGGTTTTGGAAAAGTTAAAAAATAAAAAAGCAAGAGAAAACGACTTGAAGTTAAAAGAAAAGAACCAAACTGCTCCTCCAAATACGAGACATAAAAAGCACACGATGGCAACAAGAAAAACGAATAAAACAAGTAAATCAAGAAGACAGCGCTTAGGACTTTAATCCTTTAATACTTTTCACTTGTAATTTTTTCTTGACTCAGCTCTAACTTTATTTTCATTTCTTCCTGAAACCTGCCGTTTTTTATATTCTAGATTTATTTGCTTACTTTGATATCCAGGTTGTCCAGGTCCAGGTTTTGCTTTTCTTTTATTTCTATTTCTTTGTTCTTGAGCAGCTTCTTCTGGTAATCTTTGTATAGAAAATCTTCCTCTAGATAAAGATTGACGAACAAAATCAAAATAAAAATTAATATTTGTTTGTGGTGGTATTTGAATTTGATTTTGTTGTGGTGGTTGAGAAGTTAAAGAAAGTGCAGGAGGTTGTTGTCTAAATGGTATAGGCGGTCTATATTCAGTTACTGGTTGAGTATTTAATAATACTTTTACTAAATAACATGTAACAAGTAAACCAACACATATAGTTAATACAATAAGAATTATTAAAGTTATTTGTAAAGCTTGGTTTGAATTATTTAAGATTTGTAGAGTTCTCAAAGAAGTTTTTGTCTGAAAGGATGTTACGTGTTCCATATATTTCTTTATGTTGTAAAGATTCGATTCATTGAAATTGATTGCGAGTTAATTAACATATAAGCTTAACTCTTAATTCACTAAAATAGATTTGTAAAACGAAAGAAAACGAGTGTAAAACTACTTGAAAGAAAAGATAAATTAATGGTTAATAATAAACATTATAATGTGGTTTAATTAGATATGAAGAGATAAAAGTGTTAATTATATCCTTTAGGTGGAAACTTTATGTACAATACAAAGCAGACATGATCGTTATTTGGAAAAATTATGGTATTTGAACAGGTGATAAATCCTTTACAACTAATATTTTGTGGAGCTCGTTGTCTTCAGTAATACCTTAAAATAGTATTCTATTTTAAATTCAACTCTTCAAGAAAATGCCATGCCAACACCACACGTCTTCTTGAAAGGTATTATGGTGCTGTACCCTAGAACTCCAACTAAGATTTATATTAGGCTTTTTTGCCATATGGATAACAGTAAAACACAAAACAAGGAAACCTTAACATTAATACTCTTAAATGATTGAAATCACCTCCAGCAGATATTCGGCTCAGGAATAATGATATATATAGTATAAAGTGATAAGTACAAGCTTCAGTAGCCCTACAATCTAGTACTGCGTTCGCTCAATAGCATAGGAACTCTTATCTACTTCTGAAATAACATACTTATTTCATTCATTTCATACAAATTCTCCCCGGTATTTCCGTATAATTGACCAAAAAACTCTGTGTGATTAAAATTACTCCTGATCAAGCTTGTTCTGCTGTGATGAACTTGTCTGAATGGTATATTTTAAAAAGTTCAACCATATAAATGGATATTTCCAACATAACAGGTGTTTTTCATGCATCTTTATGAGTTAAGGTAAGTTCTCAACGGAGGTATCCCGGATTCCAGAACTTAAATAAGGCATGAATCAACTTTGGTTAAGAGCTAAGGCTTCATAAACTGCATTGAACGAACCTGATATAGCAAAAAATAATTTTGCTTCAAACTTTCTCACATTATCTACTGCAAATATTATCTAACAATATTTCTCATTATCCACCCATTCACTAAAAATCCCTTTTTTTTCCGAGCTTTTCTTTCATGCATGTGGGCTAACCTGAGGCCTCATAGATTCTAGCACTTAATATGCGAGACCATGTTTAAATTCGCTGAAATCAGTTTAACTCGTTTCCAAGGCTGTTCTTGTTAACTAAATTGTACTTGAAAATCCATGATATTTATTTTTCTCTGTTTTCTTCCCTATTTCTTATTCCTGTTTGCCGGTATGTTGATGCCCTACGGAATAAACACGAAATTAAAGTTTTGTTAAAATCTAGCCTTCTATGCTTAAAATTTTTGCTTTACGTGACTTATAGATGTAACTATTACATTGTTATATAGCACGCTATATAATTTTTATCTTCTTCAAAACTTAGCTTTAATATACTTTGCCAAACTGAGTTGGTTTCGGCCTCTCCATATCTAATATCCCTTTTAACAAAACATCCGACTGCCCCATCTATTTTTTGTATCTAGGTGCATTACTTCTCCTGACCAATACCTTTTTTTAAAGAATAACTTTATTGCGAAATTTCTCCTAGGTTTTTCGTAATCTGATGCAGTTTCACTCCTGAACGATTTATTAATTTCTGTTTGAAGAATAACAAGGTATTAATAATGTTCCGCTATGTAGCTGTCTTCAACCGCATTTCGAAGTGCTCATAAATGAATAATGTACGGATATTTTTAAGACACTTGTTCCAGATTTCTGATCATTGCGACAATTTCCCATAACAGACATTCGTCAATATGTTAGAACCATTTAAAACCGTCTCGTTTAATCTATATGCGTGTTCAACTAAACATCTTTGTAAGAAGGTAGCAATGTGCTTGACTGCAACATATATTATAATAGTTTTAAACGGAGATCCAAATTTGAAAAAAAAAGAAATTTCAACTTACTTGAACACGAACACGGAAGAAAAGGTACCGAAGAGTTATAATCAAGGTTATGAGGTACAAATAGTGTCATGAGGCTGGGAGTCATTTAATCTTTGAAGTGCCAGATATAAGCTTTATCGAAAAAAGGTAGTAGCTATTAGGTGACCATAATGTTTGTATATCTACTAATTTTATTTACTTTTTCAAATATAAGGTATTGGGACCAAGAAACTGGGGGAGCTTAATGGCCTAGCTGATGGATATTATGCAACCGAGGACGTTAGGAGGAACATATATAAAACCAAAGCCCGATGTTCAACGAACATGGAGACAAAGATTATTCGAAATGAATTGTGGTGAAGATGTTAGCCATATCTGAAAATCCAGTACAACACTTGTTAATCTCTACAAAGAGACGAATGAAATCTGTGACTTCATTTTTAAAGGTCTCAAGAATGAGAATGGTGATGTTAGCACCTACTTTTAGCTTGAATTTTGAGGACAGAAACTAGTAAGCATAGGTTACTTAACTGACCCAAAAAATACAAATATTTTAATGATATTTTCACTTGCCAACGAAGACAGTGGATCCAAAAGTGTGCTTTTGCGATGAGAGCCTTATCTGATGCTATTTATGTAGCTCCAGCATATCACGTCTTTACATCGGTTTTTCTTGGAAAAAGTGGTATACAGTTCGTTACAAAGAGAGTTGCTTGCTTATATTCCAAATTGTATCCAATAAGATCATCCTGATAATTCGTGTTAACAATTTGAAAAAGAATTTTGATTCTCGAGACGGTTTTATTCTGCCAGCAAGGGTCATCTATATAATATTCGCTTTGTTGATACTTTCTGAAGTGTAATGCATTTAATAAAAAAGAATTTACATGAAACAGAACTTGATTTTTCTCTATAGGAAGTTTTCCTTACAAAGTATAACATTTGGGACCATGAAAATAAGAATTTATGAGTTTAAGTTTTGGAACAGGTTAAGGGAAAGGGTAACCCAAAGCTAAGCTGTTTGTCATGGAGCGGATCATGTTAGCAAGAATACAAAATTGTTTAATAACCAAAAGTGACAATTGTAATTGATCTGTTTGCATCTCACGACATTTTTCAATGCCGTAGCCATAGATAGAAGTGGAGATGAATATAATATCATGTTTCTTCCGCTTGGTTAAAATGAAGTTGAATGAGTACAATCTGATAGAACAAGGTGTTATATAATATATAATACGGCTGTAGATATAAATGTAGAGTTGGTTAGCTTAATTGCCTCTTCCACCCAAGCAATTGGTCAATTCAAGCTGAATTGGGAGGGATTGGCGTAAGCTCAAAACTGAATATACTGCAGGTACTATGATAGGTGGAAACTAAGAAAAGTAGCCAATATAAGAGGACAAAAAAAACGATTTCTAAGAAAAGTATCAAACAATCTAACTTCAAGATCAAACATTGTCTTAGAAATGCGACAAGATTAGAGTGCATAATTAGACACGGTGTTCCAGCAAAATCTCGATGCTGCTACGCTACCTTAGAAAGAAATAGTACTATACAAGAATACAGATTCTTGTCGGTAAGGTTATGAATCTGACGAGGAAAAATACTTCGATATGAAGGAAGAAGTATTTTTCATTTGAAAGCTGTTGCACAAATTGTACAAGTGCATAATGCAGTAGCGCACACTCTGGATTTAATTCTCTTAATTGCACAATATGCTTTCATATGAAAAACTCTTGACCAATAAAATAAATATATCCGCAGTAAGTTTTTTAGTACTGCTCTTATTAAATTTCAATAAAGACAAACGAGCTTAAATCCTGAAGAAGCCCATACCCTCAGAAAAAAGGAGTTAACGATAATGAAAGTTGTGATCAAGCAGTGCATCTTGGCTTAATTGACCGAAGTATGATTCAAAAATTTGAGTTGAAGTAATAACAGCCGAAAGTTAAACTACTCTGCAAGGAAGATTGATTCAAAGAGCTCTTGTGCAGTCTAGACTGATTCTAATAAGAAGCGTTGTTCTTAAGAAATTACTAAAACCAAATAAACTTTGTTCTTTCTGGTTTTAGATTTGATATGATGACTTCAAATTTTTTAATCTTAGATGCTATTGAGCCCTATCACAGAAAAAAATGAATCAAAAAGTACGAAAGGAAGTAATCTTGGGGCGTCGAAAATCAGCTCTTTTCCACATTCATTAATGCGAGGCTGTAGGACATGAACAACAGTAAGGTGAGAGGCCATTAGAAATTCTCCGTACGGGTAGACACAAAATCAATTCAATAAAAACTTAGTCTAAGCCTCATCCCCTAAGAGTTATAGCCTCATGCGGAAAGATTCTTGGCAAGACAAGGCTGGTCTTTTAGAGTCAAAACTGTCACCCAGTCAAGATGCAGTAATGAGTTTCCAATAATACAACCAAGAGTGAAGATATATAAACAGAGATTAATAGAAAATTAAAATGCCTTCTTCTTAGATAATCATCTGTGTTTGCCTCAAAATGCTGGAGCCATTTCCATTCTCGAAAGTGTGTGTTTGGCTTATGTTCCGTACGTACAAACACATTCTCAACATCGACTAGAATACCAGACTTTAGAACCTCCTCTGTGACAAAGGATTATTCCAAAGGAATAACATTTATAATGGATTGAAACCAAAGCTTTTGTGAGACAGCAAAACTATTTTTGTGATTATTAAATTATTGATCATCTCGGGGTTACCACTGCAGGAAATTTCAGAACAGAAAGTTGAACTAAAAGTGAATATCATACTCAATTTAGCTTAATGTATAAATATACAATAAGGAGAATTAATAAACTGTTTTTCACCACACCTGTACAGGTTATAATCAACTTTGGATAATGAAACCAGAAAAATGACACCATCATGTAATGGGATCCCTGTTTAATGTTTAAGTTGACTACTAAAAACTTGATAGCCTATAATGATTAATATTATTTTTTTGTAATGATATTACTCTTCTGCTCTCTTTAGTTGCTCTACTACAATTTGTCTCACTTCATCAAGATTAGTTGAGAAAAGAAAAGCAAACATCTGATAATTAAGACGATTCTTCAGCCCAACACAAATTTTCTGTGACTCTGCAGTTGTAACCATTTCTAAATCTCGCCAATACATGAAACTAATTTCTTCCCTTCTCTGAAGTCCCTGAAAAATCTCCTGTTTTAAAACACCTTTTTCAGAGATCAAATACCGAGCAGAAAGACAAGTAAGATGTAGATTCTTCAAATTGTGATCAGTAAATACTGCGCAGAAAGCAGTAAAATAAAAAAAAATGGCTAAAATTAAAGGAATTATATAATAATAAAGTAAAAATATAAAAAGAGTAAAAAGCATTAATCCAGCACCTAATTTTTCATGAACTCTAGTTTTACTCCCTAGAAAGAAAGTTTGAACTTTTGATTGTATTGCAGTAACTAGATAATAAGTGAATAGAGAAATAATAGAGTAATGTAAATGAATAAATGAACGAGAAGAAGGGATTATAACACATAGAATTTCATCAGCTGAAGGAAGATGCTCATCACATATTTCAAATAGTTTTTGGCGCATCTTTGTTTCAGCTGGTAAGAAGAGTAGAAGAATTCCTAACTCTTTCACAGATTCCAGGCAAGATATTATCCCGTTCATTTATATTTTCAAGACTCTTGCTTTTGACTGATATCTTGCAAAGAAAGAACTCTTTTTATTAAAATTCTCGTTTCACAACAAGTGTTTATCTGTCAAGTTGCCCCGAGCATAAATTTATGTTTCGTTTGTTCCCGGTTTGTCAAAGAAGTTCCGTATTTTGTTTCTGATATTGCCTTATTGTGCTTTGACTACTTTTCTTTATCTTTTAAAATATCAATAAGAGTTTAGTAATACTAAAACATAGTGAAAGGAAAAGAGAAATCAAAATAAATATTAATGAAATGTTTTGGTTTACGCAAAATAAAATCACAATTTGGCTCTCAAGACATAATCTTTTCCAGTCAGAGTACTAACGTGCCCTTCAATCACAGTTTCTGTGAGCGCATAAACCTCTTTATAGCTCAGGTTCCAAGCCTGGAGAAAATCTTTCTTGACTAACCCACTTGCAACAAGCGCCTTCTGTAGCTCAACGCATGCAGATTTAATTTTTTCTCCACCAACATCTTTTCCTTTTGAAAAAACTTTGAAGGTGTCTCTTGCAATTTTTTGGGAAAGAATCCTAGAATCACCTTCTGCGAATTTACAGCACTGCAAGAAATCAATGTGTTCAAACCCAGAACCATCCATTAACCCATAACTTCCGACTTCTTGCTTTAACCTGAAACAAAGATTAATACTTCCATCGATACAGGCGATCTTGGCAGCTGCAATTCTCTCAACCAAAGCCGTACTTGGAATAGAGCTGTTAATCAGCACATTAGAGAGCTCTTTCTCAACCTTTTGTGTGTAGTTCTCGAGAACAAGTATTCTCCCCTCAGCCTCTTCGAAGAGGCTAGACAAATGTGGCAATTGAGCGAGAAACATCTTATCCTTTGGATTCGGTGACCAGATTTGCCTGTTGGAGGCATATTCATAAGCTTTGTTATAAATACCTTTGCAGAACACCAAACCAGCTTGAGCAATAGCCAATCTGCCAGTTAGCAGTCTCTGCCCAATTACTTCTAACCTCATCTTCTCTTTAGTAGGTTGAAAATATTCTCCATTCCTTATTTCGGCAAAACGGCTTAATAAGGCTGATTTTGGTACCTTTAGGTTACTGAACTTAATCCTAGCATTGTCAAGATCATTTCCAGTAGTTTTCTTTCCCATATCTTCCATTGATACACCTTTTACTGGCGTTCCAAACTCTTTATCTCTCAAATCAACAACAAATCCATGTGGACCATAATGCTTCCCCTTTAAGATCAGGTCTGCAATCACCACTGCTTTACTTGCTGTTAGCCCTTGACTAATCCAGTTCTTCTCAGCTCCTTCATTGGGACAGTTAATTACGAAGCAGCTTTCAGATTCAACCCATTCCGCTGTAGTATTTACTACTAATCCAGAGTTAACTCCTGCCATCTTCTCTGTTAAACAAAAGCAGCCTAATCTTCCTTGCTCTTGAAACTCATCCAACAACTTTATCTGCTCTTTACTTCCCAGACCAAGGATACTTCCAGCAAACAAATTAAACTGGACTGTGAACCTAATTCCAAATCCAGGACCTCTGAGCCTCCTATTAGGACTCAGCAGCAGTCTATGCGCCTCAAAAAATTTGTCGGGATGGTCCCGCATGTCTGTAAAAAGAAGTAACTTCTTCTGAACTAACTCCCGGAGAATCTGCGCAGATTCCTCATATGTAACTTCAGAGCTAATCTTATCTGCGAAATCAACTAAAGACGTACGCCATTTTTCTCTAGACATCTTTTTTTTCTCTTTTTCGTTTTCTTAATATCTTTTCAAAGTTTAAACGGTAAACTTCTGCACCTATTACAAAATTAGCTTTTATTGATTTCCCAAAATAATTTTGGATCGAGTTTAAGAAAAATGAGTATAATTCAATTAAAAAACTATGTTGAAGGTTAAATAGAAAATAATGCACAAGAAATTAAGAAAATCAAATTATTTAACCTGCACTGATTGAACCGTGATAAAATCATTTGGAGATGTTTTATGTATATCTATTTTAATTCGTATTGAGCTATATTCAATATTTTCCGGAAGGTTGAGGAAATAATTCTTGTTCTCTAGGTAGGAGAACTCTCCAATTGGATAAACAGATGTTTCATTTTGAACTAGAGAAAGAGATATGTCCTGCGGAATAATTGAATTTTTGTTCAACTCTAGGTGAATCTCATTTGCTTCAGGTAGATCTGTGCTTTCAATCACCAAAAAGCAAGATTCCTCATTATTATAACACGTCCAACTTTTTCCTGGAATAATAATGTTTCTTGGTGAGTTTAGATAGTTGTTCTTCAGTTCATCTTCCTTAAACAATATCGATAGTATCCAGAGTTTGTACTCAAAAGCAAAACTAAACAGTGCATCCGAGTAAGAGTTTAATTTTGTTTTCATCCTGGTAGCCTTGGAAGACTCTTCTACTACAACACTGAGCTTAGATGTTGCTTTATAATAATGAACTTCCTGCGGTTTTTCTTCCAGGGATTTCAACAGCCTAAAGTTCTGCTTTTCGCAAATTTCCTTCTCATTATTCATTTTTTCAAAGTGTTCCTTCAATTGAAGAGCTTTCTCTGCAATGCCTTCAAAGTTTCTCGCTTGTTTGTTTTGTTGATCTTCTTTTAACATGTATATGTTATCATTTGCAACTGATAAGCCATTAAGGAGCTCGTTTCCTTTTGAAGAAAAGTCAAAAACATTAGTCGTAGAGTCTTGGCAACACCTTTTTTCAATGAAAAATAATACCCATATAAACCAGAGCAGTTCTATCTTTGCTCGCATTCTTTTCTTCGTCCTCAGTAAACGAAAACCAATTTCCCCAAAACATTCTGATTTCATTGGCTAGTTCCACCAATCAATTCTATAACATAGCGAGAACCCATTGGTGAATTCAACCAATGAAATTGAAAGATAAAGATGGACTTAGTTATTGAAAGAAAAAAGATAACCTCAGTAAAATTACAACAATCTCCGGTTCCTACTTCAAAAACTCTTGAAACTAATCATATTCTTGTAAAAATAGATAAATATGCTCTTACCGCAAACGTAATATCTTATGCAAATGCTGGTGAGTCACTAAGCTACTTTGAATTCTTCCCTACCTCGGATCAGGCCTCTGCAATTGTGCCAGTATGGGGATTTGCAGATGTTGTTGCTTCAAAGCAAGAAAAGATACCTGTTGGAACAAAAATATATGGATATTTTCCCATGAGCAGTCATTTAGTCCTGAATCCTACCAATATCTCTGCTAGAAGTTTTGATGATGGACGAGAGCACAGAAGAAATCTACCTCCTGTATATAACTCATACACTATTTGCGAAGAAAATGTTGGATTTTATTCAAAAAAACACGAAGAGCTTATATCTATTCTCAGACCACTATATATAACCTCTTGGCTTCTGGCTGATTTTTGTCTCTACAATAATAATTTTAACGGACAGAATATAATTATCACATCGGCAAGCAGCAAGACATCATTTGGAATGGCATTTGAGCTCCAAGAGCTCAAGAACAAGGGAGAATTTTCTGATTGCAAAGTTATTGGATTAACCTCTAGATCCAATGTTGAGTTTGTAGAAAACTTAGGTTTGTATGATGAAGTTCTAGATTATGGAAACATAGAGAAATTAAGTAAAGAGAATGGAAGTACTATTTTTGATATGTCTGGTAATAGAGTATTACTGCAGGATATAAATTTATTTTTGAAGGATGAGTTGAAATATATATGTGCTATTGGAAACACGCATTGGGATAGTGGAAGAAAAAAAGTTCCAGGATTTGAATTTTTGAAACCTATTTTCTTTTTTGCACCTTCTCAGATTCAACTTAGAACTAAAGAATGGAGTCCATCGGAATTATGGACGCGAATTGATGATTCATGGAACAAGTTTATTGGACTAGTTGAGCAGCAGAGGCTAATTGAAATTGAGCACATCCATGGAATTCATGACATTATGCAAAACTATGTTGAACTTGCTGATGGAAAAGTAAACCCTAAGATCGCATTGATTTGCCATCCTGAAGAAGGATCAAGCGTGGCAAAGTTGTAAAGCCTTTTCAGGGCTTTGTTATTTTTTTACGTTGCAATACCAGGTTCAAATATTTAATCTTTTTCAGTTTTATATTCATTTAAGCATCTTAGGTTCTTGTTGTCTAATGGTATAGTAACTGGAAGTTCATAGACTGAACCAATTCTTCGTCCTGCCTTAACTAACAATTTCAACCAAAAAGTCTGTTACATGTACTCTTAGGCACATTTGTAATACTTTGGATGGGAATGATGGTTGTGTTTTATGGAAAAAGGAGAAACACACACATTACCATCAGAACAACTTATATGAAATCCTGTACAGAGTTCAATGAGCGTTTAGAGGTAGTTACTATGAAATAGCAACATAGTTTTAATATTAGGTTTATCTTACTTCGTAATGGAGTCGTGGCCATCTTCGTTATAGCTCTCTAGTGTTTGCTTTATCGAAAGTGAGTTTTTTTAGTTCTTATTTATATATGTACGTCGCCATGAAGAGAGTCTTGTGGAAAGAAAAGAAGGTTTTAAGTTTAATTACAGTTTATTCGTTTGTTTGTTCATTCCTATCAGGTTGTCTTCCTCACAGCTCTACCACAAATTCCTCTGAGAAGAGGCTATTAATCATTTTTATAGTTTTTTTTACGCAGGATATAAGAACAATGAGGTCATTACTTTTACATTTCGTTATCTTCATAATCCATAACCCTTTAGCCACAGTTTCCCAAGTTTTCCCTAAATTCGTGATTTTCTTCGTTATTCAGAATTATTTTTCCTTATTCCTGTGTAAACTTGAAAACTTTATTTGAAGACAAGCTATTTTTGAAAATTTAACAACATAGTTATGCAATTATATTATCTTTCTCATTCATTAAGGAAATTTTAAACTACAGATCTTTTGCTCCATTCCTTTTTTCACCGCCTCTACATAAAATTGTGATCTAGTATCAAAGTGTTCCAAGTAATTGAACTTCCACAAATAAACATCCATTATGTCATATCCTAAACAAATATTTGTTAACCATGATCAATAAACTCTTTCGCTAAGAGATGTCTTATCTCCAACATCCTTTCTTTGTGTGACTACATCAGAAAATATGGTGGTCTATAAATTTATCTTAGAATCATTGCTTTTTTCCATTTCCTTTCAAATTTTTGCTACACCTTCTATTTCATTATAAAAGGAAAGTATTTACTATTCTATTTAACATCATACACTAGTTCAACAAATTTACCAGGAAATCGCTTCATCAATTCCATAAACAGTTCATTTGTGGCTTCATATGCCGGGACAGATAGTTCCAGTTACTGAGTTTTCCAAAGTTTTTTTAACAAATATTTCTTATACAAATCTTGTATAAATAGAGACTTTCTCAAATTAGATGTATCATGATTGGTCAATGCATAGATATTACGATTTTCCCAAAGCTAAAAAGTATTAAGGTCCAATTATAATACACAGTCATCTTAACATAACTTCTGCAGCTTCTTAATATTAAATGAATTTTCCATAATCTTGAATTAATCTATTTTAGCTTCCTATGAATTTTTTTAGAATGATAATTGATCCTCTTCCATATGATCCACTACCTAATTAGGTTTCAACAACAATAACAAATATTTTCTCAAAGGGCAAGGGTTTGCCTTTCTTTTCTTTGCACTGCAAAGTCCGATTTCATAAAGAACCCCTTTTCATCTTGTTAATACGTGTGAAGAATGATGCATAGATACGGAACTTCTCTATCTTATCTTTCTCTAATTTAGATTTCAATCAAACTATTTACTTAATAACTTTGTGATTTTCAGGGCCATCGGATATCATTGAAGTTTGTTTATTTTTTTTGAAAGCGGCTGTTTATATCTTTCATCGCATGGTATGGCGGCCAACATGATTGCAGTCATGCTTTTGCAAACTCTTACGCTTGAACTGAGATGAACAATTAGTTGTAGATATCGTGCATTCTTGAATTAGTTTCTTAGCTTTAGAAAATAATATTTTGAAATATGTCACTTTTATGAACGTTTTTTACTTGTGCTCTAGGTTCGGAATACAGAACCATGCATAGAATATTCGGTTCACTGTATTTTCTGCAAAGTGCAAGAATTAAAATGTTTAGTTCTTATACCAGCTTTGGCACTGATCTCAGTCAATTAAGCCTATCTATTTAATTATAGGTCTTAACTAATTCATCGGCTTAACATTTAATTTAGCAGCGCCACTTAGCTTTTGTGTAGCTATCCAAGATTCGGCAAAAATGAGAAATATTCTTGAACTGTTTTGTAGAACAATACTTAACTCGCCATATAATAGAAATGATACTTTGAAAATCCTTCTTTTATAGCTATTTCAACTTAGCAATTTAAATATCCGTATTATTATAACTATTCTGGAGCCCACAATTATTATTGCTAACCATATGATAGGCCCCTTCTACTTTTCATTAATTGAGCTATTTGGCACTGCCACAAAGTTGCTATTTTTTCTACTTTAAGCTACAAATTAAGAATCTTAAATAGTCATCTAATACATTACTACCATTTGTCAAGTATGTATCAAGTTTGTAGGACCTGGAAGTCAAGAATCCACATTAAATAAGTTCTTGGGGTGCAGACTATAATACTGATCCATATATTTTTTGCTGATATTCTAAACATCTCAATTGCTATTTCTTATATATGTATTATTAAACTTTTTAGTAAAAGTCATATTGGAGTTTTTTTTCTTGTAACTGGGAACCAAGGATTCTGTTGATCATATTTCTGTGGTATACTACTTAGCTCCTACTTTCATAACACTACTCGATACCAACATAGTGAAATATAATATTAATAAGAATAATTTTAAGCACATCGGGAAAACTTGAAAGGTTCAAAAACATTAGCTCGCGCAACATATTGGGCAAGGTATATATCATCAAAATTGTAGTTCTTAAGGAAGCATCATTCAAGATAGCTATATTCAGCGGTTTAAGTTCTCAACTCTATAATAACATCTTTATATGAAATGCTTACTTTCAAGCAACAGCTATTTGACGCCGTTTATCTCTGAAATAAATAACATTATAAGAGATTAATCTAAAAGATTGTTAAAATTATGAAGAGTTTAAAATAGTGTATTATTTTTTTTCGGTTCCATTTTATGTACATCAGCAGGATTTGTTTCAAGTTGCTATGCCCTATGAAGAAATTAATAAGTATTCTGTTTACTGTCCAAATAAATTATTTCGTAACGGCCCTATTATTTGCTTTTCTGAATATCAAGCATGATGTACACAACTGTGCAATAAAGTTAGCATCTTTATAGAGTTTTGTCGCAATGTAAGGTCAACAAGGGTATGTATGTAGATAGACCTTGCAATTGTTTGTTCTCAATAAAATACACATGCTAGAAATATCAGTTTTGTTGAATTGCAAGGATAGTGCGCTATGGGACAGTTAATACAAAAGTCAGCTATATGATACGGGGATATGGTACTGTGTATCGTCGGAAGCATATTTAACTAGTCGAAAATTCTGAAAATAGATAGGCCAAGATCCAGTGGCCTTAAGGACGTAAACTTAGATAATGGCGCAATCGCACATGAGCGCTATATATGAAGTGCAATTTGGGACTCTTTTGCCAGACCAAAACAGCAATCTTTATAGAGGAGATGATTGATAAATAATGTAGAACATAATTAAAAGGAATTTAAGAAAAGAGAGGAACTATCTAGTGGCACTAACTGGTTAATAGGTGTTACACTGTATGGTCCCATATTAAGTGGATAGCAAAATAAGAATCTCAAAGGAAGAGCTTATATTCACCGACTACTGAAGAAATATGTGGTGCTATATAATTCCTTTTTCTTATAATATATAAGATATTAGTTAAGAATTGCTCAAAATATAGTATCTGTTTATATGGTATACTTCTATGGAGACTAAAAATGGTTTTCTGGTTTTGGATTCCTGATCGTTTCTGCCATAGTTGTTCAGAATAAAAACTAGAAATAAAATATTAGCTTTCTATTGTATAAGGGATCATACCCCTTTCATCGTTTAGCAAACTATGATACATGTTTATTTGTACTCATTTTTTTCAATTAGTAATATAGCTCAATATCATCGCCAATAACTTACTCTATATCGTGCTCTAAGAATTCGAATACTCTCAGAACTAGATGCTTCAGTGGAAATTAAGTTTGCAAGGACTGATTTACTATAACCGAACTTTCCTGCAAGCTGTATATTTTTATCTATAGGCATTGCAGATTGTGTTTTCCTGTCCTGGGTTGACACTACTTCCTCGTAACTGCTGACCAGCTTTCATATGCGCCACCGGAATATAATCCATTACGCGAGCATATATTTGACTATTTTTATGTTTACGGTAACTTTAATACCTAAATTGGTGTCTATATTAGCATATAGAAGCATTTCATTGCATTCTTGGCTTAATCAATTGGTGAAAGTAAGCAGCTCTTAAAGTGCAATACCAGACTTTTCTTTGACAATATCCCATTGTCCAAATTTTCCCCCGTAAATTTAAATATATTACTTATTGAGAACACTTACACTAACTTCCCAGAAGGATAGAGATTTCTTAGATTCTTATCGTTAAGCGTTAACTGTGAGGTCTTAAAACCTTTGACACATTGCCATATCTACCCACGAAGCTTAGCCTTTACACGTATTATATTTTTAAAACCAAAACTAATGTCAATGCCAACTAAAGCTTTCTATATTGATTTTCTCTTTGCTCTAGTATTATATAATTGCGCAATTGAGAAAAAAACAAAATACCCACTCTTAAATACTCTACTCAACCCCTGTATATATTACAGTTTTTAGCTAAAAACAGTGTTGGGCATGTTAATATTAAAGGATATTTTCGTATTTTAGTTTAGAATGGTAGCAAATCCAACTCTTCTCTGTGAACTTGAGCTAGCTTAGGAGTGGTATATTTGTAGTTACTAGTATTTATTTTTCCTCTTGAAGTTCTTTCACTAGAATGATTTTCAACCAAGTAGATATCACGTATGATATTTCCAACATATGAAGGTTCCTGACCATCTAGAAATACTTTATAATAGATACTTGGATAATAACAATCTGAAACTACATTGCTTCATAGGTATAATTAAGTTAATTTTACACAATTTCCTCTGAGAATAATTGAAATTCGATTATTTGATTAAAATTTACTGCCACTTTTATGATCATCATAAAAAATGAAATAACATATTTTAGTAATTATAGACCCAAACAAGACACAGTTGAACTGTTTTCTGTGGCATCGTCTATTTGACCATCATAGTATATGATGAAGGCAAATTCTCAAAAAAAATTAACCTCAACTTTTTATTAAAGCTATTTCTTGACAAAATAAGTAATTTGTCTAACTAGTTTATAACCACTCTTGTCTTGTGATTCTAATACTTACCAATTGTAACCACCATAGGGTCTATTACAAGGGAAACAAGGTACGAAAAACGAAATCCGTTTGAGCAAGCTGCCTGGCAAACAGTATTCATCTTATCTTTTCTAGATTGAGCAATATGTACATAAAACATAAGAATTCAAGCCTTTACTATGGTTAACACATATTCTGATGACGAAGAAAATTTGCTGTTAAATAAGTATCTGGTAAGTATATAATATCGAAATAATAGTAGAAAAGCGACCTGGGTTGATATGGAGAAATTATCTTCCTTAGCTTTAATGTGCATGGTTTAAGACCACCTTATGGAATAGAAAATAAATTTTATTAAAAAGTCTCAAAACAGATTCAACCTAATAGCTGAAGCAACTCTACTCTGCTACCTTGTGGGCCATACGATTATTGCATAACATATGTAACCAAAAGAAGTTTGATGCATTTTTCCTTCTCTTTATCTCGATATACACTTTATGTAAAGTCATATCAAGAGGTGTACTCAACAAAGTGGAAAGTTTGCGATGATGGCATTAGCAAAAACCTTTAAGCAGCTTTGGCCAAATAGTCAGAAGCACCTCTGGATTGCAAGATGGTTTGATTTTATGAAGTGGGCATGAGCAAATGTCATTTTGCTGAGGTATTTTCACTTCACATTAAATATTGCATTGGCTGGCTCATCTTACCAGTAGTTTAGTGATCAGATGCTCAAATCTTTAAAATTAGAGAAAAGCAGTATATAAGTACAAGGGTTAAAAATCTTAAGGAAATTACTATTCCAGATACTATTAATATGGCTGAAGACTAATGACAAACCCAAAATTGTCACTTTGCAGTGAATTTATAGCTCAAATTGAGTCACTTTAGCCATTCCTGCTATAGTTTTTTTATTTAGTTTAGCATATTAATTATTAACTTGGAGCAAGACGAGAATTTTCATTCCAATTACTCTAAAAGCAAGCGCAAAATACCCAAGTTATGCCAAAATATCAGTTATAACTTTATTGAAGTTTTTTACTCGACAAATGTACAATATTAGAGTGAGATGCTAAAAATTCAGTATTTGTGCTAAGCTGCAGCACTTGCACTGATCAGGTTTATTACTGGATTCAGTTACATGACTTCGTCCCCTATGTGAGCTTAACACCAAACTCCTGAAAGGGCATTAAGATTAAGAAAATAATAAAGCATGAATTGCAAGTCTACGGCAGTCAAACTAATTAAACCTCCAACTCTGGCACTTTTCAGAAATTGAGGAGGGAGTACTTGAGTTTATTCATTAAAAAGGATATGTTCTTGTCGAAAACCAGTTTAAGCTCTACATGGCCCATAACCTTTACTGTCAACAGACTTCTACGTTTCTTAGTGGAGTTTGTATGTCCAAGGGCGCGAGCAAAATTTTGTACAATCCTATACATCATTCCAGCTTGGAGCACAATCTCCTTTCTCCCAATCTTGTTGAAAATTGAGACTACTGCTGCGGGAGTGAATATTATATAACTACACTTCATGAGTAGAGAAGTTAGAAGTCTGATACCCTAGGGCTTTCAAATGTCAGAGGACTTATACGGACCTAATCTTACATGATTTTCTGAATTTGCATGGGAAACTGATAAAATAGTGTACTGGAAACTTGTTTTCGATTTAGATACGTTATGATAAGACCTGTTGGTAGCTCTGGAAGAATTAGAGGGTGTTAGTACCTATTTCTATAATTTACGGATTCTCAAACAACCTGTGCTAAAAATTTGGAGAACACCTATATTCTTATATTGTTTTAATGACTATCTCAAGACAATATGAATTAGATGAAGAATAAAAACTTGGAAATAATTAATGAAAGGTTCTATTTGTCAACATCCCAAGGCACAGTAGATCTTAAGATCTTCCCAAGAACGCGTCCCTATACTCTATGAAATATGCCACAATAACTTCATCTTCCTTTACAACCTCCTTCAGACCCTCTCTCGTTAACTATCTCTCAACATACTTAATAATTCATTTATTTCAATATTAGTTTCACAAGGGAGTATGGTAATAAATGCAGATAGCTCTTGCATGAGGAACACGATTCAAAAGAGCGGAGCGAAAAAAAAGTTATATCTCTGTTTCCTATACTTCAACGTCGAAATTAAGAAAAGCTTCCTCAATCTTTAAAACTCGGATTTTCTAAAGTATTATTCAGTATTTTTTGTTATAAATAACGGGGGTTCTATAATTTGTTACTGTGCTTAACGCTAATACCGGTAAGAGTTTTGATGCAAAAGGAACAATGCTTACCGGTAATTATATTCCGATAAGTAGCTCTACGTGAATATCCATTTTTCCGAAATAAGGTTGTTCTAACTTTTGATTGGTTAGATCAACCAATTAAACCAAAAGAAAACATGAATCTGGTCATAGAAAGAAAAAACCTAACTTCTATAAAGCTACAGAAGTCGCCCACACCAACATCAGAAAACCTTCAGGAGAACCAAATTCTTGTAAAAATAGATAAATATGCCCTTACGTCTAATACAATAACGTATGCTACGGCTGGAGAGTCAATGAACTACTTTGGTTTCTTTCCTACTTCGGATCAAGATTCCGCAATTGTGCCGGTATGGGGTTTTGCAGATGTTATTGCTTCAAAACAAAATCAAATTGCTTCTGGAACTAGAATATATGGGTATTTTCCAATGAGTAGCCATTTAATCCTGGAACCAACAAATATTTCCCCCATGACTTTTGATGATTCAATGGAGCACAGAAAGAAACTACCTCCAATCTATAATTCATACGAACATTTGCGAAGAAAACGTTGGATTTTATTCAAAAAAACACGAGGAACTGAGTTGTACACTTAGACCTCTTTTTGTTACTTCTTGGCTTCTCGCTGATTTTTGTCTCTACAATAATAATTTTAACGGAGAGAATATAATTATCACATCGGCTAGCAGCAAGACCTCTTTTGGATTCGCATTTGAATTGCGGCAACTAAAAAATCAAGGAAAACTATCTAGATGTAAAGTTATTGGACTAACATCTGGATCCAATGTCGAGTTTGTAAAAAACTTAGGTTTGTATGATGAAGTTCTAGATTATGGAAATATAGAGAAATTAAGTAAAGAGAATGGAAGTACTATTTTTGATATGTCTGGTAATAGAGTATTACTGCAGGATATAAATTTATTTTTGAAGGATGAGTTGAAATATATATGTGCTATTGGAAACACGCATTGGGATATTGAGATAAAAGAAATAACTGGATTTAAGTTCTTGGAACCAGTTTTTTTCTTTGCACCTTCACATATTCAACTCAGAAGTGAAGAATGGGGTGGACCAGAATTATGGACTAGAATTGTTACTTCATGGAAGAAGTTCATATCCTTAATTGAACAGAAGGGGTTAATTGAGGTTGCGCATATCTATGGGGCAACTGAAATTCTGAGAAGCTATACTGAAGTGGCAGCAGGAATAGTTAACCCAAAGTTGGCCTTAATCTGCCATCCTGGTGACGGATCGAATGAACAGGAGTAGTGCAATATTTTTTATTGAGTGGAAGGTACATAGAGCTCGTTTTTTGCTATACCTTCATGTACATTTTAATTCGTTCTACTATATGGATTGTTGGTAGTTTTGGTGAATATTGATCTAGTCCTAATTACTCGGTAAGATAGAAATATAAAGTCACTTAATTTAACCCAGCACT
The DNA here is from genome assembly GCA_015227615.1 of Labyrinthula sp. Ha. NCBI lineage: Eukaryota > Bigyra > Labyrinthulida > Labyrinthulaceae > Labyrinthula > Labyrinthula sp. Ha. Next base: position 415,316 of record JAALGZ010000016.1, on the reverse strand, counting down.
TATAATTGAGCTCTATCTATGAATTAGAAACAAGTGAAACGATATGTCACAGTTGGAGAATCTAATTTGTGCAACTAAATATCCCGAGTGTTGGTTAAGAGTTAGATAAACCCTTCCTAAGATCTCCCACTTTTATTTAGAGATCGTCTTAATATTTTAGTGGTTAAGCTTAGGGAACCATCCTGTTATGAACACTTGCGAAATGATGGACCCTTGAAAATGTTTACTCTCTGGACGTTTGAATTTGCATTCTAATGAGCAGACAGTGGTCTCAAGAAATTACTCAAAAGAATCTAGCTAGACTTCATATGTCTTGTTCTGACGCTTATATATTAATTTTGGTTAATAATGAAGAAAATGTTCAAGGATTATATATATTAAAAGAAATTCATATACACTTCAGAATTCAGCAGCAGACCCAGATGTCTTTAATTACTATAATAATTTGATAAAACAAAAATCAAAGGTACAAGAAAAATGGAATTGTAAAGTAATAGGCAAGAAATGCAGTTAAATAATGTTGAGAAGAGAAAACCAAAGTGAACCAAGATGTTAAGAGAAATTAGCAATAATAGAAGAACCTGTTTATAAGGTTTATATTTATTCTTAGTGAACAGAGCAGTCAGTTCAAGCAATTTAGTGACTAGATGCATGATTTTATAACAGCGGCTAACATTTTGGGAGAGTTCTCATCAAAGAGAATTAGTATGATCTGTCATGAAGAGTGATTTAGTTACGTTATGCAAGTTTTTCGGCTCTTTGGAGATCAACTAATACCTTCCTGCGGAATCAAAAGAGGTTTTGTCCAACACGGCAGTCGTTACAACATGGTAAGCCTGTCAAGAATATATAACAATGCATTTATTCAGTCCAAAGGCAAAATACAAAGGTTATATTGTTGTAAATATTGGTAAATATTGAAATGATCAATGGTGCCCACTATAATTAATCTTCAAGCAGAATAAAGTATACAGAGATTTTCTTAATATAAAACTATAAGCTAAGAGCTGAAACCTCTCTCATACTATTTCCATGGTTTCCTTTCATAAGCAAAGTTAGAGTAATCTTAGCACTACAAAGATATTACCTTAAGGGATTAAATTTTCAACGACACCTGAATCTAAAAGTCAAACTACTCATAAAAAGAAGGTATTTCTTAGCTACCTACATGTTTTAGTTACTTTTTTACGTAGCTACCTCTAAAAGGAAAAAAATTAAGGGTTCCTGAGATATGTTCTTCTCAGGTAGCTAGAAAATTTGTATCTGTATTATGTTTTCTTGTACTTATCGTATAGCCCCGTTTCTATATTTACATTTTTTGTGCATTGCCATATTCAAACTTATAATTTCCAACGGAGAAACAATACAAGTATAACTGACTTTAAGACCATTATTGACATTCCAAAGTTGGGAAGATGAAAACTATATTCAGAGAATGGAAAGAGTTCATGTTAACGTAATTAGGGAAAAGCACTTATCTATGTTTATATTATATGATGTACAGTCACCTTCTCTTCTTTCACATAAAGATACTTCAACTATAGTTCAGATCTTAACAAACAGGCCAATTATGATTATATCTTCTATAGAGATCAAAACTTACACTAAAGTATCAAACGGAACACATTTGGCACTAATTAATCTTTTGTACACTTGAGAGCAAATGTGTCTAAGATTATAGATTTTCCATTCTACATTGGCGTTGACAAATTTTTAAACTCAAAGGCACAGTTTGTTTCCTTATCATTTCCTCTATAACACGGTCTAAAAAGAACTCTGTCGCCAAAATTACTGTATTCGATTGCCGGTATAAACAGTACATTGGAGGCATTTGTGAGGACTTACAAGCACTATGGGAAGGATGTTAAGTTCATAAAACTATCCTGCAGAAGAAAATTAATACATATTCAGTATCGAGACTTGAACTTATATATTAACTAATTTAATAAGTGCCTGTCTGAATATATAAATTACGGTAGAAAAGAAGTAGAAGAGATCATTTATTTTTTAGCGGTTTCTAGGATAGTTTTTCCATGCTCGCAAATCTATGTTTATTGGAAAGATGTTTCATGGAGTTTTTACATATTTTCAGTATAGAAAAGTTAACCCGAGTCTGAGAAATGGTCATCATCCTAGATCGAGAAATCTCACTTCCAAGCTACATATCAAAGACATAATAATAAGACAAAAAAAGAGAAACAGAAAGGCTTTCGATATCACAGCCCTGTTCTGCAACTGTTGCAGAATTGAGATTTTAAACTGATGCGCTCCAGAGGCAGTTTGAGAGTAACTTTAGAAACTAGTGAAGTTTTGTTTGTTGTTGCATATATGTGTTACTATTTTATATTAGATAGGTTGTTTGCAATTCGTAGTTTAATTCAGACATAAACTTAATTTGGCACATGGAGTGAAAAATATAATGTAATTCCAAAAGGAAGAATTTAACCCTTGTATAAGATAAGAAGAAGATAAAAACCTACAAAATTAGCAGATTAAAAACCGGAAGCAAGAGGAAAACTATTAAGGAACAAGAAATTAAGAGAGATAAGTCACAAGAAAATTGAAATAGAAGAAGAAAAGGACACCCATGGAACAATACTATACGATATGAAACATTCAAAGAAATGCAAAGCACATGGCGCCATTCTATTAGAGTCAAATGGATAAGATAAGTTTTTTAACCTAAAGTTGAAAACATGAAAAATAACTCTGAAGTAAACTATTAATTGTTCCAAATTAATACTGGTAAAGAGTCAAGAGCAAAGCTTATTACCACCATTCAAAAATATCTTGCTGTTTACTTTCACTATTTGATACATGGTATCAACAACCCATATGATACAGTAGTTATCATTGAGAACTTATACATAGACAACAAGAATGGTAAGGTTTAATCCTAGAAGATCAGCTTAATATACATGAAGGGATATTTTCTTGGAGACTCTCGAGAGCGTTAATATGCCTTTTCTGATTCCTTTCGTGTTGGGAGGTGTTTTGGGCAAGCAGAAAATTATTCACAAGTTCTTCTTATTATATACAAATAACATGAATGAGCCTCTGCTTAAGAAAAAACTGGAAATGTTACTTATGTTTTCTCCGCAGAGTTAACCTAAATAGAATGAAGTATACGAAAAGTAATACAACATTGCAAAACAGATGTAGAAGACAAACTTGAGCAAGATGGGGATCACTGGGTGATTAAATATGGTTATTTATTTTAAATGCTAATAAAACAAAAACAGGAAAAAAGAATTTCCCAATGACGGGTATTTAATCATTTGGAAGATTAGATGGCTTTCGGCCTATGTATAAAAGAAGTATATAAGCGGCAAGTGTGACTAATAGAAAAAATTGCTCCCAACAACAGAGAAAACTTCACCGCTACATTTGTTGGATTTTCTGACTTCAAACAACTGATTTTAGAATCCTAAGGCTTGAGAATACTATCAAGTGTAAAATCATTTTAGTTACAGATTCAGATGGGAGTTACCACATTTCTGGTATACAGTGCTTGTATCACATGAAAGAATTTGCTAAAACTAAACAAGAAAATAACATCAGTAGATGGAGAAAAAGCACCTAAGCTTAATGAAGTTTGTGTTTTTATGCAATTCTGGACAATGGACAAAGAGTTATTTTAAAAAGATATATCTGTTTTCAGTAAAAAAATCATATCTAGTGGAAATGGCTAGATGAATGAAAAACGGTACTATTTGCAACGTAAAAAATTAAAGAGTTTATAATTTAAAAGATTTTTTTACTCTACAAATCTAGGTAGAATCAAAATTAATTACTCTTATGGAAAGTGAAGCTCAAAGAGAATTCTATGAAACTGAAAAAGATTAAAAACAAAGAGAAGTAACTAACCATCTACCGCTTACAGAGTAATTTGAAGCAAAACTAGGTAAATTGGGATTTGTTTACATTTCTTGGAGAAGACACCATAACAACCTTTAAACAGACACTGATACATTATGAATTCAAAATATGTAATGAGGAGACGAGCACTTTAACGTGTAAAATATTTGAACTAATACGAGACAAATTACTATGTGAAGAGGCCGGACTGTGGAATTTATAAACCGTCAAGAGGTTCTTCTTATGCATTATGTGGAAGTTAAAACTAAAAAAAAAGTTTGAAAATATTGGTGTTGATTTCATTATCAACATAAGTACGAAATATAGTCTTATTTAATGTTTCCGAAAACTCAAAACACAATTGCTGAAGAAATAGTAGATTCTTAACTGGGGTGAACTTTAAGCAGTATAGAAATAAAACATTTATGCATTGGCTAAATAAAGCGTTATTTAGTTATACCACCATACCCTTATGTACAGAGAACCAATTATACTTATCGTATCTACTGCAGTGGTTCATCGGCACAGGTAAGTGTTAATAGAAGCAACTAACTTGTACTCGTTGAAACCACAATGATTATAAACCTAGCAATCCTAGGTAGATACCTTTACTGGGATTTGGTATTGTATTATTCAATTGTAATTTCAACCAGGGTTAGAAAAGGTACCGGTAATACAAGAATTTTTGAATATATATTTAAAAGAAATATGAAGTCACTGAATTACGAATATATAAATTTTTGTCATATACTTAAGATTGCTTATAATAAAATATAGTCAAATAGAAGTTAAAGATATTTTGTCGAATACAAGTATTTCACTGGGTAAAAACCTATTATTGATAAAACGAAAAGGAGCTCAGTGAAAACACTTCACTGAGAAATATCTAAAAGAACCTTACTCAAATAAGAGAACAAGAGTTGTTAGTCTCTGAAAATATAGTTACATAACCTTCATATTGTTCGGGGCCATAAATGCACCAGGCAAATAATATTATTATAAGTAAATAATTAAAAAACATACATGAACAAAGAAAAATCAAAGTGAAAACAATAATGAAGCCCAAGTTACAGAATGCTAAGTAAGAATAAGAACGATAAAAGGAAAGACTGCTGGCCGTGTTAAATATGCTGATATTGTTGCTAACGGCAATATATTCTTGTTGAAAGATCTTTCCTTTTTACTACGATATCTAAGCTTGTTTGATTATGCCACAGATGCAAATATTAAGAACCAATCAATTGCTAGATTTAATTTTCATATAAGAATTCAGCCAGGAGCAAAGGACTGGTATAGTGCATACGATAGAGGGCTCAAATAACCAGCAAAGTTTGGAAGAAAATTGAATTAGTACATACAACAAAATTTGTTAAAAATAAAATAACCCCAATAATTTAGTTCTACACGAAGAAATATAGCAACATTGTAATGGGGGGTGGGGTATCTTAAAATGTAGATTTGTGACTAGAAGTTACATAGCAGATGAGTTTTTGTAAATTATCCTCGCCTGTAGTACGATTGAAATTGACCCGAGTATTTTTTTTGCATTGCGTGTAATAATATAATGTGGCCACATATTGATATTTTAAATTATTTCTAAATATTATGATGGATCAGTACTATTCTTATAAGTTAACATATAAACTGAGGTGTATTTAACTGGTTTTTTGGAAGTCATCTAGTGTTATATACATATTGCTTAAAACAATCACAACTTCCTGGTACAAAGAGATTGCAAACGTACGTAAGTCATTTAATTTTCAACTTAACGTAAAAGAAAAACCAATTATTACAATTGTCATAAGAATCTATTAGCGCTATTATGTTTGGATGATATATTCTCTGCGTTAGATAAAGAAAAAATCTAAACTGAATCCTTAAGAAGTACAAGAAGTAAATGAAGTTAGTAATAAGCTTAAGAATAATAATTATGTTGGCTTCGAAGCAAAGAATAACAATAAATACATTACTTTGGTAATTGAAAACAATATTAAAAAATTAGCTTACACGTTTGGAATACAAAAACCTAAATGGAATATGATACCTTGTATGGTTAATCAGCATATCTACCAACATGAACAGAGTAAGAACTTGAATTCAAAAAACTATCATTGCATAATAGAATCTTTAATTTTCATATCTAGGGTTTGTTTCACAAATATAACCTTCCAGAATAATAGGTTATCCCATTCCTATTATTAAAACATAGTTTCACAATATGCCTCCCAAAATCACACGTCTTACATTTTGTGGTCTACCTCTATCACCACAAGTTACATTCAAGTTTAACATTCCGTCATCTGGTCTCTCCAAGTAGTTCAACACGTAGTTCTTAACTGCACCTATCCCAGAGAACTTTTCATTGAATAATCCAAATCTCGTTTTCATGAGAAAGACATAGTTCACTTTCAAAACAGAACTTTTACTGAAGAAATTATAGCCACTACCAATCTTCAGTAGTGAATTGTAAATGGAGGTTATCTTCTTCTAGTCAATCTTGAAGAGTTAAAACGATCCGCTGTCCAACAATTGCAGAAGAACCTTCATCGCTAACCGCACGACACTTTTTGTAGGGTGTCTAATTGTGAATTCCATTCCCAAGTAAGGCTTTCTGATCTTTTCATTCTTTGCTAATTCTGCAAATGCAATTTCCAAATGAGACTTCTGATTTCTGCATGCCCTAATGCTTCTAACAGACATTCTGATGTTCTTTCTCTCTCTCATGGAGTAAAGTCCATTCAGCTGCTGGTAATGACTACCTTAGAACTTAATCTCCCTAAAGCAATCATTGGCGATGCCCATCTCCCTTGGAATCCAGTTGTTCTTCTCGCCTAGTGTCACTGAAACAAAATTATTCCCCATTAAATGAAAGGCTTTGAATTTTTTAGCAAGAAATCTTCTAGGAAGTGAATTGTAAGTAAAGCTTCCTCCCTCAAATGCAAGTGTAAACTTGTAGAATGATAGAAACGAAAAATCTTACTCTATGTCAAGACAAAGGTGAAGCTAATCATCCTCTGAACTCGGCTTCTCCAGCCAGAAGGAATTGTTAATTGACCTCATCCCAAATTCTTTAAATCCAACTTTGGTAATGATAGCACTCTGTACGTTTTTCAGGATATCAGGCATCAGAAGTCTCATCGAAACATTCCTAGCCATGACTCTTTTTGGATTAGATGGATACTTCTCAAGAAATTCAGGTCTTGTCTACTAAGCTAATGCTTCCATGTATTGATCTACTTCATCTGTGAGAAGGTAAAAGTAGGAATTCACTGAAAGTTGAGACCAGCTTCTTTCTCCTGAATAGAATCTTCCACCGTTTTTCACAGAATGTAAATTCAATGTTAGTAAATAACCGTAAGACCTGCTCTTTAATTGATGTAGAGTAAACATGGCAGTAATTGAATCAATGTTGAAATCATCTTTCAAAATCAATTGGCAAGGTTGAACTTGAACCATATAAGAAGTAGCTCTAGTATTAAATTCTTGCCTTATACAGATGAAGCTGCTTATTTTATCATAATGTTATTACGCAATAGAGAATAAAAGATTATCACTTTGTCGAAGTGAAGTGATCTAGCTTCACTGTTTATACCTAATCCCTTAGTTGATCTAATGCTAAATGTACGGTGACAGTCATTTATAATGAATTTTTGAAAAGATGGTGTAGCAGCTTTTTAGGACATTTCTGATCTTGCAGGAGAGAACGTGAAAGATGTCAAGAGATGAAGTGCATGTACAGCTTCCCCTTTCTCTTTATTATTGTTTTGAAGCAAAATATTGTACCCCAAAAAAAAAACTGTAAAGCTACTCTTTACGTCAAATTTTCCGTTGTCACTTGTGAAGACTTAAAATATATTTTGAAACCAAAATGTTTAAAATTATTATTAAGAAATAGGCGAACAGACTGGGCTGTAAATATCAAATGAATTTTGATAGTCTTTTTTCTCATTAGAACCATGTTTCATTTCAAGCAAATGTTGACAACATTCCATTTTGAAAAACCATTTATTGGAAGAAAAGAAGAAACTCATTTAGCATAACCACTAACCTGAAACTTTAGACTATTTTTTTTAATGATGCAAACGATATTATATGATTATTTTCATTTAAAAACAAGGGGGATATGATAAACTATTATTTTATCATTAAGACTAGTATCATTGTATTTTTCTATTAATTTATTATTTAATATTTTTTATTCTAAGCCATCACGTTATGCTGAAAAGACTCCAAGTCAATATGGTTAATAATAAGTTAACTAAACGCCCCATCAAAACTGCAAGCCCTGTACCTTACAAAAACGTTGTTCCCCCAAAACAACACAATATAGAGGAGCATAATAGTTTTATTGAGTGGTGAAAGCTAGTTATAGTCTTTGTAGTTCATATGTCATATTTTATTGTTGTGCAAATATCACTGACTCAGGTCGCACTAATTTGTTATGTATGAAATATTAAGTATTATCTGAAGATTGCATTACTGTGTCATATCCTTTTCTAATGAAGATTCAGTCTGTGGTGGGAGATTACTCCATCGTGCTAGAGGCCGACTGTTTTTCTCCCGTCTCAGAGATAATAACCATATTTTCCACCTCAAAGCTAAAGCTTACTTTTATCTTAATATCTTTGGAAAAACTTTGGAGCATTTTCAAAGTTTCAGAACTTGTACCATTTTTAACTTCGTTACTTGAGGAAACAATAGATTATTTCCAGGTAAATAATGTTAATCTAACATTTAAAAAACTTAAACAATATCTCTCAGAAAAAGGACTGAATATTCAAAATCTTATTGGAAAAACATTTGAAGAGATAGACAAGGAAATAACTGAAATAGATCCTTCGAAGAAAGTTTTATACTGGGCGAAACAAGATTTAAGTTCTCTTAATAATCTCGCAGAAAAATTTGGCACGAATAAAAAGCTGACATTGAAAACACAATTATTGGATTCATTTCCTTTTGAGCCAATGCCTTTTCCAGGAGAAATTTTCTGCATTTTAAACAAAAAACATCCAACGATAGAAAAATACATTAGAAACATGAAGTTAATACAAAGAGAAGTAAAAAAAACTATTTCTGAACCTACATTTTCGTATTCTGAAGGTCCTTTAACTCAAGATCAACTCTTTAGCCTTCTAAATTCAGCAACTATAGTAGAAAAACTTCAAACCACAGAAAATTTATGCAAAGATTTGTTCACCCTCTCACAAATAAAAGATGAAGAAGAATTTACTTTGTCTCTTAAAAAATTACTTTTATCCAATAACGAGTTTGGAATATTTTTAGATAACTGTTTACAAATTGTTAATAACTTTGAATAGTCTTGTTATAACTTTAACAACCAAATGTTAGCTTAAAAAAAGATACAAAGTTTGGCTTAAAATATTTTCAGTACAGGTTTTTTAGCACACAGTGGATCTAACAATAACCCTAATCCATAACTTAAACTTGATGTTGAACTCCATAATTCATACCAGCGTGTCCACCCGTGTTATAATTAAAATTAGAACTCGTTGGAAATTGTCCCATTGGATACCATCCACCCATTTGACTTAAATTAACTTGATTCATACCAGCTGAATACACATTCATATTTGGCATTGACGCATGAAAAGACATTTGTCTCAAACTATTCTGTAACATATTCATACTTTGTTGATTATATATATTTCTATTATCTAAAGTTGGAACACTTAATGGCGATGAATTATAACTACTCGCACTAAGAAATTACAACACAAAAAAAATAATACCTTATCCAAGGATTTCCAGGCTGATAATTTCCACCAACATTTTGATTATTATTTCCCCATGCAGTTCGTATTTTAGATGCTCCTAATTTTGTTCCATTTTTTGTTTTTATTGCATTACTTGCTTCCAACATAGTTTTAAAAGTAACAAATCCAACTCCTTTATGTGCTTTTGCTGGTGGAACATAAACATCTATTATATTTCCACAACTTTGAAAATGTTCTCTTAATTGATCTTCTGTAACTTCATTTGATAGCTTGCCAATAAACACTGTTGTTCTTTCACTATTATTAAATTAACAAAAAAAAATATACCCATAAGTTGAACGAGATCCATGAGAACCAATAATACTTTTCTTTTCAGTTGCAGGACCAACTCGAATAGGTCTTTTTCCAACTAAAACACCATTCATTCTTTGTAATGCAAGTTCTCCTTGTTGCATATCTGAAAACCTAACAAATCCATAAGATCTAGAATGTCCAGTTTTTGGATCAATAACAACATTTGCAGAACTACAACTTGGAAAAACCTGTTTGAAAGCTGATTTAAGTACTTCATCTGTTACATCAGGAGACAAATCTCCAACGAATATTGAAAATTCAGTTGCTTCTTTTATGGCTTCAAGTTTTGCTTTGTTCTTCATTGCCCAATTGAGTCTGAAGACAACGTTTGTGTTTGGGATTGGCGTGTTTTGAAGTCTCTCAAGTGCAGATTTTGCTGCAACAGTTGATCTAAACTCAATAAAAGCATATCCGATTGGGATTTTTCTATCTAGAGAAGGAGGTCTTAAAGGAGCAGGAAATGCGTTGAACTCATCTTCTCCACCAGATCTGTGTATTTTTACGGAAACTTCTTCTCTTATTGTATCTCTGAATGCTCGCTGAAGAAATTCTTCTGTCCAGGAAGGTTGAACTGCACCTAACCACAAAGAACGACTTGTAACTTCTTCCATTCTAGTTTAACTTAAATTCTTTCGATTATCTGTTTGGTAATCTGGGTTTATGAGGAGTTTATGATCTTTGTAGCTAGAAGCGGAGGAATTTCTGCATGTCGAGTTCTTTGCATTTTAAGTGACTGATTAAGGGCCAAAATGCCGGGAAAATAAAATTAACGAGAATATTCTCGAGACACTTTCATAAAAGCTCATAATATAAATTTTTTCATTGTCAACACAATGCTAAAATTAGTTTCTAGAAATCGGATTTATTTCTCAATAAATTTCAAAGATTCTGTCCCGTAAATTTATTTTTACCGTATTGATGAAATGCGGTCAAAACAGGCATAGCTTTACTACCGGGTGTTTACTGCGGGGACTAGCTATGGTTCGGCTGGTCATATGATTGGATAGATTTTATAACACTGTATTTGATTGGATCAGGAATATTTACCTGAATTTAACGTTAAAGTCTAAATAGACCAGTTAAGTTTACGATTCTTCCTTCTGGAAAAGAGTCGAAATTTAACAGGATTTTAACAAAGAAGATATATATATATATATATAAAATAAAAACTGATACTTTAAATACAAAAAAATGGGAAGAAGTCTTCTGAATTTTTTTGAGTCAAACATCAAGTTTTTAAACAAGAAGATAAGTTTTCGATTGGTCTATTAGGTAAAAAAAATATTGGTGTAATGTTTTTTTCGCTGAGAGAAACCATGCTTAATATTAGCAGTCGTTCTGCTCTTGCTGGTCGTCCCTAATAGTACAACGTGTGCCCATGGACAAATAGTGGTTACACAACTGCAACGAAAAGAAAACGAACACAGAAACAAGTCGTCAAACTTTTCTCCCAGTTCTCCTCGTAAATTCTAGAGAGTTTTTCTTTCCTATTTGTGTCGCCTCGGTGCAGACGAGGTATGTGTATGAGGAAAACCCTAACAAATATCTGAGGGATACACATATTTAGAATCTTCATAAAACTGATATCTAGCGTACTAACAATCATTACATGGCTGTCTTCAATCTAAAATTTATTTGTGAGCCTTAATCTCTAGTTGCAAGTTTTCATAACATACTACATGAGGTTTTTCAGCCTTATATAAAGATTGGAAAAGGTTGGTTTATGACTTTAGCAAGCTGATTTGCTCATAAAGGCTTTAATTTCTAGCATCTTGATCTAATTGATTGTCAACTTTAATTTAAGTTTAAAATTATGTTTCAGATGCAGGTGATACTTGTCAATTTCGCCAAAAGTCGCACGATACTCTTAAGTTTTCTGCTAATTTAAAAAATGTTGTATTACTAATTTTTTATCTGTGAACTCTTAAGTCTTGTCTGATTGTTTGAATAGTATTCATATCATTTCTTTTAATTTACACTTCTAGCAATTTTTGCAGCAGTTCACATGTTATTGTTATTTATTTGAAAAAAGGTTTGTAATGCTCTTCATCTCGACTGTTTACTTTAGCAACTAGCTGAATGCACAGTAGTAACCAGGAATCTTATTTGCTTTTTCATCGCTTCTGGTTGTGGATACTGTATATTGTGAGTAGTTACATGGTGAGGGCAGTTGAGGATTGTGCAAGAGCCATACCGGAGATAGACCATATGAAACAACCTCGTGAACACAGCTCTTAAGATCATCTCAAGAATGGCTTGTTGAAACTATCAAATATTGAATATAAATACTAGTTAGAAAATACAGTTAGAATACGGAAGGAAAAATATAAAAAAAATAAAAACTGTAAAAGAAAGTACATATTTCAACTTCTTCGTATTTTGACAGGTTAACAGCCATATTAGCACAATAAATTTCCTTCAACCAACTTAAAACAAACTCAAATGAATTCTAAAGCAGACTTCACGTTGACAAGTAACTCCAATTATAAAGCATGGAGCATCAAAGTCTAATCCTACCTTAGAGAACACAGTGTTCTTCATAGAGTTCTTCAAAACAAGAAAGGTGAAGATACTCAGTTAGCAAAAACAGATAGAAAGAGAACTCAGGGAGAAATTGATGCGACAGCGTTAAGAATCTTATATCAACATCTCTCAGAAGAAGTCATCCTTTCAGTAGGAGACATATCCGATCCACATAACCTCTGGACTGAAATAAGCAATATTTACGCTTCTGATGACCAAACTGAGCGAAACAGAGTTCGAGAGTATTTATTCAACTCACCAGGTAACACAGCGTTGCAGAAAATAAACAATTTTGACGTAAATCAGAAAAGGTATACAGCTCTTGGAGGAGATCTAAACTCAGAAGATAAGGTGAATCTCCTTCTAAGGTGTGCAGAACATTTTTTAGTTGATACACTTAAACAGCAACTCAGACTTTATCCAGAGATAAGAGACTATGATAGAGTTTTGAAAGAAATGAGAATAATTGCGGACATGATAGACAACAAAAAAGCGGGCACCAATAAAAACCAGTTCAAAATTAGTTCTAGGAATAATTCAAATATCAAAAAGGACTGCAGGAGGTGTGGGAGGAATAATCATTTAACGCAAAACTGTACATCTAAAACGTATTGTTTTCCGTGTAAGTCCAACACACACTGGTACCAAAATTGTAACGCCAATAAACAGAACGTCGCAAACGTAACAGAACCGGAAACGATGCAAAAGCCTAAAGAAAAAAGCGAACAAAACAGTGACCCCAATAGAGAACTTGAAGAGTTTACAGCAGTAGCTGAAACTCTGAATAATTCTAACATAGAAACGAAAAAACAGCAATGTATCCTGGACACTGGAGCAAGCAGTCACTGTTTTCCTATGAAATGGAAACACTTAGCTGTAAAAACATATTCTGTTTCGCCAAAGGAAGTTAAGGTTGTTGGCGGAACCATTCTAAACAATATAAGATCCGATTTTAAAATACAATTGGACACAGGTTTCATTTTGAACCTTAAAAATGTTATGCCTTTAGAAAATACAGAACCTTTGATATCAGTAAGTCAGTTATTGAAAGCTGGAGCCAGAATGAAGACTGCAGAAAGATCTCTTTGCTTCTTCAATTCAAAAGACATAATATTTCTACAAGCACACCAGCAAGAAAATAATATTTTCAAGAGCAAATTTAATTTTTTACAAAAAGAAAACATCATGATGAATGAATCCAATATATTTTTTTACCATAAGTTGTTTGGCCATATATCTCCAACTTTATTGAATAAGACTTTAGACTTCTATGGGATAAAAAAAATGCCCAAAACTTATAGAATGTGACATATGTTCTATAACGAAACAAAAAAGACTACCATTATATCAGAAAAAACAAAGCCGAGCAACTGAACCACTTCAAAGAATTTGTTGCGACTTAGTAAAAATGCCAAGAGTTTATAAAGGTCAAACTGGTTTTCTACTCATCTCTGATGGATATACAGGCTTTAAAAGTGTTCACAATTTACAGACAAAACATGAAGCCATAAATAAATTGATAAGTTTCGTAGAATATATTCAAAAACAATCTGAAAAGGTAGTAAAAGAAATATATATGGACCAAGGGGGTGAATTTTTGAATAAGAAAATAACAACATACTGCGAAAAATATGGTATTAACAGAAAGTTCAGTCCAAGATATACCCCTGAGGCAAATGGAGTTAGTGAAAGAGGAAATCAAAGAAGTTTAGTCTTGGTAAGAAGTCTTCTAAAACAAGCGGCCCTACAAGATAAATATTGGCCATTGGCAACCAGGTTTGCCGTATTTCTAAACAATAATACCTCAAACTCATATTTAGATAAAACTCCAAGTTTCAACCTTTTAAAAAGAAAGTTTAATTTAAAAAACATTTACATTTTTGGACAGAAGATCTTTTACCTTTTGGACAAACCTTTAAATAAAATTAGTGAAAGATCAAGAGAAGGAATTTATGCGGGCATCAACGAACAAACTTCTGAGCATATAATAATAGACAAAGCCCTAAAAAAGTTGTATTGAGCAGAAACATAGCCCTAACTACAAACACGTTATATAACTCGCCCAAAATATCAAAAACGATCATAAACTAGAAGGATCACCAAAAGGAGTTTGATGAGTTGAGAAAAGAGGTGTCCAATGAAACTCCAAGTGACTGGGCAAGAAGATCAAAGAGAACTGTAAAAAAAACCGACTTTTATTCTCCAGCAAAGCTTACACCACTGATTAATCGAGCGGAAATAATAAAAGAATTTCAATTGGAACCAAACGAGTATTTGTGTGCTTTAAACATACAAAAAACAAAAGACTCCAAGATCATATTTTCAGATAAAACATTTTCAAAATAGCAAGGAGTGGTACCAAGCGTATGACAAAGAGATTCAAAAGCTCCAGGAAATAGGAAGGTGTATCTTTATTGATAGCTCAAGCATCCCAAATAATGCAGAAGTTCTCGACTTGGTTGAATTATTTTCACTGAAATATGATACAATAAAGAAAAAATATGTTTACAAAGTGCGTATTACAGCAAATGGAAAAAACTCCTCACCACTTCAGGAGACTTACTCACCGCTTACTAATTTTGAGTCCGTGAGAATATTTTTTGCATACTGTGCATCGAAGAATAAAAATGTTCTTGAGCTAGATGTATCAACAGCATACTTAAATGCAACTCTGAACGCCAAAAGATATTATAGGTTACCAAAGAAGTTCCAAGTTTCACATCCAAGGTATTGTTGGACAAGTGACAGAGCCATTTATGGTTTAAAGGAATCTGCTAGGGCGTGGTATTTGCTGCTAGATTCAAAGTTAACGAAAATAGGGTTTACCAGATGCTTACTTGAACCTACAATGTACAAATTAAAGTACAACGGGGACTTGTTGATGCTAATTGTGTATGTTGATGACATTCTATTTTGTTACCAAGATAAGAGCGCGGGTAATAATGTATTGAGAAATTTGAAAGAATATTTTGATGTGAAATTTACAAACAGAACGGAAAAGTTTATAGGTTTTCAATTAAATGACACAGGCCGTCATATTAAACTACACTGTCAAGATTACATTACTGAGAAGGCTGCAGTTCTTGAATGCGACGAAAGTAAAAAGACAGATATGCCTTTTCAGACAGGAACATATTTTGAACCAGCACAACAAATTGTAGAAGACCCAAAACTTTTTCAGTCAGTTATTGGATCACTCCTATTTTCTTCAAGGGTTTGTAGACCTGAAATCGCTTATATTATTAACAGACTCTCGGTTTTCAGTCAAGAACCATGTGTAGAATACATTAGAGCTGCAAAAAGAATACTTAAGTATATGTTACATAGTTCAAACCTTGGGATTTTCTTTAAGAAAAATGTGATGGAAAATAAAATATCCCTCTTTACTGATGCAAGTTGGAAAAACGTGCCAGGAACTCTAGCAAGTATTGATGGACACATAATTTTCTGGAATGAAGCCCCGATCCTCTGGCAGACTAAAAAGCAAACCATAATTTCACAAAGTAGCACAGAAGCTGAAACTGTGGCTTTAGCTAGAGGCATATCTAACTTAAAATGGTTCACCAATATATTGGATTTTTTTGAAGTTGAGAATAAGTTATTTGAAATTTTTAATGACAATCAAGGAACCATTAAGTTAATCTTAGGTCAGGTCGTATCTGGGAGAAGCCGTCATATTGACCTAAAATACTTCTATTCAAGATATGAAATAGAAAAGAGAAACTGGAAGTTAACGTATATTATGGGTTTAGAAAACCCAGCAGATATTTTGACAAAGCCATCAAACAAAAATATGTTTTACAAGCAAAGAAATAAATTGCTTAAAGAAAGAATCGAAGAAGAAAATTAAAAATATAGCAATTCAAGTCTATGGAAAGAGATAAAGAAGTTAAATAAAATAAAAAGAAATAAAAAAACAAATAAAAAATAGAAAACAAAAACAAAAACAAAAATAAAAAAATAGATATGGAAGTAGAAGCATATCAAATATTGAATATAAATACTAGTTAGAAAATACAGTTAGAATACGGAAGGAAAAATATAAAAAAAAAATAAAAACTGTAAAAGAAAGTACATATTTCAACTTCTTCGTATTTTGACAGAAACTGCATAAGAGAAGATGTGTGTCTATTTTAGTAAGAGTAAGGGGTAGGGCTTGAGAAATATGCTAGCTAAGGATCATAAAACGGTAATTGTGTATCATAACAATTCATGAACCGTACATCTTACTAACAGTAAACTAGACAAGAGTCATTATCCCCTTATTCATCACATTTACGCCCTTCAGGGGCCAATGCCATTATTGGCAACGAATGAGATTAGGAAAAAGGGTTAACGCTGGTTGTTGAAGAGCTCTTTTTCATATTTTGTGAACTCCGTAATCTCTCAAAAAGGTAAAAAATTTTCACGTACCTACTTTTAAATGTTCAGCTTTAGACGTAAAAACGAGAAAACCTGGTTAAATAAAATTTTCACGTTGCTTGAAAGTCTCTTTTCACTTTGTTTCTGAGGCCGAGAGTACATTGCTCGCAAAAGACAATTTTCTCAAAAAACTGCTATTGGAGAATAACGCAAGCAGGAAATGCTAGAAAAAATTTTTATCATGGTTTGGAAATTGTGATGGGATTAAAATTTCTCTAGGACTTACTATCTGTAAACAATGCATAGAATTCTTTGTCCGAAGAGTTGACAACTGGAAGGATCTTAATACCTATGCAGGTTAATGTAGGTTTATCTTTCCGTGCAAACACGCCATAAAGGAAAAAGAGTTAAATCTTAAATGAACGCTAGGGTTAGACGACGAGGGAATCTTTTTGCAAATACTACGTTTTTCGGTTTCTGTATCTGATGAAACAGTGATACCTTGCAATAATTTAAAGTTAGAGTTAGTTGTTTTTCTCAAGTGTTGGGCTTCTAGATGTTAGTTCTGGTGCGAGTACCTGTGGAAGAGGCCAGTTATAGAATTTTGGTAACATTGTGTGCAAATAAGGAACCTAATAGGAACGATATTCTAAATGGGTTGAACAAGAATGATAGACGCACCAAAGGTTAGCTTTAAGAAATTAAATCCTATATTTGATTCTTTACCTTTGATCTTTCTACTGGCGTTAAAAATTGATTCCTCCAAACACCAGTTAATAGTAAGAAGTTCTTTTATTCGTTCTAAGCGTCAATAGCTGTAGACTACTCCATCCTAGACCATCAATTACACTAGAAAGGATATGTACGAACTTTCACTTAGTCCATACTTCATGCAACAATTGGGTAATACTATCACAGCAGAAACTACCCAAATATTAAGAATCCAGAAAAACTAGCAAAGCTAATGGGATCTTAAAAAGATAGGAAACCCGGTAGATTCCTTAAATCAGTGATTTTTTGAAATGTATCCGGCTGACTATAACATTAAACTTTAAATCCGTTTTACATACAGCCATGTACTTAAAATATTTATTATGTTTCAGTATGACATAGATATGTGTTGCGAGTTTACATAGATCATCAGATATAAAAAAAACTCTAGGAGACATTTCTTGTACTAACATATTGGGTTTAAGTTTCCTTCTATCGATGGATGATCAACTCGATACAAATAATTCTAACAAATATATTTGTAATTTTGGAATTCTTGCAGGTATAGCTGGATTGTTTAAAAAAAACAAGCCACATTTTGTTTAAGATGTGAATTTAGCGCAAACAAATGAAAAAAAGCGAATCATTATTAAGATTGAATCTATATATTCTATCAAACCCGTTTCATTGACGAATAGTATATTCTAAACTGATAATAGTGCCACTTTGGAAAATACTATATTTCTCAAGTTAGAAGTGGAGATGAATTTTTTACCTTTACATTCCAATTCTTCTTTTTTAATTTTATTAGCAAAGTTATCAGTGAATTCCAGGAGAGATGGTAGTGTTCTTCAAGATTTATTGCAGCAAATACTACACTTAAATAACTTGATTGTTTCGAAACTAAGCAAAACTATAAAGCAATAAAATAAATAAGTAAAATATAATCCCTTAGGTATAATCTGTACTGCCTGTTAACACTTTATTGGTGAATATAGCTTGAAATCTTGAGACTCATGATAGTAAATTTACGACATGCAAAATTAGAAAGGTAATTAGGGGTCTTATTTGAAAAGAATTATAAAAATTTTTTGGTAATCATTATGATTCTTATTATGAATAAAATATTTTGGATTTTGATTTTTATCACATAATTCTGATTTTATTTTGATTATCAACTGATTATCAATAATAATTTGGGTCACATAACCTTTGATGAAATCGCCCAGCAACATATATTCTTATGCACAGCACAAAAATTCATACCAAAAGACCACAAGCCCGAGGCATATTCCGGGTATAAAATATAGCAGGGTCAAATTTAGGGTTTCTTAACGAGACACTATACCGCGATACAACGGTAACACCCCTTTTGTGGTAGTACCATGGTAATGATTTAGCATAAAATTTTTTACCGTAAGATAGACATTTACTGCTGTGAAAACCGGGTCATATGGCCCATGTTTAGGAAAATTCTATACGCTGGCAGTATAAAATATAGAAATTTTGGCCATTTTACCCAGGGCCATATGGTCTAATTCATTATTCACAATCAGTTGATTGTCGATAATCAATATGAATGTCGGGGAAATTTTCCGGATCAATCAATGAGATAAATATAGACAAATTATTATTGCTAAATCATCAATTAATCAAATTCCATCTCTATCTTTCTTTTATGATTTAGGTATACGGATGTATCTAGGGGTTTTAACGGTAGAATTGTATCTCACCTTAACAAATATTCTTGCCATATCTGTACCACTATTATATCGCAATAGTTTTTAAGACAAGTTATGGTATACCGTTTGTTCTGTGGACTTTTTTAGATGGAGAGGTCCTTCTCGTCTCTGCTTGTTTTTCGTTATAATTTCGACTCGGTCAACTCTCGCAACAAACTACATCTGTTGATAGAATGGCTTGAAACCAGATTTAGTGTACAAGAAGCAGGCCATTCGAAAGCTCTCTTTTTTTTATTCTTTCTATTCATTATTTTTACATTTAGCCCTAATAGACTTAGTGAAAATGTAAGAGAACCACACAAGATCGGAAAAATAATACATGACCATGATTAATAATGGACTCTAATTGAACTCGAACTTTATTTCACCGACAATAAAATATATCATTCGAAAGAAGTTTTAATTTCTTATACTCCCTCATAAGAAATAATACTGCGTTTTATTAAGCTATATTTTGCTTGTGCTTGCTCTAAAATACAAAATTTAGATGGAAACAATGTGTCTTAAAATTTATCTCAGCAACAAAAGCTTGTTATCTTTTGCCAAATAAAATTCTAAGATCATTTACCAGATAATTTTGAATATATTTTTGCAAACTATCTTTTTGTTTCATACTGTGAGTTGTAGTAAGACTTCTCATTTTCATACTTGCGAAATGCGTGTGAGTTTCAGGTCATAATTTTGATATTTATGTATATCATTCAACATTAGTTTTCAAAGTTATGGTGACCTATGAGAATTATCCTCTGAACTGTATTTAAAAGTTTGATTTTAATTTCTTATTTTTAGCATTGGAAGATACTTTTTTATTCTATTGTTTTCTGGTAAACCTGTATCTTAGTGAATTCTCTAAGAATAGTGAATTCTGTTTTTTGCCAAATATTTCGAGCTATAAAAAATATAAAAAAATAATAAATCTTTAATTTTTTATCCATATAACATAGTGTATGACTTGGCATAATTAATTTTATGTAGAGAACAAAACATCACCAAATTATGATACATCCATTCTATATCAACCATAAAACAGCGAAGGAATAAGCTAAACCACTTTTTTAAACATTCAAGTATAGCCTTTTTATTGAATTTATATAAAAAATTAGACAAGACTATTCTTTTCTTATGCAATGATGCTGTTAAGTGCATCGATATTATTTTTCCAGAATACAGTATAATGGCCATGTAATCAACAATGCTTTTTCAACTCTTCTACAAAGCTCAAATCATGTTGTAAACTGAATATATTACTTACCCATATAAAAATTTAGAGGATTAAAATAATATAAATCATAAAAAAAAAACACGATTACTGAAAATAAAGCATATAGTATTTGTTAGTTTTTGTCACGAAATCTTCCTCAAATACAATATTATCACCCACAATGTGTTTTACTTTTAAAAAAACCTTTCCAACCATGTGATTTGCAGGTATTTGATAAGTATATGTACTTTAAACACTAAGAAAGGCTAATTTTAAGGGTCCTTTTCACTAAGTTTACAGATCTCTAAAAAACATTCATCCAAACGTAACATCATAAAGCAGAACTCTATAGATAATCTGATCCTTCTCAAACTCTTGGGATTCATCATACCTGACTTCTCAAATCATTTCTCAGAATTTTTCTTCTCTAGTTAACGGTAACTAAGGTAAACTTCATTCAGAAAAGTCAAGTGTAGAAAATCTGCACATCTGGAAATACAACATCTCTCAGTCTTACTATAATCCTATAAATTTCTGTACTAGGAAGCCCCAAAAAACTAAGAAACGTGACCTGTAACCCTTAGTTCTATGCTTTAGGGTATTTTTAATGTTTTTTTTAAGAGAAGTCGATATTGGGCTAAAATGCTGTTTCCATAAACTTCAATCCGGGTAATACCTCAAAGAATACTCGTCTAGAGCCTGAACATAGACTCAACAGTCAAAAGAACGGGTTAATTTAGGTCTAGAAACAAGTTTATTTGAGAATTGGAGTATTCTGTATAGACTTCCTAACATTGTATCATATTTCCAAGGTCTCAGCAACCCTGAAAAAGGATACACTTAAATGTTAAATATTTTTGAAAGGGTGATACCAACTAACGAAGCAATCTGAAAATAATTATCGCCTCTAAAAAAGGGTAGCTTAGAATTTGTACGATTCTGGTTCCAGGAAACTGGAAAAACTTCCCTATTAACTACAACAGTAAATGGTTAGCTTAATGAAACTTGACTCCAAACTTAACTTTAAAATAGTCAAGTCCAATTTCCTAATTACTAAAAAGAAATTTAATTGGAGTTTAACCTTATCTAAGACTAGTTTTCAGTAACTTAGAGTATATATGGATAACTTTTGAAATTTTTATTTGTTTTAATTATACAAATCTCCGGCATATTACTGCAAATTGCAGATAACAATACATGTTTCTTTCGCTTCAACACTACTAAAGTATTAAAAAATATGCAGAAATTAAGCCAGATAAATTTTTTATTAGCCAAAATTTTTCTAAACTTTTATACTTTGAAAGCAACTCATATTAAGTACAATTCCTGTGGTAAATATGCCAAGAAGGTACCAATCTTAACCCCTTACAAGCAGTAGTTGCTCTTGTGTTATAGAGATAGAGTCTTAAGTATTTTCAAGTACTATTTTAAGTCATATAAATAATCTTTACGAAAATTTTCTTGACTTTTTTGCTCTTGGCCTTAAGCAAGGAGAGAAAACTTTGAGTTTGATGAATTTACATAAATTCTGGAACGTACCGTTATTGATTATACATGCCAGGCTTACCGTTAATTTCAGGAAAATTCTGTCAAACAATAAGTGTAGAGTTTTGCTTACCGTTTATAATATAATTCTTTTTATTATGATCCTACAGTTATCTATCGTGGTCCATGGTATCATAAGGAACCATACTTGTTTCTTACAAGATGAGTCAACGCCAGGAGGAAATCAAGGAAAGCCGCCATACTCAAGTACTAAAACTTGCTCGAAACAAGTAAGAAAAGTATTTCTGAACGTCATGCTCTTTATCACAACAAAATAAACAAAAATTTCCATCATGATTTTTCTGCACATAGCTCCTACTCTAATAACCTGAGAATAAAGTGGTTGACGAGTCGGTTAAGGGCTTCTATCTCATGATCGGTCCTAGTGTAATTAACAGAATAAATATGGGTGGTGTAGAGACTTGATTAGAGAATTTGTATCGCGACTGGGCTAAATATACGTATACTTAAACAGGAGAAAAGCAAAACATTATGCTGTCGTTCCCAGTAATTGTATAATAGAATTACATCAAAACGAACAGAAACTATCTCCAGGCACTCAATTAAGACCGAATACCACTGTGTACAGAGCTTTAGCTACAGAGAATTAAGAAGTGATATTTTTTTAAGAGTTTAATGTAATGTTTAAAGTTTATCTGTTGAAGATATTTATAGCGAGATATAAATGGTAATAATTTTGGTTAAAACCTGGCTGAAGAATTAGTTAATTATTCGCTTTCCCAATAACATGGTTCTAAGCTCCATGCACTGCATGCAAAGAATTGGTGTATCTCTGTTATGAAGTTAGCACAAGGGTAATATATATTCTTCACAAAACTTCAACATGAAACCTACCAGGGAATTTTTATGGGTAGTTTCATTATATCCACCGCCATGTGTTACAACCAAGTGGTTTTAGGGTATCTGATGATTTAGGGGTTCACTATTTCTGCCTATTTTTTTCTTAGTGCGCTTCTGGAGCGTAAGTTCTAATATTGAGTTTTTAAAAATAGTAATATATCACTTTAAAGATGTATACATAGATATTTTATGTGTAATATAATGTCTTGAGCTCTAATTCTTGCGAGACATAGGGGTTGTATGGTTAGCGAGTTATTGATACGACATATAAATTGCGGGATCTCTATGTCCTATACAGAATTTACGTGACTAAGTATTTTAAGAATGGGCCTGAATATCTCTTACTCTTCCCACAGACATTTTCTATCTGCAGCACTAAAGTAAAATATTTGTATTTGCAGATGCTGATGTTGAGGTCACGATTTAGTTCAGAATAGCTACATTCCAGAAGCAACATAACCAGAGATTTTCAAAAACATACTGAGCAAGGATATTTATATGGTGAAAGAGTATCAGGATTAGAATGTAGCATAAGGCGAAAAATGTTATCGGTAAAAACAAGTATTACCTGACAAGGGTCCAGATATTCAAATGTTCAGATCTATGAAAGTCTTATGAGATAGGTACAGGTGTGTATCGTCGAAACCTGCCCCAAATTTGAAAAAATTTGGCTATCATGCACAAAAACAATAGTTTTCTAATAGAAAGAGCAATATAAAATCGAATAAACGTATTTTCCCGGAACCTGTGAATACAGGTTGGTCAAAATTTTCCGGCACAATTGAGTGTAAAGCTAATAAAACATCTCGATACAATGCATTAACAAACTCTGGCACAAAAAAAATAGAACAACAAGTAATCGAAAAAAATGAATGATCCATTCAGATAATAATTATTCTAAATTTAGAGAAACCAATTTAATTTATCCAAGTTTTTGGAGTGAGCTGAATCAACCAGAGCAGCTCTGAAAACTTATCACTCCACGCCACGTAAATGTGTTGCTTAAGGAAAATTTGCGAAATGAAACAGTTATACCATTGCGAAAAGACCCCATGTGATATGAGAAGTTTGAGGGAAGATGAAGCGGCAAAAAAAAATAATTCTAGGAACCAAATTATGAAAAAATGAGTATTTATATCAAGATTAGTTTCTTATACAACTTCGAGTCTAAAACGTTAAAAATTTTTGTTTAAGTCTCGTATGTCACC
Organism: Labyrinthula sp. Ha; assembly: GCA_015227615.1. Classification (NCBI taxonomy): domain Eukaryota; class Bigyra; order Labyrinthulida; family Labyrinthulaceae; genus Labyrinthula; species Labyrinthula sp. Ha. The sequence continues at coordinate 391,216 of JAALGZ010000016.1, read as the reverse complement.
AAAAAAAATTGAAGTTAACACAGTTCTAAGTGCCCACCAATATCCGGCATTATCAGTACAAACTTCAAGCTATCTTTACTATTTTATCTAAATCCAGTTTGTCTTTAGAGCAGATGAGGCATAAATAAAAACATGTTTAGCGATCATGACTAAGTAAAGGGGAGACAAGATAAACAGAGAGTGCTGTTCACTTTAAATGTTCCCAGAGATAGAAACAAACCTCTCAAGATTAGCGAGACTTATCATGAAGCTCCAAGTCCAGGTCAAGTAATTTCCTGGAGGTGCGATGCTATGAAATAATACATACACATGCATTATTTTAGGAACCGCTACACTACATTCTAGAAAAGGGATTGTATTCTGGCCACAACCCCCACTAAGGTTTCCTGTTACATGCCACTAAAACATCCTCTTGGGTTACTATAGTTGATCGCTTTGCACCTCGGAACATACCTGCAATAAATCACCCAGAAATAAGATCTTCGATGATGAAACCATGATTACTAATCGTTATCCTATGAATTCGTTGTTCGTTAAGATATGGATATATATATGGGGTATATTCTATATGCTATGTGAAACCATTTTGAGCCATTTTCAAAACGATTCATATGAACATAGATAAATGCTAGCTACTATGCACCGGTAATTTCTATATCACAGATAGATAGTAGGGAAGGATTGAGGTAGAAATATCATCAATTCATTTGTACTAGATCCAATCATACTATTTTGACAAAAACGACTGGTACAAGAAAAAACTTATACGTAGATACAGCTACTCAGTGATAGCCTATGATCTGTGGTATTTACGAACGAAGGTTTTATTTGATTAAATCAGGTGGTTTCAATTGAAAAAAGATCTTCAGCATTAAAATCATGAGTAACAACTCATCTCCGTAATTTTAGATAATGAGCTATTTCATATACTTATTTGGGATTGTGTTATATTTCATTTTACAATGTATTCTTATGCAATGTTCATTTTCGGTGAAGAAAGAAATATCCAGAATATAGTATTAGAGAATGGAACTATCCTAACTCCAGGGAAGCACACCTCAATGGTTATAATAAGAAGTAACTGATGTTGCTCTTCAATAGCACAAAAACACGAATAACATACTTAATCTCGAAATCACATTACCCACACGTGATTATAAGTATTTCTTAATGCTCATAGTCTATTTAAAGGGAAGAATCTTAGCAGTAATAAAATATACAATTCTATGTGCTAATATTCTGAGCACAATATTGATATGTGGATTATTGGTAAAAGTTGATGATTTTCTTCTGTAACTTCAAGCGATTCAAATGTTAAATCGTGAAAGACCAGCCATATCTAAATAAATCATATTGTGGCTTAGAAATTATATAATTGGCTTCACTGAGTTGAAGAAAAAAAATATAGAAAATTGTTTCTTCTATCAGTTTTTAATTACACTGACATATAGAGAAATGTATTTACCAGTGAACATTATAGTCCAGCTGTCAGTACAATTAGCTATCTTTGAAAATCCACGGTCATTACTCATGGAAAACTCACAGTGGAAATAACCTCCAGGAAAAAAGTGCCAAGCTATACTGGAACAACCTCTCCTTAACTACCATTGTGCAGGCAATATGATATGGTAAACACTGTAGTCAAATATAGGGTTTATGATATGAATGTAATTCTTGAACTGTAATGTAATCATCGATGGGTACACTCTTTTTAAAAGCGGAGAAACTATCTGTGGAAAAGAGAACAATTATTCATATGTGAATAGGTGATCAAGAAAGAAATTTGCGTTTTATCTTAACTATTTTCTCCCTAGTCTCAATGGATGTGATGAAACCCCTTTTTCACCTTTCAAATTTATATTAAAAATCTATATATACCTATTTTAAGGTGGTAGCGAAAAATTTTTTTTGTTGGAATATATATATCTCTTAATTATTCATCTTATCCTTTCTCCTCTATATAAAGTAAGTGCTGCTCTCGCTGGATTCCTTTACAGTGCTCGTATTCCACAAATTACTGTTGTGGATTTCCAAAATAGCTATTGATATAAAAAAGGTACCAAGAAAGGGGTCGCTATATAAAGAAGAAATATTTGGCAGAGTCTGCCCTCTTGGTTGTTTCTTCCAAGATTATTTGCCCAGTAATTGCTTCTTTTTTAAGCTCTGAAGGAAATTACTCTTTCCAATACTTTAAGGTCAAAGTGATATTGCCACCCTTGTCCCCATATGTATTGGGATATTTTTTTCTAGAGATCTTGGGATTCCACAGAATATATTGAAACCTGCTCTTTCCTAACAAAAAATATAAACACGGGGTTAGTAAGAAAGAAAGCTAACGAATCCTTTCAAAGTAGACTAAGTATCACCAATGACTTTATCAGAAGAGCTCTACCGTGTTTTGAGGTCATAGTAAAATTCTTATTTGGTGTTTTTCATCTGATATAATCTAGTTTATTCATATTCTACTTTAAAATTAAAATTATTTATCCGGTTACATTGTCTGCAGAAATGGTAGAGCTTTATTAATTTTATTTTGAATTGATAATTAGATTTAAGGAAGGTCTACATGTTTTCTGAAACAGTTTTTTACTTCTGTAGTTACACATCAAAAATTTCAAACAATAGGGTTCAGTCTTTTGAAAACGATATTTTACTAAAACTATTGCTGCTACAACTTAACACAGTAATACAATATGTATATTATCAGATATGAAAGTGTCTTTGGAATATCACACGATAAGAAGATATAATTAAACACCATAATTCCGGATGAATCTAGTGTAGTTCTGACTGGTAGATCAATAGCTACTATCACTGATAGTTCCAGGTTACTGATGCTTCATTCATTGTGCTGTCTACTTCTTTACATGAATGAAATGTTGTAATGATCTAACTTTAAGATTACAGCTTTATGTCCAAATGGGTTCACACATAGAGTAAAAGGGCGAGGAATTCTTATTCCCAATGAAAAACTAACAATTACAGAACTTGGAAGGAACTTCATATTTAAATAACTCTATGCCTTACCACCATGTTCTAAGGAAGTTCTGAGCGATTAAATGTAGAAGAGAGTAGCTCTTGAAACATAATGTTTGTACAATATCTTTGTTCTCTCCAATATTCATGCACTTCCATTCTTCCTCTAATTTTATTGTAGTTTATTTAAAACTCAAAGCATAAGCTGAAATATTTTTTTAATGCAAATCATTTGATTTTGATTAACAGCTTTAGATAATCAAGTATAATTGTTTCCAGATAAACTTCCTGATCCTAATCTATCATTTTTAAGTAATGTTTAAACTCTGTTATATAATAAAAGATAATAATTTTTAATTATCATATTAAATATTTAGTTTACACAAGATTGCTTAATCTAAAGTCAAGAAGACATTGCAACCGACAAGTCAATCATAAAGACCTTAGCTTTAATTACACAAATATATTTGTGAAAATTTTGGTATTTGCGATGCCAAAACTACTGAAACAAATCATAACCCAATAAAATAAGAATTTCAAAGCACCTCTGTCTCTTACATAGATTGTTCTGTAACTTCTGTAACTTCTCAGACTTCCTGTACTACTACTTATTGTTCTAAAACTAATTTTTTTTCGTGTTGATATTAGACATCATTATTTCTTAGCAATAAAATGCTAAACAATGTTACTATCTTTCTACCAGGCCATTCTAGAAGGTCCGATCATTCTACTTTATTTTGACTTTTGCCTATTTAAAAAACACATCATTCCACGTCCCCATCCATTTCAAATATAACCATATGACATTACCTCATATTCTTAAAACCAAATACATGAAATACGAATAAGATTTTTTGACTCCGGAGTCAGATACTCCAAATCTTCATTGGCCGAATTTTCAATTGCCTAAAATTATTTTTTGAAAAAAACAAACCAACAAAATCAAGATAAAAAATTTGAAATCATGAAAACTCCATAATAAAAGACATGACAGGGCAAGACTAGGACCCAGAAAACACCATATTCTCAAAGATTGAACAAGATTGAACAAGATGTTACAAGATTTAGTGCTGCTCGGACAAGTCCTCTATTTTGAACACTCTAAGGTAAAAGTCAAGGTCCAGGATTATTGGAAAGAAAGGGATGAGGCTCAAGGATATATAATTCAAGAAAAAAAGAAAGATAGCTTGGATAAAAAAACTTGCACCTAGATTAGATGACGAATCCACTTAATTTTTAAATTTTAATTTCTACAAAAATTTAAAAATTCCGAATTTCAGTTTTCAAAATTATTTGTCTTAAACTTCTATTTATGTCACTTCATATATTTACTTATGAACATCTACACATATTTTCAAATTTCTGTATTCAAGCTATGGAGAAAGATTTAAATCCATCCTCATCTTCATCGAGGGCCGAGTGGGGAGGGAGGGCCGAGTCATGGGGGCCATTTTTAAAGACGCGGGAAGTGTGAAAAGCTCCCCGCTACGCTATGGTCAGGAAACTTCACATTTTAATGTTTTTTAACTATTAATATGTATTTGGTATCTTCTACTACACTTCACTTTATTCCCAGCTCCCTCTCTTTTTTGTCTAAGTATTGAAAATTATTGTTCTGCGCATTGATTATTCAGACGAAATATGAAAAAATCGCGATTCTGCGCCTCCCTTATTCAGATGAAGTATGATGAGAAAAAGTTTTGGGAAATCGATCTGACCAATGAGATCGCGAGGAGTGTCTGACTCCGGAGTCAAAAAATCCTAGCCCCATGAAATATTAAGGAGGCAATTCAAACATTTAAGTCCTCTGAATTCTGTTCCCGGTAATAATTTAATAACCACGTTTTGGTTAACCAAGAAATAAACATTTTTTACAACAGCTATCCCATTTATATTTATCTATCTGCTATCTTATTCTTCATTTTACTCGAACTAGAAACACGACCTGACCAAAGGTATACACCTTCTTATTATAAAAAGAAATATAAAATACTCTAAGAAAAATAAATTAAAACAAAATGAATATAATATGTTAAATTTTGGAACAACTAACTTAGAGACTTATTTTCTGTCTGTTTAAGTACGAGACTTACAAAACCAACTTAACATCTTGCAATATCTACTCAAAACTGAAAACTATCATGAAAACCAAAATATTATGAGCTAGTTCTATATTTACAAAGTAATCTTTCTACTACTAACAACTAAGAACTATCCTCAATATTTTGTAACGTATAAACTGTATTTCTTAATGAGAAACTTCTATTATAATTTCTATACTTTTGCATTTTTAACAGTTGTAACAATATTGAGTTTAAAACATTCTTCTGAGCCTGGTACAATATAAACACTAAAATAACACAACAGAAAAGCAAGATTTAAAGGAGTAACACCCACAAATACAAAAGTAATAAAAAATGGAAGTTTATTGTTTTGAAAGATATCAGCTATGTACGGAAGAATAATGAGAATAGAAATTAAAAGGTGAAAACATGCTGCAAAGATTGAAATTTTCAGTTTGACAAGAAGTGTTTGAATTTTATTTCCATAACTTTTTGGTCTGTTATATTGCAAACAGTGGTTTCTGAGAAAACGAACATCTATAATCAGTTTATTGATAACATAAATGCATAAGAAGGTAAGTATGGTAGCATTGATTACAGATTGAACATGGGCAATGACAAAAAACTGTTTTGTAGTAACATAACTTTGAAGTATAATGAAACTTATTAAGAAGAAAAAAGGAATATTATTCAGAGCTATAAGGCCAAAACAAATTCTATTGGTCAAATAAAATCTTTTGTTCTTATGTTCTACTCCGAGAAGTTTACTGAACACTGAGATATAACTGAACACTCCGTTGTAAGTAAACAGTGAAAAGTAAGCACAAGAAAGAGCACTTATTTTACCTTTTCTGCTATAAATAGAACAATGTATCAAACCTCCGGTAAGATTATGTACTAAGCAAGAACTAATTCCAAGTGTCAGTAGGAAAAGAGTTGTGAAATGACCTCTGAAAAAATGCTCTTTACAATTTTTTCGTGAAAAAGGTCGTTTCAATAGAAAATTTTTCATAGTAAAACATAAAATGAGAAAAAATATTGTGTCAATTATTAAAAAAGATATCTTCAAATAAGAGGATATTGGTAAATAGTATTCATAAATTGTTGTGTCACAAAGTTCATTCGCTTCGTCGAAAAAGTATGGTAGTTGGCAATCTTCATAGGTAGAGGAGTTTTCCATATTTTTTTAATAAGTTTGATTATTTGGTTTTGAGAATATTATCTTTGAATATTTATGAGCTTTTGTTGGTTTTCAAGGCAAGTGTTGCCATTTCTTGGTTACTCCTGACAATATATTGCATCGTTTTTTAATTTCAGATGAATCTGGCAGATGAGATTAATGGCACAGCGTAACATGGCACGGTTCTCAATCTGGATTTTACATTTTAAGAAACTGAATACCCGATTACTCTATTGTGACCATAATTATGTTAGTAGTATTGAATTATAAATTATATAGAGAACGAAAAGTTTAGAGAATTCAATAGAATGTACTCTTGCAAAAATATGTTCGCAGTAATCTTACCCACTTCAAGTCAAATAGAATCAATTGTTGTATTCTCATTATGGGTTTTCAACATGGGTGTACTATATTTTAGGAAAGTTTTTAAACGAGACCAAACAATCAGGGTAAAACAGTATCATTTTTAGATGTGGCCTGCTGACAGCATAGGCTTATTTAACGGTGGTTGCTAGTCACCAAGCCTGTCTCTGATTAACTTTACGGAATAATATGAACGAGGATTTGGTTTCATGGGTGTCGGTGGACTTCGTATGTAGCTAGTAGTTGGAAGAGACACATATCTTTACAAGTCGAATAACCTTCTTTATCAGGATTATAGGATATTTCCTAGCTCCTTAACACCTAGTGACCTCTTTAAGCAAAATCAAGACCCCGACTACTTCCTATCAAAAAAGTGTAAGATCTCAAGTATGCAGATAATGAGATTTTTTCCTGTGCAACCGTTTCTTACACCGTTTACTCGTTTCTCTGTCATGTAAAATTTCTTCTTGCTCCTAAAGAAGCGCAATGCCGCGTAATTTCTCACCATCAAAACCTGATTCTGTTCCAGCTTTCTCAAATAATATGGCTTTAGATCTTTTTAATTCCAAAGACTGCTTCAAACTTTTAAGAAGATACCTCATATCACAGTTTACCATATAAGAACAATTAAGCAGTATCACATCTGCTAGAGCTGAAGATCCGGTAAGGATACTGCTCCAGTTATTCTTCATTTTCCTTGGAATTTGTATATCTTTTTATCATGTCTAATATTATAGCCACACCATATTAATTTGGGCTGCTGGTTACAAACAACAAGAACCTGTTCTTTTTCGAATCGTGGTTACGGGTTGTTCACAATCTAATAGTTATGTTGCTTCATAGAAATCTCTATCTTGACTGGATATTAACGTCAGGAAACCATAGAAATGTTATACAAAGAATTTTACATTCTTTCTGTTTCGCTTTCAATTTCCTCTTTTAATACTCTTCTTGAAAACTTCCTCTCAGTTGGTAATTCTTTGTAAGTTATTCTCAAATATTGAGAAATAAACATATTGGAATAACATAATTTAACGTTTTGTTGATAGAAACATCTTCATAGTCTTGTCAAGCTATATATATATATATATATATATATATAAGTATAATGCCAAGACTTTAGATGGGTCATTATTGCATGAGGAGTTTCGGGTTAGCCGATATTAATAAGTGACCAGCTTCTAATATCAAACACACGACTCGTGAACAAGGCACATGGGCATTTAATAAGAGTACAACAAGTTAGTTTCTATCATATAGGAACTTGTAACAGACAAAAAAGTGGCATGTGAACGCAACTTACCAAATATTTCTATATGTATATATACACTCCTGGCAAATCCGGAATTCAGAATTTCTGGAAAATGAACTTGTATGGTACATGTGGGTAGAACGGGGAAACAGAAAATATACACCCATATTAGTTATGTCTAATCATTGTGGCCTCTGGAGATCTTCTTCTAGATACCAAATACTTTGCATAACGAGAGCAATATTCAGTAAGAAGGCTGTACAAGATGCTTTCGCTATTTTGCTAAGTATAACTGCTGTATATATATGTATGTGTGAAGATAATATATTTAGAAATATATTACATGTATAATTACAATAAGAATAATAGTTAGTGTTCATTATCAGATGGTACTGAGAGGCCATGTATGAAAATTAAAGATAATGAATTTAACTTTGACAATGTCAGGAAATATTCAGGGTTTCTTGACTGCTGGTAAAATCCGAGTCCACCTAAAACAAAGATAGGTAATTCTAAGAAGCACGTGTTTCGTGGATTGGGAGGCTTCCTTATCTGAAGATAAGTCTTCTAAATTAATACAGAGAGAAAAGAATATCTGTCTTGAAACACAAGAAATCTCTTGTCCCGGCTAGAAAAATAAATCCAACAAGAATGGAAAGTGTCTTGTACAAGTAGAAATATAAGAATGTTGCAAAAATTTCAAGATTGTACTCGATGTTGTACTTGGTGTCGGCAATTGCCTGACCTGTTCGGAAAGTGTTAATTTTATTATTAATTGATAATAAGTTATATGGGAACATAATATCAGAACATGAATTTTGAAAAGAATATCTAGCCTTGAAAGAATTTTAAGGTATATGAAGGCAGCACAGCTATCGCCTCTTACGATAATATCGATAACTCGCTATAAATTAAGGTCTATCTTCACACTAAGAACTCAAATAAGAACTTCACAAATTACATTTCTATAATTATGTTTAAGCACAATAGCTAAGCTAAATACAAAACTGTAAGCCACGAAGAGAAACTTAGATGCGTCTGACCGAAGAGTTCAGTAACCAAATAATTTATAGGGTCGGACCGCCGAACATATGAGCAGAGCTTATCTTTCTTTAATCTTATTTAAATTAACCATGATTCACGTGCTTTTTGGGTTGCTAATGAGGGCCATATGTTCTATAAGATACAAATAAATTGAAAAGAATCAGGATGGAACTAAGAATAAAGAGAAGACACTAACATTATAAAGTCTAGGTCACACTTCACGCATTTGATAAGAATTGCCAATGTTTGCATTCAATTCCATTTCTTAAAACTTAAAACCGGAAAATACACATATAATAATTTGACACAATTCAGAAAATATTAATCATGGTTTTGCTACTCTAGCTTTAACCCCTTTAGTACATTTAAGGTCTTGGTTAAAAGTTTTTTGAGGTCGAGGAAGAGGTTTCGGTGATTGACCAAAAATATTGTGAAAAAAATGAAAAAATTGTTTTGTGAGATTTGGCATTTTTTGATTAAAGTTTACAACCTCAATGGAAATCATCGAGTTCTAAGAATACATCATAGAGTCTATGAGCTGTTTTGAGCAATTTCGATAGGTGGAAAATTCAGAAAAAAGAGATCTGTATATTTTACATAATGTCCCAAATGCTGTTTTTTTAGGACGGTAGTCTTCTAGAACTGGTAGAAATAATAATTTTGGGTGATCACTTAGTGAGTGTTTCAGTAAACCATGATTAGATGAACAAGATATTAGTAGTTGCGAAGATATCTGATCAGAGGATAATAAATTTAAAAATTGAAAATAACCTCTCTACCAAAACGATATATCCAGAAATAAAGCTATAGTTCTTGTTCGCTATAGTTCATAGAAAAATTTAAAAATCTTCTTAAGGTTTGTGGTTGAGTGAGTTTGATCCATTATCCCCATTTTTTTCTTATTTTGAACTTCCCTGATTCGTCATATACAGGAAGTTTCCAATATCTCCACAACTAAATCTCCACTATTGAATTGGTCTCACTTGCGATTGCATGAGAGCAAACTAAATTTCCTTATAAGAAGACTTGTCACTGGACTAAGAATGTTTGGTTCTAGGTTTCAATGCCAGCGCTTTTAAAACTTTTTGTCTCTTAGTTCATATATTGATTATAATTCCAGCAACGTACTAGTACAAAATTCTCCCTAAGGTTAAATCTTGACTAGTGGGCAAAATGTCGGCTATATTTAGAGATATATTTAACCCAAGAGTTATTTCTCCGAGTGGAAAATCACTGGGCTAGAAACTTCTGCGATGTTTACTACTAGTCCTAGATTAAATATACAGAGGAAATGTTGTTAATATATCGTTATGTTACATATTGTTTTACTTCTGTAGCTACCCAAAAGTAACTATGAACATTTATCATTATAATATCGCTTCTGTAGATTTATGAAGATATCTAATCTAAGAATCTCGCTCTACCTATTGAACCATATTTTCCTACAAGATAACATATCTGGTACTATTTTGAACAAAATCATAGCTCGTGCTGATTGATTTTTCGTAAGACTAGCATTTTTCCAGAACGACAACATGGGAGTCATCCCAGATACTTTGTTGGGTTATCAAATGGGTATGCTACACAAAAGATTCCCAGTCACATGCAAAACTGCCTCTAAGTTCAGAATTATTGTGGGAAAATATTTATTCTTAAGAGTTAGAACATCTAGTTACAATAGTTGCTTTATATATATAAAAGGAGTTTGGGACTGATATAGCTCGCTAGATAGGAACTAAACAGATCAGAGATATTGGAATGAAACCATATCCCATAATGAATGAGTTATTTCCATTTGAAATACAATATATAGAAGTTAATGATTTATATATTGGCGCTCTTGTAAGCTAGGAAAATAAGGATATCGGATTAAATGTAAAAAGCAGCATCAATTCAAAGAACCAGAACGAAATTTTACCAAACAGCCACCGACATAAGGTAAGGTGACATTGCTTATAGAAGCATATTCTTTAACCAGCTTGGAAATTAAACAAAATCATACAGTTACATTTATCAGATAAAAAATTACTTTTTTTGTATGCTAATGCACTATTTGTTGTTGTACTGGAAAAATTGCCTAAAACCTAATTCTTATGTAGGATTGAACATAGTAACTAGTAAGGCTATTATCTAAGACTGTTGCCGGTCCTTCAGAAATTTTGCCATGTCCAGAATCTTCTTACGCGCGACACTTTGAAACTTTGAGTATAATAATTCACCTGCATCTAAAAGGTATTTTTCTATTACTAACAACATTTTGCTCATACTAAGTTTTTCATTTGTACAATCTTAGCTATAACTTAGTACTTTATTGTTAGTCTGTAAGAAAGAACTGGTTCTTTAGAAATTGTGGTATTTAATTTTCTTGAAGGGTTATATTTGTTAAGAATATCTCAAAATTTTTCTCTTTATATCAGTATTCTTTTTAAGACCATATATATGGAAATAGCTAATATAACTCATTTAATATTACCCAACAAAATTTTCAATAACCCTGTAGCACCAATGATGTGAGATAAATGGTAGAACCTAAATTCATGTTAAGTAACCATACGATACATTCATAATTGCAATATATTCAATAATATGTTTCTGCTCTTAGACTTCATGCTTCTGATAATAAGTGCTTATGCATTAGCAGCAATAGATATCGATACTAATTTTGATACATCAAATGCTATATCAAATTACTAGGTCTATAGAGGTTTCTTGCTAGTTTGATTGGCCTTTGAGAAGAGCAAATCTATTATGAACTTCACTTGTCTGTTTCATTTTGCCTGTTGAGTGTATTCTATGTGGAGTAATCCATTTTAATCTTGCCAACGAAATAAGAAACTCAAATACGTTAAATCTTAAAATATATGATTAAGAGTTTTCTCGTACTGTTTACATATTACATGGATTTGGAAGCATTTTACATTTATTTCGGATATAGCATGCCTAAGCTGGCTGTTAGATCTTAGCTTAGAAGTAATTGTTTCGTATCCAGTAAAGTTATTGATTTACATGATTTTCATACACATGAGCAGTAACATGATTCCCATGCATAATATGGCTCTAGTTTAGGTCAAACAAGAAGGATCATATATGCCATGGCACAACCAACAAATATTAGTTAAAGAAACAATAAACCAATACCAAACACAATAATATAAATCTCCCCTAGAAAAAAATCTTCAAAGAGTCATACATCAGAAAACTAAATTCTATTGAGACTATGGTTGAGAAAATTTAAGGCAAGGTATCCAGTTTTGCCCTATAATGGTTAATAACTGCTGAAATTACCATGTTCACGATGTATCCTTCTTCTGGTAAAATAATTAAACTATTCACACCACCAAAACCTTAGGAATTAAAGGGCCCTAGTCTGTGCCTGTTCTATTATTTGGATCGTTTACGTTGCGAGTAGTAGTTTTATGAATTTAGATGGTGTTTTCAAAGCACCTTACCATCTTCTTTAGGAGGTCTTGTATCAAATACGAGTGATGTTATCAGAAGGAGATCCCTCCACCTTTTCTGCTACAGATAGATTAGAACATATTTTGTCATTAGTATTCAGCTTAGATGCTCTTTATGATTTATAGGTGCAAATAAAACCGCCAACGATAGCAGCAATAGTAGCACAAATATCGCTGTGTCCAATCAGAAACATAGTTCTCTGGGAATACCTAGAGCCCAAGGGATTGAAAGTACGGTTCCTTTGAAACAAAGGAAGCCTAAATCCAGTAAGACATCTGGAGTTAATGAGTGTGTTTAGAAAATTTGTTTAGGTCGATGCAGATATTATAACTTGAATCCCTGAGAAAGTTATGCATAATTAGAGCCCGAACAAGGGAATGTATTTTTTGCATATGGGTAAAAACGGCCAAGATACTTACATTCAATATCCACTATTTCTTATTTTCTATTTATCTATGCAACGAAGTTAACCCTTATTCTTCTGAGAAGTATTGGAAGTACCCAGAAGAATGAAGGGATTAACTTTTCTATTTCATGTACTATAAACTATGTTTTTTTTGGGGGGGGGCCTGCTTGGAGGTTGGAAACTCTTCGGTCTTACAAGGAGGAAATAACTGACCCAAATCCCTTTCTTGCGTCGTGTGGGACTTGAGCCCACTAAACCAAACCCCGGAACGTTTTCTTGCCGTGACACTGAAAACTTGAATCACTTATACTCCGCGGAGCCAATCATTCAAAGCTAAGTACCTTACCCATAAGGCCTTGACGACTTGGGGAATCCATGGGGCATTAGCTGCCGCACTAGGGCGCTGCGGACGAAAAACTATGTAGGGCTAGAGTTACAGTCATGAAAGCAATAATTCAGTGGAAATCAGACTTTTGTTCTCTTATCTCTCTTTGTTATCAAAACTTATAAAATGGGAAGATTTGCATTAGTTTCAGGTAACAGGATTATACTGAAAAGGCAAAATGCAGTGAAGTTGAAAGTGACTTGAGGCTTGAAGAGTCATCAGCTGGGCTCATTGGCGATTTATGTTAGATTATGAAGCCCAAGGACCGGATAACCTCCGAAGAAGAAGTTTCACTTGAGCTGTAACTCCCTTATCTGCCTTAAGATATAGTCATCATCAATTTGCAGTACTGGAACGATGGCCCAAATTTTCACATACTACCGTTTAAAGATAGTATGAAGAGGTGGATAATGAGTATATTTGGAATATATTTCCATTAAAGGTTTATTCCTGCAAGTTCTACCGAATTATTTGTATTGCCAACGTTAAATTGATGTTCTTCCTTTACTTTGGCCTTTCTTTTTCGTTACTAGCTATCTTCGCACTCCTGGCTTAAAATGCTTTAAAGCCAAACAAGAGAAAAACTGACATTCTCCTTAAGGATCTTTCAAATTTGTAACTCCTGTATTAAGGTATTAACGATTAAGTTAAGTATGTCCATCTATTTCACGAAATAAACGTTCTATATTATAAATATATGTATGCTAGAACGAAAAGCAAAGTGTTCCCAGTGCGAAAATATAGTGAAACTATTTGTTATGTGTGAGAACAGAGTTCGGAAAGATGTTTTTCGCAAGGGAGGTTCGAGTATTGGGGCAAAAAGAACATAACAGATGAGGCGTTTGTGCTCAGGATTCAGGCGAGAGAGTGGATGAAACTGTATTCTATCAGCAAGTTATCAAAATTTGGAAAACTCTTGCTTCTCAATTCTTTCCAGACAATGGGTTTTAAAGCAATTTTTAAACTACTTTCTAGTTACTAGATACATGTACTAGATATCACATTAAGAACGGATCATGGAAATCTAGGGAATTAAAGAAAAAACTTAGACCCTTTCTCCAGCCTTGCACTGTTTCTTATATCTTCAGTTAGCTTGTTCAATTTGCTCATAAAACATAAGAACTTGCAAATTCGAATTCAAGAAAGTTTTCAACACGAAGGAAATTACAAAGTTCCAGGTTCCTGCAAGCCACAGTGGCTCTTAGGTCTTAATAAACCCTCTTTCACTCTGTTACACTATATTTCATATTCCATAATTGCATTTTCTTCGTTTTCTCGCTGAGTTTGTTTAATTTTAACCTTGTTTTAGAGAAAAAAAAATCAAGTTGCAGGAATTACACGAAAGTTTGGAACACACCCTTATGGCAATTAGCAGTGTAGCACAGTAGTACCGATGTAGAGAGCTTTGTTAAGAAACCCTAGGTGCATTAGTACAATCTTGTGTTATATTGTATGGATGTACTATTAGCTCTAAACGCCTATAAATATAAACAATTGCAAACGCCAAAAATCGATAGCCCTTCCGTTACATTCCATACATATTTCTTGCTCTGAAATGTACCATTTTATTTTACCGGTACCTCCTGTTATGCCGTTAAATATGTCTTTTTCGACCATTCAAATAAAGTAGAAAAAGAATCTCGGCAAATGAAGCTGCTTAGGAGAAATATACGTGCAAACTCGATGAGCACAATGAAAATGGATAATCTCAAAGAAAAATTAAAAGATTTTGTAATATCTACATCAAAGAAACGTAATAAGCACTGGTACCAAGTATATTATACCCCCTTTTCTTAATTCTTCTTAGCGGCCAGATGTCCGTCAATTCTGGGATGACGAACAAGAACATATGGAAAGTGACTGGGCTGATGTATTCTTCGATTTAATATTTGTTGCCATGGCATTTAAATTAGGAAAGCAAATTTCTCACGACATAAAAAATTTGGACATTCACTACTCACTGCTTTTCTTCTTCGCACAGTATTTGCCGATGTACGCTGTTTGGTATCGAAGAACAAATTACATTGCAAGATTTACTTCTGACTCTTTATTTCATGATCTTCTTTCAATTGTTGAAAATGTCCTGGTTGCTTTCATGACATTTTTTATTGGTTCATCTACGGAAATTTTTCATAATCCGCAAAAGTCCGGAATTGAAGATTCAGAATATTTCACGGGGATTAATTTATTGTTTGGATTTTGTATTTGCAGATCTTTGTTGGCTGTTTTGTATATGTTCAAGTACTATGAGCTCCGATTTTCCCCAGATAACTTCCATCATTCCCGAAGAAAAAGAAGAAAAATTCAAAAAATGACAAGTTTTGCACTTCTTCAGCAGTCAATAACTCTTCTAAGCACTTTAATCTCTGCTGCATTAGCTTTCAGCAACTACATCCAACTTTCCTTAGGCCTGTTAATTTTCTCCTACTTCTTTACATCCTTCTTACTTAATTTCATAGTAAGAAAACCTCCTGCTGTACCTTTAAATGTACCTTTTGTAGTAAAAAGATTTGGGGAGTTTTCTATGCTTATGCTTGGGGAAGGTGTTTTACAAATTATTATTAACGGATTTAGCTCAACTAATAGTTCTGAAGATGAGGATCTGAGCATTAAAGACACAACTTCAGAGATTGTGGCGTTTGGTTTGGCGTATTTGATACTTTCGTCAATGGAGATTGTACAGTTTTATGCTTTACCGTATGAAGCGAATGAACATGTATTGATGCGAAAAACAAACAGGTGGAGTATTGCAGTTGCTCTTGTAATGGCCATTAAACCTTTATTTTACGGGAGTTTAATCTGGGTTGGAATTGCTCTTGCAAAGACAATTGAATTTGGAGGAGCGTTTGAAAAGAAACCAGAGAAAATAAAGAAGTTTGAATGGCTTCTGGTTATTTCTTTAGTTGTTTCTATGACGCTTTTGGTCTTACAGAAAATGCTTCACTTAGGTCCATGGAGATTGTTATTTGGAAAAGAAGCCAAAAAACTTGGTTCAGATTATAGAAGTTGGAAGAATTTGAGAGTTTCGCGTGTTATTTTCTTTGGAATTTTTCTATGCTACCCTTTGTTTTTTCTCCTCTTGCCAGGGTTTGGAATTGCAAGTGTGGAAGGATTTTTATTTGCTTGTTTTCTAGTCCTCTTTTTATTCTTTGGTTTATCTTTCTGGGAAAAGATAGTTTTAGGCTCAACAGATGCTGAAATTGAAATCTTAGCAAATAAAGAATTTCCTGAAGAAGATTTTTCAAATGGCTTACCAAAGATAAAGGAAGAGGATGAATTATTTTTTGAACCTGGGGAATTCACAATTGAAAGAAAAGTTTCAACTTTGGAAGAGTTTAGTGAGAAAATGGACAGAAAGAAAGAAAAATTAGGTCATATGCTTAGTTATTTACGATCTCATGCTGACTATTTAAGAACTGGGATTGACCGGGCAACTCTTAAAGGGTATGATAGAGGAAAGATGCAGAACTTGCTTGATGAAGTTAGTCAGCTGAGGCAGTTGACTGAAATAATTGAAGATAATTTAGGCTCTTTATTTCCAGATATTAGAAATTTACGTACACAAGATACTTTAGAAACAACATCTGCCTTAGATGAAGATGAAGAGATTTCTTCGCGACCTCAAAACAGGAGCCCGAATTTGAACAATTACAACAGTATGCGAGGACCTGTTGTAACTTCGAATATAGTTGAATTAAGCATTGAAAACAGTGATGTTGAAAATGCAGAAACGTCAGAAAGCACAACAAGTAAAGAAGAGTAAGAAGTCGAGAATAATTTGTGTATTTTATTAAAAGTCTGTATTTTAAGATAATGCGAGTCTGGAAATAAGAAGTTAAACACTTGTAAGACTTAACAAGATTTTATAAACAAGGTAAACATTTTGGTCCACCTGTTCTGTTTAAATATGGATTGTCTGCAGTTTTTCCAGAGGCAAGTGGGTCGCTGGTGAATTTACCATTAACCTCCTTGGTGATACTATCACACACTTTGCCCGTAGAAATTTTGTTCGATTTAATCTAAAAAATATAAGGATCAAAGTAATGTCTTACGTTCTTCAATGAAGCTTGGTATTGATCAATTTCGCTTGCAGTTGGGAGACGTTCAATTACACTAGACATGTTAAATAGAAGTTATTTTGTTTCAGTTCTTGTTTTGTATGTTTAATGAATCGAATAAACTTGGAGAATCACAGTGTTAGATTACCACAGGGTGGATAAATATGTTACCTGGAGATGGCATTACCCTGTCATGTGAAGCCATGAACATTTTCATATCCTCGAAAAGAATAATAATCAACCGCTTTTCAACGCGGACAATAAAGCGTCGTAGGAAATTTCCTGATATCTCAGAGAATACGCTAAAGTCCTTTTTTCAAAACCCTACAAAGCCCCAAAATGTCTCCCCAGTTTTTCCAAATGGCAAAACTTTCTTCATCGAAACACTTGGCTGCCAAATGAACTTTGCCGACTCTGAAATCGTATCCTCAATCCTCCATAAAAGCAACTACACGCAATCCTTATCACTTCTTTCTGCTGACGTTGTTCTAATCAACACATGTGCAATAAGAGATCACGCTGAAGAAAAGGCTTTGCAACGATTAAGAACTCTGAAGACTCAATCAAACGCGATTGTTGGGGTTCTCGGATGCATGGCTGAAAGAATGAAAGAAAAATTATTAAATGAACATAAGTTAGCAGATTTAGTTGTTGGTCCTGATGAATACAGAGAAATTCCTCGTCTTCTATCCCTTCAAAATGTTTCGAATGAGGATTTAATTCGTGTTAAATTAAGTTTAACGGAAACTTATGAAGATATTATACCATTGAGGAGTGATAAGAATGGTGTAAAAGGATTTGTGAGCATTATGCGAGGGTGTAATAATATGTGTTCATACTGTGTTGTACCATTTACAAGGGGAAGAGAAAGATCAAGACACCCAGAGTCAATATTGGAGGAAGTTAGAGATTTGAGTGAGAAAGGATTTAAAGAAGTTACTCTTTTAGGTCAAAATGTAAATTCTTATTTTTATAAAAATGGAAAACAAACAGGAGAAGATTCTTATGAAATTGCAGAAGGTTTTCAAGATATGTTCAATTCAAAACAAAGAAGAGGGGAAGGGTTTAGATTTAGTGACTTACTTGAATCTGTAGCAAGAGTTGACCCTGAAATGCGAGTAAGATTTACTTCTCCACATCCTAAGGACTTTAATTTAGATGTTTTAGATGTAATTCAAAGGAATCATAATATTTGTAACGCAATTCATATTCCAGTTCAAACTGGAAGCAATGAGATTTTAAACAAAATGCGACGAAATTATACTAAAGAATCATATTTGAATTTAATCGCAAAGATGATAGAAAAAATAGAAAACGTCGAATTTTCATCGGATTTTATATCTGGTTTTTGTGGAGAAACGGAAAAAGATCATCATGAAACTTTAGATATTTTGAATCAAGTTGATTACGCACAAGCATTTTTGTTTGCGTACAGCGAAAGAGAAAAAACTCATGCAGCTAGAAAATTTAAAGATGATGTAAAAGAAGATATAAAAAAACGAAGATTGGGAGAGTTGATTTCAGCATACAGAAAAAACGCAGAAGAAAAATCTAAGAGTCTTATTGGTTCTGAACAAGTTGTTTTAATTGAAGGGTTCTCAAAACGCTCAAAGAACGAATTTGTTGGTAAAACAAATGGACTAAGATTCTGCATAGTTCCAAAACAGAAAGTTTTAGACAAGCACTTGAATAAAAAACGCGATATTCAAATTGGAGATTATGTTGTTGTACAAGTTAGCGAAGCAAGTGCATCGACCTTAAAATGCGACCCTCAAGAAATCACAAGAATAGCTAACTACTACCGAGTTAACTAAAATCAACGAAGGCGCAATAAACCCTTCCTACAGTTGTGATCCAGCACAAAATACCAAAAATATAACAAAAAATTGGGATCTGACTTGGAAACAGATGAAGGCTAATCAAGAGCACAGCGGTTTCAAAACCTTCAGTGATTCCGCCTAAGTAATAAAAACTTTTCTTTCCTCTTTGGGTTGTTGTCACGTTTCTTTTTGCCGCCAAAATGGAGTAACCTAAAAAGGAAGAAATGGGTCCGACAAAGCTGAAAATTAAGAAAGCGATTGGAAAGGCAAGGGAAGAATCTCGTAACGCAAAAGCGAAAGGTATTCCTGAGTAGCTTAAGAAGTCACAAACAATGTCCAAAAAGCCACCAAAATCAGATAGTTTTGTTGCCCTTGCGACTGCGCCATCTAAACCGTCGCAAAGGCGATTTAAACAGAGGAATAGGAGAGAAAGATTGAGTTGATCTTGAGTTATAGAGAGAAAAGAGAGGCAAGAAAAGAAAAAACCAGTAGAGGTAACTTGGTTGGCTGTTATTCCAAGCTTCGCAATTTTCTTGCCAATCCCGTTTAGGGTTAAATCGAGATATGTTCGGAGAAATGCGTCTAACATGGAGTTCACCTGTTCCGAATATTTGTATTTAGTATAATTGTGGTAATGTAGCACTGTGTTATCCACTTTGTTAGTGTTACCGTGATGAAAATAATAGTGCTGCGGAAAATATGTTTTCAAGAAACTCTGATTTTTTGGAGGATGAGCTTTTTATACTGCGAGGTATCGTATTGAGCTTATTTTTATTGGTTAGACACAAATTTGACCAAATAATCACAATCCATACTTGGAGGAAATTAAAAACATGAACGAAAACAAAATCTTCAAGGTCGACGTCATACCAGTTAAAATAACCCAGGAAAGCAAACAAAACTCTACTTAATCAGTTCAGTTAAACCAGGCTAGAGGTATTTCCTGCACTGAGATGTTTTAAGTGTTAGCAGAATTTGTTGCAGGTCGCGTTATAAGGAGAAAAAAACGTCCTGCCAATTTACACCCGACGAAAGCGACAAAAATTTGTTCCAAAAACGAAAATATTCGAAAGATGCAAACTCCCGTTTTAGGAGAGTGGAAATTTTACCTTTTTGCTAATATTCAGTTTGATCCTAAGTCGTCTAAGTATATTTTAGGTTAATAGCACCAAGCATGATGGAGATGAAGTTCAACATATCCCTAAACTAAAAAAGTTTCAAACTGATTTAACTGATGAGTTTGACTTTATAGAAACAGTTGGTCTGACTGTTATTTCAATTGATTATGCAATTCTGGATATTTCATGAGAGGCTCATGGATCTTTAAGTTGATAAAGAGCTTGTAAGATGGATAATGGACAGAGTTAAAGACGAAGAAAAGTTAGCTGAAAAACCAATATGAGTAGGCTGGTAAGATCTGCAACAAGCTATCTCAGTAGAGGAGGCATATTTTAATTTTATCTTAATTATACAACAACAGGCAAAGCTACAGTACAAGGTCTGACCTTTCAAGAAGATCTACAACCAGAATAAACAAAACAATACCTAGAATCAATTCACATAGATACGACGCATGACCCTTCAAGATATCAGTTGCTGACGATTTTTCTCTTTTGCACTACCAGTTTTTCATACACCGTTAATTTTTTTCTCCACTTTCATGGGAATAGAAATCTGCAATGAAGTCGGCCGTAGTGTAAGGAACTTGCACAAACTTATTCTTCTGTGGATATGGGTGGTACAAACCAAGTTTGGTTAAAACTTCTGCAAAGAAGCCACTCATGTGAGACCAATCAATCATTTCGTTATCAAACGGGGTCCCTTTAAGTGATCTCTTATTTGAAACTCTTCTGCAGTTTTAGAAAATCTAGGAAAACTTCTTTTTATTTTTTTTATTCAAGAGGAGTGGATGAAACTCATCATCAAGAAGTGCTGCTTAATCACCGGTACAACTGCATGAAAAACTAAAAAAGAAAAAAAGGGTTGTGATAGATACCTGCTGGTAAAGCCACGACGCTTTATCATAATCTATTCAAAAGATTGAGTTGTTTCATTCAATTCTGAAACTAAATGGGGTCATTGAAATAGATATTTTTTTGCCAAAACTGTACATCAACTTCTAGAATATTGCTACAATAAAATAAAAAGATATGAGTGAGAACTATTATCGAGAAAAATAGTAGCTGATCGAGAAAGGAGTAGGAGTTTGCAAGGATGTAAGGCCTATAATAAACCAGGAATAGGAAAATGCGCTTAGATGTTGCATAGCCTTGAAAAGAGAAAAATACAGTTAGGTTGTTGCTTAAAAGGTTGATCGATAGGCTATTGAATGAAATTTTCGAGCTCCCGTCGTGGATGAAATGTTATATATAAAATACTCTTGCTTGTTTTTACTTGGCTTTGTACTTCCTTGAAGGTACTATCAACGTGTTTGCTACAGAGCACAATGAAAATGCATCTTCCACTCAAACTTGCTTCCTAGATGGAATGTTCAGACATCCTCTCTATAGTTCGGCTTTGAAAGTATTTGAAAGAATAAAAAATCCAAACATGGGTTGACCGGACTTTAAGGTCGTGGTTGCATCGTTCAGATTTTTAATTACACCATCTACGCTATCTGAAAATTATTTGCAATTGTTTTTGGTCTGTATGAAATTATACACCGAAATAAAGAAAGACAGGAAAGGGGCAGACGCAGGTAACTAAATTGGAGGTATGTGATGCTCTGAAAAGTACCCTAGACAGAATATATTTAAGTTTTGTCTCATCCTTATCAAAGTAACCAGGAACGAGTTGGAACTTGTATGGGAAAGAAAACTGGAATGCTATCCAGAGGAAGGAAGGTCATATAATGGACTGAACTTAATTTAAATGTAAATTTATAAGCTTTTAACAGTACTTGTTCAAACTATCCCTATTAAAATCCAATTAAAACTCTAGTCCATATTCTTCTTACTGAAAGGTATATCCATCTTTTGAACCTTGCATATGTACTCATTCAAAGTTGGGAGTGCAGTTATGTTTTTAGCAAGAGTGTTAACCCTAGCCACTGTCAATATATCAAAAATTAATCAATAAGAACTAACTCTAAGCCTCTTGTGAAATGAAAAAAAAACTTTAATTGGCGAAACGAGTGTGTTAAAAAACAACTCACAAACCTTCATTAAAAACATATGTGAAACTTGAGTTCTACTAAAATAAAAAATCTATAACCCATTCCAAATATGATTCCTTTTTTTTCAGTGGACAATAAAATCCAAAAGCTCATCCAAATCAGGAAAACTTATTACAGTGCAATATAAAATCTAGAGCCAATTTAAATATATATATACCAACAACAAAAGAACTATATAGTATAGAAAGTTAGAAAAAAGAAACCTTTTCCAGATGTCTACCAGCTATTCATGAAACCCTTGTATATGTAGCATATTTAAGACCAAAAACAAAACCAACTTTCCATTAACTTCAAAAAATATAACATAATTTCAGTATTTAAAATATGCATATCAAGAACATAGGTTATGCCGCTTTACAAACCTTGCTTGAACTTGTACCTTGAACGATTTCAAACTTCCTATATATAATCATTCAACTCATTAACATCCCAGAAACATAGTATCATATAATCCCTTTCGAGAAAAGCTTTTGCTGGAGAAAGTGCCATAGAGTTCGTATTGTAGCTTCCTTTTCTTTTTAAGTAAATTTTAAAAGCTTAAGATAACTTATCTTTATATTTTTCGTCCCTGTTTAGTTTCTATTCACTGGTTTCAGTTTTTCATAACAGATTAAGTTTCAACTATTTATTCGAAAGGGTTTCTTCTCATGCCGTGATTGTCTTTAAATATAAGTGGCTTTCATATCATGTCTGTTTCTGGTGTTTTCTATATTCCTATTCACGTCCCCTTATATCTGTGAACATCCTTCGTTTGTTCATGTTTTTATCGTTTTCGTTCATAGGTCTTTATATATTTTGTGATTAGTTTTGAGCTGTTTTGACCCATTGATTTCCTGTTTTGGTAAATCTATATTTTAGAAAATAAAATTATCCAAAAAAAGTACAGTGTCAATCTAAAAGGCATAAAAACATAACCGTTTTGTGCTATGACGTGAACTGTTACACAAGGGCTTGAAAATTCAGATACTTATGTATCGGAAAGGACTATCTTACATAACACAATTATACCTTGTATTCTATTACGAGATGTACATGGAGTCTTTGCTTAAGTATTTCTATAATCATTTCGGTACCATACTGCTAACTATAATTCTGAAAAAAATGGTACTATAAGAACCAAATTTATTTCATTAGTATCATAATAATTAGTAGAACCATTGCAATATTAAACTATAACAATATAGTAAATATCATTAATTAACAAAAAGATTAAGCTGTGAAGAATAATTAGCGTTAATAAGCCCTCGCCCTCGTGTAGTTTATATATATATATATATAAATAATTGAAGTTGAAATACATCTCCTAGTCGACTATATTTATATTCCCATGTCGATGCAATTGCTTTTGTGAGGAAATAATTTAATTAATCTGAGAGGTGCTTCAAAGGATTAGCAAAGGTTAACATAAGGATAACGTTTAGTATTATGACATAAAGTACAGGCAACACCTCTGAAGATCTTCAACGAACGAGGCAAAAACAGGCCTTGATTCCTACAAGGATGCCCAGAAGAACTTTATACAGGTTTTCAAAGATAATAACTTGCAAGTTTAGGAACTAATTCCTACAGAGTAACAATGTTTTTGAAGATATTAAGATTCCAGTCATCTCATAAAAAAATCTAGGAATATCAAATTTAATATTATTTGTAGGTTTTATATTAACTTTGACACCATTGTCTACTCAAAATACGATTTACGCTCCAATAAGTTAGAGATCCCGAACTATAAAATATAGATAAATATGTAAAAAATCAAGAATAGATAAATTAACCCACTGATTTCTTGGCAGGAAATATAAATCTTCGACTATTACATACCCATATATTTATGTATGGTTCTCTTAGGGGATATATTTATTATTTTCGTACTTATTAGCAAAGTTTACAGCAAACATCAATGCAAATAACTTTGAGGTTTCAAACGTTACAATTTTGCTGTCTCCTAGACCTCTGAAATAGTTTAAATATAGTTTCAATAAAATAAGATTTATTCAGCATTATTTGCTAAGTTATGGATTGGAAACGAATCTTTCTCAATTTTTCATCTAGATATGGGAGATTTATTTTATAAATTCTATGATTAACGTAAGAAGAAAATTTTATTGTGGCCCAATATATTTTCATCATAGAAGGTTACTGAGAGCATATCCACATTTAAGATTAATTTCTCTTTAAATTTGACAATTTTTTAACAAAAAGAAATCAATGAGCATTTTACTTTGGAGCAAACAATGTATTTCGAAATACTATATATGATAAACTATTTCTAAGGAAAATAAAATTTATTAGTAGTATGACTAAAAAAAAGCTTACCAGCGCATCGACAGCTTAAAGATTCAAAATTAAAACTAGATTTGTAGTATGAGAAAATGTATAAAAAATCAAACGATATCACCAAAAACTTTGATTCTTGATAATTTTGTGGACTTATATGTTCTTCAAATAAAATTTGAGTTTTGTTTTATATATTAAAATATCTTAAATGGCATCTGGGTCACATTGGACTGCGGCAAATCAAACAGATATTTAGTACCATTTTCCTATCGTATGAAGACCTTAAAAAATCAACCGTATGATCCGACAATACCTAGGGGATCGATGGAATCAGAAATGTATATTTTCAGAAAGAACCTTTGTTGCGACTATATTATTGAGCAGATATATTGACATAGACAATCTAGTAGAAAACATACCCAGAATATCAAGTTATACTTATGATAATACCAAACTCACTCAAATCGAAGGGAGACTTTAATATAACTCGAACTAAGTACAAAATCATCTAAGATCACTGGATTCATCGCATTAATGTCAATCAAAACCTTTAATTAATAAGTTTACAATATTGGCTGCGAACTAGTTAAATATATTTCACTGAAGAATTACTCTGTTACCTTAATATTTCTAGGTAAAGAACTGACTCAAAGGATAATTTCAAAACTGTTTTTGCGAAATCTATCATGGAATATGCATTGTAACCCAATGTAAATTGAACTAAAACTGAATAGTTCTTGTATTTCTTTAATAGGATTATCAGTTGTTTGCTTGATAAGTTGTGAGATATTAATAAACCAGCTATGATTATTGTAGCAAGAGAAAACAAAATTGGAGGATGAGCATAGGGAGCAGGAAAAAATACCCCTTTAATGATTTGAATTAAATTTAATTCAGTTATCAACTAAATAAAAGAACAAAAGCATAGGTTTTGAAAATATAGGTCAATTGCATTTTTAGCTACCTGGTAAAACACATTTCATCGCCTTTATTTTAAATCTTTTAGACAATATAACAATGAATACATACTTTAAAATTAGACAAGAGGAAAAGAAAATCTCAAGAATATTGTAATTGGGAACAAAATCCATAGACCTGGATTGTAGCAATAGCATCCACATAGACAACCAATAGCATAAGATATAGTCATTCTTGCGTTTCCTGTCTTTCCTCCGCATGGCCTCTTAAAGCAGGAATCTTGCAGAGTTATTTCTTTGGTATCTTCCATTCTTATTCGGGCTAGATTGTTCAAATTAATAACGGGGTTTAATTAATAATTACATATATTTAGCTGTATTACCAGTTGACGAATCACGAAGTGTGTGGCTAGAACAAAAACCATCGTCTATCATCGTTTATTGATATTAGCAAGACAAAATCTCCTTGAATCTGTTCACTTTGTGAAAGTATCTTTCTGCGATCTGTAACCATTTTTTTATTTAAATGCAAAACAATATTAAAATCAGCTATGCAGTTAATCTGCACTTGGAAAACTAGATGTACCATTAGGGAAACTTCGCTATACGTAGGAACTTATGCAATTAATAGAAAAGCAATAAGAAATAAATTTTCAAGTCGACAAGAAATATAAATGCTAAAAAATATATGAAGAGTAAAACAACATTTTTGAAAAGTGACCGTACGCGAAAGAGAATCAAATCTGGTAAGGAAAATTGTATAAAATCTATTTTGCATTTTTTTTTCTAAGAGGTTATGTCTATTAAAATTAATCACATTAAATTTATGGGTTATCTATTATAGAGGTAACATCATCAAGAGTTCTAGAATGATTTGGGCAACTAAGGGATAATTAACTATCAACAGATAATCTAATAAAAGGAACAGTAGAGAAAGAAAGGGCTAACTGCAGATTAATAATAATAGAAAAAAGGAGTCTTATGACTAATTGAACTTAGGAACGAGCCCAAGTATGAAGTTAGACCTGCTTATGTGCATAGAACATATTTTCGGTTCATCACATTGTCTCTTTTGATTTTATGTTTTTGATTGACTCGTTGGTCACTAAGACTCACAGGAGTAGTATCAATAAGTAAGCCTAACGCTTAAGTTAGTGTCCTAGACTTAATTAGAAGTATCTGAATTCTCGAAGATTAATTCTGAGGGTACAGAAGGATTATATATCCCATTACCAAAGAACATAGAACAGTATCTATTGAGTTAAAAATCGTGCTACAACTATATCTGAGGAGATAAATAGCTCTATAAAGCACAAAAAAAACTCAGAACCCTCCGCTTCATCACATACATCGGTATAAAACAAGGAAGAAAACCGTGATTTCATATTAATATCTCTAAGCAGAGGTATTTTTAGTCAGTCAAACTCTGCTAACTCCGCGTCAACTGTTGAACTAGGCGATTTGTGTGGTTCAGGGATGAGAATATATAAATGAGTCTTGAAAACTGGGTTAGATATTATCTAGGCCCTTACCTTCTTGGTATTGATTTCTCTCAATTTCAAAAAAAAACATAAGTTGTGCTCAACAAAATCTAAAAAAAAAGGGTACTACTAATACTTAATAGTGAAGGCAGTATTTAAAGCTCATAACAAAAACAGACTCTTGATTTCTTGTAATATATTACGATCTTCCCTGTGAAAAGTAAAAACTTGGTTACACAGTTATAGACAGTAACTTCACTACCTTGCAGCAAATAAAGAAATTTGAATAAAAAAATAGTAGATTGGTGACAACTGGTAAAAGGACTCAATTTCATATATAAATCTTTTTACAAGCTCTCTTCCCAAAATAAGGACTTATGCTGATAAGAACCATGTCATTAACTATTGAGCTTTCTAGTTACTTTGTCATATCCTACTAAATTGGGCACTACTTTATGCTGTAGGAAACTACAACGGAGTCTTAATCTGAATTAAAAACCAATTTTCATGAAAGTTACGTAGCAAATAAATTGATTTGAATTTTTGAAGTTACTCCAAATACGATCCGTTCTCTTCTAGCGAGAAATTAATATGCAGTTTGATTCAACATCGGTAAGTTTAATTTTGTAAATGAAATGAAGGACTTAAGAACTTGCTTTTGATCTGCATTTAAGTCATCTGTCTATAAGATTTTTTGTAAGGTACATTGATTCAAAAACACGAGTAGCTTCATCAACTGAGAACGCAAAACATATATTCCCTACAGTTGCACTGATAAATATTTACAAAAGAACACAGTACTCACTATATCAGCGCTAGATTAGTATCTATTTTACTCTTATGATCTGGCAGCCCTGCACTATATTTACGGTGAACGACTATATAGTGTCTAGCCTACAAGACAGATTTTGTCATTCACCTACTATAACATATTCTTTCCTGAATGCTAACTCAAAGTTTATATGGTTAACAGTAAATATATTTCCTTAGTTTAAAACCTTATTCGGAATATCTTATTTAGAAAAACTTTACCTAAGGATCACTATAAAAGGTATTCTTATTAGGCTTAATATCATTTATTCATAAAGAAACTTCCTCCTTGCAATTTAGTCACTGTTTTACTTTGCAAGTATTACCTTCTTGTTTCACACTCAACTATTCTTGTAAGAAGAGCACATGGAAGAGTATTCCTCTACTTTATCCTCTCCAGCTTTTTTGGCCATTCCACTATTTCAAGGATCTACTTAATTTGTCGAACCAATTCTGGACTTTATTTAGTAAGACATAACAGCAGTGTGTACCCTTCAATGGTTTCTCTAGCTAAAGCCATGTGTACTATTTATGAAGCCTTTACCTACAAATGGATATATAGAGGTTTCTACTCGTACCAAACTTGTTAATCTCTTAAGCAAGTTCCTTCACATCTACCTGATTGTTCACTGAGTTTTGTGAAATAGATGTGCTACTTCTAACGATTTTTAAAACTAAACCTATAATCACAAAAAAGGAGAGAACCACAGCCGCTCCTAAGACAAAAACTATTATTTCATCTTTTTCTGACTCCTCTGGGTTTTCTGCACCTGGTTCTACATCACTTTCCTGTTTAGCAACTGTTAAAATTTCTTCAATATCTTCATTATTATCTTCATGTTCAAAACTACCTAATCCAAAACTTTGGGCAGCAAAATCAAGCGAAACAGAAGTTTCATTAAAAAACTTTTCTCCACCATGTGCAGCACCTTCAACTAGTCTTGTCACCACATACTCTTCAGGGTTGAACTCTTTAAACGCATTGAATAATCTAAGAGTCTGCAAAGGAGAAACTACTGAATCTTCAGTACCCGTGACTAGAAGAAAATCACAAACTGGACCTCTATCTTGAAAAAATTCCACGATTCCTGTAGGACTAGAAAAACGGAACCTTTCTTCATTTGCTGGGATAAGACTTAAACCCACAATTTTTTCCATGGGGCTTCCATTTTCTGGGTTCTCATTTGGAACAAATTCAACATAAGGAGGCTTTTGCAAGACAAGATCCTCTTCAAAATCTTGAACTATGTTATTTAAATCAGCATATATGCCCCAAGAAACAATCCCTGTAATCTCCATAGGCGGTAAGTCATTCTCAGAAACTAAAAGAGCTAACAGAATGGCAAGATATGCTCCGGAATCTTGTCCCCACAAAACAGTCTTCGGTACATCAAGATTATAATCATCAGCCTTGTCTCCAAGAAACTGTAGTGCCCTCCGAATATTAGTTAACATAGTTTGGAGAGCCTGCTCCGGAAGATTTCCAAAATCCAAAGAAGCAACAGAATATCCACGACTAGTTGCTTCCTTAACCAGATTATAATCTAAAACTTGACTTTTATCTCCATATTCCCAATCTCCTCCATGAATATAAACTATCAAAGGATTTGCATCAAGTCCTTCTGGAACAGTATTTGCTAAATACAGATCAAGAAGTTGGTAATCCTCATTATCATATGAAATATCAGAGACTAGTTCATAAGTTGGAAAATCCAAATTAAATGCTCTATGAATGTCTGCTACTGCTTCAAACACTACTTCATCAAATTCTTCTCCGCCATGTCCTGCTTCAACTCTTTTAATAGTTGCAGTGCGAAATCGACCAGTTCTCGACGAGAAAACTCTTTCACTTTGTTCTGGAGAAACAATTGGATCATTTTGTCCATGTGCCAAAAAAAGTCTTGGAATAGAAAAACCTTCTCCAAAAGAAGACTCGTTTATTATTTTCATAGGACTTGCAGTATCAAAAACAGGCTTATTTTCCAAAGTTCTTTCTAGGCCAATCAAATTTTCTTCTGGTTCTGAAGTTACTTCAGATCCATTTACTCCATCAAAATCACGATCAGTTTGAAGATGAAATAAATCAGAAGGAGAATAAAAAGAAACAAATATTTGAATACTTGCGTTGTGATTTAAAACTCCATCTTCTGATAAAACACCCATAAGGCCAATATGTCCTCCTGCATCCTCTCCCCAAATACAAAACTTTTCAATATTTAATCCATAAGTTTCAACTATTATTTCACTTGATAGATATTCTAATGCAGCAGAATAATCAGCTAATTGTGCATCCCATATTTCTTCCGTCGATAATCTGTAATTAAGAGAAGCAACAGCAAATCCGTGTGAAGTTAGAACGTTCAACTTGTTGTTTACAGTTACTTCTGATTTATCCCCAGCTGACCAGTTTCCTCCATGGAGATAAACTACTGTTGGGAAAGGAGGAGAAAATGAGTTTGAAGAAGGAAGATATAAATCAAGCGTGTTGCTGTCAAACTCACCATATTCAAGATCAGGATGAATAGAAAATTGGCAGTAGACAACGTTGTTGAGTAAGAAAAACACTGAAAGTGTGGAAAACAATTTCATATTTTGTTAGCCTTGGGAGAAATGAATATCAGTTTCATTGTTTCGTCAAACGGAACCGGGATCATGATTTTCTTCGGAATTCAGATCAAGTCTGATTTGGATTTCATTTCTTTGTTTTGGAGTAATGTCACATTGACATGCTTTTGTGTGAGTTTACAGGAGGTATGATTTACCAGGTTCGCCTATATTAAGGCACTAAATATGATTGAATACTTATTTTATAAAAATAAAAATAACCCAAAAGAGAAAAAAGAAATACGAAAACAAAATATCATAAAAGAAAAGAGCATTCAGAGAGACAACGATTGACAAAGGAAAAGCAAAACCCAGAGTAGCGAGAAGATGATAATTATGAAGCAGAATGTCATTTTTTGAAAACAGTAAATGTATTTCGTGGCAGAAAACTAACTGATGCTTTTCGCCCGGGAATTTGGTGAGCACTGCTAAGCCTTGAAGAACTGGTTTAATATCAAAAAAATCTTAGGTGGAAAGATTATATTTCTAAAACTGAAATTCTTATAGTATGATAGAAGTCACATTCTACATACGCGAGGTAATAATTTTCAGCGGAAGAACCATATTTTAGTCTTGCTTAAACTGGATTAAAATTGCAGAAGATTTTTTAGAATGAACCGCCCGACGCTTTCTGTGGAACCTGTTGTTCCCCCAAATGAATATTACCTACAAAATGTAGCTCAGAACCGGGAAATCGATAAGACAGAAAGTAAAAGAAAATATACTTTTTTAATATTTTTTGGAGGCTATAGCAGGCAATATAATATTAAATTACAAAGAAAAATTAAGTTTTCCTGATTAGCGAGGGGGATGAGTGATCAGTTAATATTATTGTTGCAGATGTGAAAGGAAAGTCAATTCATAATAAAACGAACTTCGTGCTCGGATAGTTATGAGAAAAATGTAATTTATTCTAAGAAAATTATTATAATGCACACTTCTTAATTCTTATCTAACTAGAACAATAAACTATATTTCTATAAAAGAAAAGTCATTTACAACATTGAAGCTCTAATACAAAAAACTATATAATTTAAAACTGATTTAATCAATGATAAAATATGACACAGAGTTATGATTTAAGATCCCACAGGTACTAAAATAAATTTTAAACACAGGAATATAATAAATTGTATTTTCTTGGTAGTTTTAAAGTTTTTAATTATCATTTAGAGGTTTTTTGATGGGTAAAGTTACTTCACAAGATTAAGTTAGATTTGACTAAATTCTGATTAATATTTACCCCTATTTTTTATACCGAGCGTTTGTTTAATTCAATAATATGTGACAGTGACATCTTCACCTCTGCGAAGTCTCCTTTGTCAATGTATCTGAGTTGATTTGAAATTTTAGTGATAGGGGTACATGTCTTCGAATAGCCTTTATTGGTAGTTCACCTGATTTAATCTGGAACATTACGATACCAATTAAGCAAAATGGATTATTTGGCATTTTTTGTCATTGGATCATATGTAAAATCAAAGCCCCGAGCTCCTAAATTGAGTACTAGGAAACCCAGTTTCATATATGTCATTCTTGCAAGATCTTTCATTGATGCTTCATAAAGTGACTAATATTGGAAATTCTATTCTGCAAAGGGAAATCAAGAGGTACCTTACTTCGTAGATCATCCACATACATGTTAAATGAGTAAGTAGAATGTGTAAATTCAAACACGTCTAATAAGTACATTGTTGCAGCATTAGATTAGCTTTGATTTTGATCTCAAAATAAAAATCTTTAAACAATTTATTTACTTTGCAGGTGATAATCATTTTTACTAATATCTCCAAGGAAACAAAATAAGCTGCCCAAATAATGTTGATTTTTTTCTTTCTATACATGGAAAACCTGTATGCAAGAATCAACACCCTAGATAGTATCAGTTTTGACCGTCTCAATTGAAGTCTGATATATTCACTAAATTCTAGTTAATAGTATGCAGCAAGTTTATCCATTATACAAAACTTAAGTGTCTGAAAAATATTCACAACCTCTTAACTCATGGTGAAATAGCTCACCATGCTGATTACATGTAGGGGAAAACATTTAGCTTTATTGTCATGTATCCAACTGTTACTATTTTTGTTCTTCTTAATACTCCTTATGCGTTTTTTTATTTGTATAAATAATTTTTTAGGAATTTCCACCAAGTTAGTAAAAATTGCAGTTTATATCGGAACCTTATCGTTTGTTTCCTCTCCAAACCTTAAGACGAATCTTTATAGAATCTGACTAACTTGAGAATTCCTGAAACTTTCAGAGACTACTCTATTACTATTAGTATCGCTAATAATCGTAACTCAAGCACCCGGGCAGTTTTAGTGAAAGCCAGTGGTCATCTGTCACAATAATTTAAGATAAGTGCAAGATTACATATTTCAGGGCCCAAAATATTGTATTCTCAATTTTTGGTTTTGATCAATGTATGAGTGGATTATAGAGTCTTCAAGAAGTAAACTATGTCCATAGGTTAACACGTATTTGTATTTATAGAAATCGTGTATCGTATTAATTCGATTTGAACCTTAGTACTGATCTTTTTATGTTGTCAGTTGATTTCAGGAAAGTCAATCCCTCAATCACTTATTTTTTTATCTAATAACCAGAGGGTAACTTTCAAAGAATCAACAATTTTTAATGTATCTTCTAATTTCTTCAATAAGAATTTTATCACAAGTATTTTCATTCAATGTTTGCTGCTTCACCTTCAACTTTTCCTTATTAATGTTTAAGTAAAGATTTCTCAAAGAAAAATACGAGATATATCAATTTAAGATTGTTTCAGTAATAATTATTATTATAGTTGCTACACCTAGCTACATAATCCTACTTATTGTAACATATTTTGATACAGAATTTTTATTCTAAGTGTTAATTCATTCATATACTTTGCGGTTTAATTGTTTTTCTTAGATTGTAAATAAGCCAATGCTTATAGCCATATATCATTTATATTTATATCTTAGAAAGCTAAGAGATTGTTGTATATCTACATAATATGGTTGAAACCAATAATTTTGTCAATTTCAAATATGTTACCCTAATGTGGATCCCCAGTAGAGAGTGCGAGAGTCATATTTAGCATTGTTAAGGGCTAAGCCATTCCTGGCTCTGATGAATGATCCAGGCTTGAGAATTGACATTTTTTATCATGAATTTTTTATTTTGGTAGTTGTTGCACTATATGGTTCATTTGTTAAGTGTGCTAACCATAAAAAATAAACTCTATCAAACTGGTATTCAGAAAAAAATCTCTGTCTTATAAAATACCTCAAAGTGTAGCAAAATAATACCAACATTTTATATAAATGAGGATTGGTGATAAGTTTGTATTAGACAGACACATCTGGAGAATATGTTGGATTGATGGTTCTACACAGTTCTGAAATGGCTAAAATTTATAAAAAAAGCAAATGCATTGTTTATAAGATTCCAGGAAGATAATAATAAGAGGAATAATGAACTAAGAAATAAAGGATTTATAACAGCTTCGAGCAATGTTAAAAATAGAGTTTAAAATGTGAAATAAGACTTGTTATATGTATTGACTTATAGGCTTACATAGCTGAAGTAAAGAACAGAATTTTCAGCCGTTGTGTTTTCTTAAGCTTTCAATAAAACGATTAAGAATATAAAGTAAATAACTTACATTAACTCTTCATATCAAGTCTCATACTCAACAGGTCAATGGCCAACTAAAAACATTATATTAATTCCTAGCAATAGAATAGATGTGTAACAATGATTTCAAACTTGGTAATCCACCAGAGTACAAAAATGGGTTATTAAAATTAAAATCTCCCCTCGAGAAGATTTATCTTAACCCCGAGCATCTAAGAATAACCCAGACGACAAATTCTATACTGGTAAACCAAAGAGGTCTGAAAATAATATTGTTACAACTGCGACATACAATATTTACTATCATCTTACAAGAAAATTTATCTAATATGTATATCTTTTTGAAGGTCCTTATACTATCTGAGCTTGGAATAAGAGCTTGTTTCTCAACTCGCCAGGATAAACTACTCTGGAAATAATTAACAATTTCGACGCAAAGCAGGCATTCTATTAAGAGATAGTGATAATCATGGATGACGAGGGCAAAATAATTTGGACCATGAGGATACGAAACCACCTTTTAGTCGACTCCTTACAACCATAACTTAGGATACGTAGCATCTTGAGTAAATATCGTACCATTTTGAAAGAACTAAGGTTCTTTGCTGAAAGTGAATAGATCAAAGAAACCTTCTAATAATCCATATTCTTTTTAACTGAAACCTAATAAAAACTGTTAGCGGCCTTTTGGAAGTACCTATGCTACTAAGAAATGCAAAGTAAGTTTTTTTTTTTCATTTTGCATAAATCTGATAAGCATTTTGCACCTTAATGCCCCAAAAAACAGCGTCAACGATAAGATCAACGATGCAAATGAGAAAACACCACATAACAGAGGGAGAAAATCAAAGAAAATAAAATCTTTGCGATGAGAGCGTATAAATCTTATGAATCTGAAGAACAAACTCAAACCTTCTATGATGAAACCACAGATGTTTTACTATAGTAGGTTCTAAATTCACCAGGAAAAATAATAATAAATTAACATTTATGGTTGATCCAGGAGCAGGTAGTCATATGTTACCAGATAAATATATTAACAAACCCTTTAAAGTAAGACATGTTCAAGATGTATATGTAAATGTCATGTGATGAACCATCTCAATAAATAAGAGAGTTCCATTTAGAATAAAGACCGAAACAAACAATAATCTATTAATGCAGGATGTATATGTTATCGACATTTATACCTGTTAAATAAGTTTTGAAAAATATTCGAAAACCGTTCAAAATATAAACTAAAGATAGAAAATTTCTGTTTCTAAATGAAGATAACAAAGTATTTTTTAACTACAATAAGGCAACAAAGAAAATCTTCAAAATAGAAGCTGAATTAATGGAAAACAAAAATATTTGAGCATTCAGAGGTAGAATATTATCACAAACTTTTCAGATATACATCTACGAATTTATGAAAAACTACTTTAAAGTTTCATAGCATAAAAGTATAAGTTCGGGATAGAATAAGTTGGGATGCGTGTTCAAGAATGAGACAACAACATGTACCGGTTTATAAACAGGAAATACCCAGGGTTTTAAAACATATAGAGAAAATATAGTGTGACACGGTAAATTCAACAGTAAAAGATAGAGCTCGAGAACATTACTTTGTTGATTTAACATATAGTTATTCAATATATATACGTAAAAATAACCTCAGAAGATCACATTCCGGAAAATATTAAGAGTTTCCCAAAAAAAGTCAAAGTTTGGGCTAGAGGAGGATAAGGGATATATATATATATTATTCAAAGAACTTAGTTCAAGAATTCAGTCCTAGAAACATAATAAAAAAGGTATCAGTTACAAATTAATTCCGGCCTACTTTCCAGAAGCAAACGAGGTCACAAAAAGAAACATTGGTGGAATAATAAAAATTTATAGAACGTGCATCTTCGATTGACAATTTCAGAAAAATATTAAATTTTTGCGTCAAAATGCACTGCAGTTATTAGTAATGACGTTTATACTTCTTTAAATAAAACCCCTGTTATCTATATCGCACCCAGGAAATACACAATTAAAAACTGTTTGTCTTTGGTCAAAGAATACTGAATAAAATTGAATATCCTCAGAACAAGTTCAATTCAAGATCCAAAAAGTAATATTTGTAAGAATGAACAACAGTTAAGCTGAGCACATTACTATTGGTTATATATCCCTGAAAGAAGTATAAACACGGGATTTTTCTGCTGAAAAATAGCGTAAATAATAAGTACAAAAACAATTAAAAGAAAAATTCGAGATCCCCAAGTATAATTTGGAAGTAAAAGAAACGAAGATAATACAGAATTTCCAGAATATTAGGCGAGAAAGAATAACATGAGGAAAAAATCAATTGACAGGAACACTGTAAAAGAGACCCGAGTTACATCATTCGTTGAAAAAATCTATGTATCTATACCGAAGATGTCCCATTTTTTTGCCTTTGAAAAATATGAGGATAGTGTCTTGAGATTATTCACAAGTATAATGATATACGGATAACAAATGCTGGTACCAATTCTACGATAAAGATCTCAGGAAACTTGAAACAGTAGTCAACTGCTCAAAAATACCAAGAGGCCAATCACCGTAAGGAGTTAAAGTTCAGAACCACGGTGAGTTATATTATAGAAAATATGAAAATTATTGGAACCAACATATATACAAAGTGAAGATAGCTGAAAATGGGAAAATCTGGAAAGCGTTGCAGCCAACGTATAGTCCTTTTACCAGCTTCGAATGAGTGAGGATTTTCCACAAAGTAACACATAGTAGCTTGCAAGTAACAGTCATTTAAAAATTATTCATATTATATATGAAATAAAGAATGAAAACGATAATTTGTAATTCATAATTTTAGGAAAATTCTATATATATTGACTCGAGCACAGAGTTTATGTCCCGTGATTTTTGAGAGGACATACTATCATAGCTTCAGAATTTAAAAGATTTCCTCTGCTTGTTATTACATATAAACCTAACCTATATAGTGCTGGTGTAATTACTTTCTTAATTTGGCTACTTTTTGTCACAATTTAAGTAAATGTTGTCCATGTTTCATAAATTAATAGATCATCACCACCGATTGCGAATAAATGGATGTTTTCCTTTCTGGAACATAATTATTCTATACCATAAGGCTGGCTTTTGGTACATTATGTATTTTTAAATATATTAATGTTAATAACTATTAACTTTAATTTATTTAAGGAATTTACTTTGGAGAAAGAAATACTGTACTTGAAGAAACTCAGGTCATGAGCAACCAGGTCAATACGACATTACCACAAAACTTTGAGTAATGCAGTTAGTATTTACAGATTCAGAAGTTACAACTAAATATATATATTTAAATTTAACAATTAATGGCCAATATACAATAATTACCTTACTACATAAAATTTATACACATACTATTTGCTCATTCTTAACTGATAGTGACTAAAAGTCCTGAATAAAAACCGAGTACACGGGATCAAGAAATAGCAAAATAATCATCGATGTGGAGTCCGTCTTCTCAGCCCTCTCAAACACATATGATAAAAAATATGTAATATATTACTTTTGGATTTTTTTTGTAGTATCAATAATTAATAAGAGACAAATAGGTAATACGCACTTGTTGGGTTGTTTATAGAGAGGCCTCTTATATACTCTTGTATGGATATGTTTATTTGAGTAACTTATATAAATAATTCTCCTGTATCAAGAACAATGACAAAACTATCCCACGGATTATAACGATATCAAAAAAGAGACCAAGTAACCCCATTAATATTTTTGAGCTGATTGTTGGCATCTATTGAAACGACGGTGCTATTATAGACTACTAGGCCGAAGCTTCAAAGCTGCAAAACATTATTTTAACTCTAACAAAGTCATAAAGAATATAATACCGAAGATGAATAAGGAGTTAAATGATTATTGGTACATTTGTAGATGGAAGAGGGCTATTCGGTTTAATTTTCAGCAATATCTTAGACCCAAAAAATGCAATTTAACAGCATGTTTGGTTAAATCTTAACTATGATAGAATGTACTCAGCAAAATATTAATTCTCTAGGTTTTTTTTTTAATGTGACATTTCATTAATCTAAAGCTCTTTTTCAGAAGAAAATCATTACTTGGTGCCACGTTGTGAACCTGTTCGTATTTTCATGGATATATATTCTACGACCAAAAAACGATATTAGAGATAATGACTTTTATACGTGTTTTAAATTTATCTTCCTTAGATTATCGATTATAATTTTACTTGCAAATGGTTTCATAGGGTTAAGAAAATTGTATTTGTTTATAAAGATAATCAAGAATATAATATCAATGTGACATTACTCCAAAACAAAGAAATGAAATCCAAATCAGACTTGATCTGAATTCCGAAGAAAATCATGATCCCGGTTCCGTTTGACGAAACAATGAAACTGATATTCATTTCTCCCAAGGCTAACAAAATATGAAATTGTTTTCCACACTTTCAGTGTTTTTCTTACTCAACAACGTTGTCTACTGCCAATTTTCTATTCATCCTGATCTTGAATATGGTGAGTTTGAGAGCAACACGCTTGATTTATATCTTCCTTCTTCAAACTCATTTTCTCCTCCTTTCCCAACAGTAGTTTATCTCCATGGAGGAAACTGGTCAGCTGGGGATAAATCAGAAGTAACTGTAAACAACAAGTTGAACGTTCTAACTTCACACGGATTTGCTGTTGCTTCTCTTAATTACAGATTATCGACGGAAGAAATATGGGATGCACAATTAGCTGATTATTCTGCTGCATTAGAATATCTATCAAGTGAAATAATAGTTGAAACTTATGGATTAAATATTGAAAAGTTTTGTATTTGGGGAGAGGATGCAGGAGGACATATTGGCCTTATGGGTGTTTTATCAGAAGATGGAGTTTTAAATCACAACGCAAGTATTCAAATATTTGTTTCTTTTTATTCTCCTTCTGATTTATTTCATCTTCAAACTGATCGTGATTTTGATGGAGTAAATGGATCTGAAGTAACTTCAGAACCAGAAGAAAATTTGATTGGCCTAGAAAGAACTTTGGAAAATAAGCCTGTTTTTGATACTGCAAGTCCTATGAAAATAATAAACGAGTCTTCTTTTGGAGAAGGTTTTTCTATTCCAAGACTTTTTTTGGCACATGGACAAAATGATCCAATTGTTTCTCCAGAACAAAGTGAAAGAGTTTTCTCGTCGAGAACTGGTCGATTTCGCACTGCAACTATTAAAAGAGTTGAAGCAGGACATGGCGGAGAAGAATTTGATGAAGTAGTGTTTGAAGCAGTAGCAGACATTCATAGAGCATTTAATTTGGATTTTCCAACTTATGAACTAGTCTCTGATATTTCATATGATAATGAGGATTACCAACTTCTTGATCTGTATTTAGCAAATACTGTTCCAGAAGGACTTGATGCAAATCCTTTGATAGTTTATATTCATGGAGGAGATTGGGAATATGGAGATAAAAGTCAAGTTTTAGATTATAATCTGGTTAAGGAAGCAACTAGTCGTGGATATTCAGTTGCTTCTTTGGATTTTGGGTATACTCCAGAACACCATCTGTTTGATTTCATTGTTAATTTAGAAAACACCTTAGAATACTTAGACGAGCATCGTGAAGAATACAGTTTAGATGTTACGAGAACCGCGCTTTGGGGTCAAGGATCTGGTGGATACCAAGCTCTGTTTGAAACATTCTATATTGAGCAAGCAAACTTGGAGGCTATGGAACTTTCGGCTGTTGTTTCTTGGTATGGATATACAAGTTTAGATCTTCTTCTTGATGACTTTAAAAATGACTTAGTGCTGCAAGAACCTAATTATGTACAGTTTATGCCAAGCAAAATACCTAGAGCTGGTAGTCCGATGGAAAAAATTACTACTATGAGTTTTATACCGGAGAACTTAGAGACATTTGAGCTTATTAGTCCAGTAGGATCTCTTCAAAATGTAGATGATGATAGAGAACTTTGTGATTATCTTTTAGTCACTGGCACCGAAGATGCTGTTGTTTCTCCTTTACAGACGCTTCGTCTCTACAAAGAACTTGAAAAGAGTAACGCGAGTGATTATGTGGTTTCAAGAGTTGTAGAAGGTGCTGCGCACGGGGGAGAATTTTTTTTCGATGAGGTTGTTGTTTCTCTCGATTTTATTTCTCGAAGCTTTGGATTAGGTACTTTTGAGCATGAAGATAATAATGACAATATTGAAGATATTCTAACTGGCGTGGAAGATGAAAATGAGCTTGGAGAAACCGAAAGCAAAAGTAAAAACTCAGAAGTTACGGTTTGGATATTAGCTGTAGCTTTGACTTTATGCTGGGTTATGATCATGGGGCTAGTGTTTAAAATTATTAGCTCTAATAATACTTTGTCTGAGGATTCAGATAAACAACTGCAAGCCAAAGAAGCATTATAATTACCAGTATTTGCTGTAAGACCTTTTGTTGTTAGTGAATGTGATACAGGAGGTGTATATTGGCAGTTAGTGATTGAAATAAGGGTTAACACAAGTAAAGAAACTTTCTGAACAATACTTTTATTTCTACAATCTCTAAGAAACCTCACGTAAAGGCTTCACTAAGAGGAAGCTTCTGTATTTTGAGTTTTTTTGGGGGGGGCCTGCTTGGAGGTTGGAAACTCTTCGGTCTTACAAGGAGGAAATAACTGACCCAAAACTCTTTCTTGCATCGTTTGGAACTTGAACACACTAAACCAACCCCTGGCTCGTTTTCATGCCATGGCCCTGAAAATTTGAACTACTTATACTCCACGGAGCCAATCATTCAAAGTTAAGTACCTTACCCAAAAGGCCTTGACGATTCGGGGAATCCATGGGGCATTAGCTACCGCAGTAGCGCACTGCGGGTTCTCCATGACATTACAAAAAATGCTACCATTGGTAGATATTTCGGATCATCTGAAAATTTTTCTCATAGCCCTCTCTGCAGGTAGCTGACTTTAACTCACGCTGAAATGCATGGGCCTCTTTCAACCTCCATATAGAGAGGCGACCTTAATTAGACAAACACCCTTCTGTATTTAGAATAATATAGCCACTTTCAAGGCTCGGAAGTGGAAATAAAATAGTTTCTGACCTTTCTGTTTGGAATGCCTTACACCGAAACACATAGTGTTCGATGGTTTCAGGTTTTGGGATATCACAAAACGGACACTTATATTCTTGTGAGATAAATCCGCTGTACACCATTCTTTCCATCAACTAGAGGTTGTCTGTCCGCAACTTGACGAGAACTTTGTATCCAAAAGAAAGTAAACAGTCTGAATCTTAACCAATGCAGCGATTGGCTGATACCCATATGCATTTTGAAGCTATATGGTTTTGTTTTTATCTGCAGACAGTTTACATGCTAGTAGGGATGAGAATACCCTAAGCCAGGGGAAAGACTAACTGTTTTAATTCTGATCTGATAATTTTACCATGGAGCAAGAACATGCGTTTGTAACCTGAAGTTGGATGGGGTACTTTCCGTCCGCATTAGATAGTAAATAAGACTAGTGGGTTTATTCTTTCTAGCATGGAAAATACAATTAGAGCTACTTTTCTGTAATTTTTGCTGTTTTTGTACATTCCACTTTATTTTTTTGCTAATGCAAAACTAAAGTAAAAGTTATTTACGAAACACAAGAATGAGGATCTCTACCATGTGCATTCTAAAGACCAAAGTTCAAACACTGCATTTCCTACTTCTAGTAAGCACCATGAACTAGATAAGCATAACATAAAGAACATACCTGTACAAGAATAACCTTCATTGAGATATACTTTTTAGCTTTGAATCATTTTTTTATAATTTTCAGGTCATTGTCACCTACGATGAGACTCAGATGAATATTTGTGCACTATCAAAATCTTCATTTGGGATAAAAAAAAATATTTTGTTAACATCAAGGTTAACATTGATCCCTGGAAAAAATAAGTGTTCCTTTGGTACAACACCAATTACAGCTCTTTCATAAATGGAAGATCTTTTTTCACATTAAATGTCAATACAAATCTCAAATGAAGAATTTAATGTTGCTGCAACTCTTTTGAAGGTTTAACTGCACAAATTCACTGAACTAGACCTCGATAAGTATTTTTTCGCTTCTGCCATCGGCTAGAAATCGGGTAGGAAAATCATTCCAGTCATCATATGGTTGTATCTTTTTTTATTTTTGGATTTAAGTTGCCTTAAATAACCTTGTTACATCGGTAGTATCTCAACCCTTCTTAAAGCCCTGTTACATGGAGATGTCTCCCAGTGCCTAACTAGGTATCGGAGATGGTAATAATGCAGAGTTTTCTAGGATATAACACTCAGATGAGTCAAACATGCCCTTGTATATCAATGGGAAAAGAAAAAAAACTCGAGCAAAGAGCTTCCTAAAGGATCTCCTCTCTGTATACCTTTAATGTGATTACCTTCGAATACGTTCGTGTACTTTTCATTGTGTAGCAAAGTTTATACTGCCACGGCATCTTCTGCACATTGTAGCAATTATACCTCGACTGCGTCTCCACACAAGTGTAAAGGAATAATTATATTTTAGAGCGGCGTTGCAATAAATCTGTATTTAGTACTTTAATTCTTTAAATATTCTGAAGGGTTCTGAGTCTAAGAGTCAAGAACTTGAGTAGAAGCTTCCTTACATAGGTTAAACACGCTCAAATAAGGATTAACTAAGATATTCACATTTCCTTATCACTTTAGGTCTTACAGATACATCGAACGGTTTGCTACGTTACTTGTAAATGATACTAACTGGAAAATCCTAAACATCACACACACATAGTTTAAAAAGTTTAAAAGAGATTCTTATTTTTACCACATTTCAACATATAAGAAAAATAAATCAGCTAGAGTAGTAACAAGAATAGATAATCTGAAACTGTTGAGACAAAAACGCAATTACTGGGTTACATGAAACCAGGGTAAATGAAATTTAAGACAATCCAAAACATTTACTATTTGGAATTGTTTGGACTAACAATACGCCATTAGTTTTCTATATTCTTCATAGAACCCTATGTTCAATACTTAAACTTTCTTTTTGATCCTGGAGCTCTAGTTATGAAACTTGCTGCCATGTATCTAATGTAAGCTGAGTAATGCAAAGATGATAACAATGCCAGAGGGCAAGTATCTTGTAGATGCCATTAACTACAGGTAATAACGGATGTTTAAGATACATGTTTTTTAACCGCCAGACAAATAGCTCTGTGGATAAAGATCGAAATCACCGAAACAGAGTTAATTATGTAGATGAAACGATAACTTTTCACTTCCTCTACAAGGAAACATAATTTAACAGTTACATTGTGCGGCAAATTTTGTTGGACTGCTAAGTGATACTTTCGCTAGTTTTTATGTCATTGTTG
This sequence comes from Labyrinthula sp. Ha, assembly GCA_015227615.1. Taxonomy (NCBI): domain Eukaryota; class Bigyra; order Labyrinthulida; family Labyrinthulaceae; genus Labyrinthula; species Labyrinthula sp. Ha. The sequence goes on along the minus strand of JAALGZ010000016.1, from coordinate 347,937 downwards.
AAATTTAGTCGGATGATATTATTCAAAGCATTTGTATCATTTTCAATACAAGAAAATGGAATAGTGGCTCGTTTCTATCGAAATTTCTCATAATAGAAGAGTTCTAAGCTAGCTAGCACAGAGTTCTTATACTTACATGGTTATCCACATTTCTCTATGGAATTAAAAATGAGTAAACTGACCCCTTAACTCGGAACAAAGTTGTATATATTCTTAGTAATCGACTTAGCTATTATCGATCCCAAGGCTCTTTCCCTTTTATTAAGCAACAAAGAGTCCCGGACTGGGAAAAGAATATTCACGTTTCAACTCTGATTTTGATAACTCCCTGAGGGACTTGTTTTCTAGGAAACAGTGTTTGGCAATCAAAATTTAGGTATTGAATCAGAGGTACAAATCTTTCATGTATTAGTAAAACATTAATATATGAAATATCACCTTCTTTTACTTTGTAATATGATTCATTACAAGATTTGCATATAGATTTTTAACAGGCAATAGATGGAGATTTTGAATAAGGCGCATCAAGTTAAACAAATATCAAAAGCAAAATTATCAATTAAGGGGAAAGGAAATCAATCGGTTATAGCAAGAAAAAGGAAGAAACGTGGCCGAAAACAGGTCAATCGTACGAAGATGTTTACTTGTTATAATCGCTTAACTAGACAAGCTTAGAACCAAGACATTTTCATTCTTAGTAGCTAGCTACTTGCTCATTTTCTGTTTCTGGAATTTCTTAAGCGATATATAAACAAAGTTAATATTCCGATTGGCTGTTTCTGTTCTTAGATTAAACAGTTATTTGCGTTTTTATCTAGCTCATACAACTTTGATAAGGTCCACTATTCATATATACTAAGGCTTAGACTTACTTCTCGGTTAGATGTCCCTCTTTGAAACTATCACAATTAATAAAGCTGATTTTAATAGGGTTGAGCCTCTTATTTGATCTTATCTTCTGCAGTAACTTGACCCTTATTAGATTATACGTAGAGGAATGTTAAACCTTATTACTTCTTTATTGAGCTTTGACAGCCTATCTAGAAGCTTCTTGCCGGTTCTAATGCTTGAAGAAGTTTAATCGTTTCTATGAGCCATAAAATAACAGCATGGCTTTCTGTCATTTTATGGAATGTATTTATTGTTTTGAAAATTCAGTGTTTCTGAATCCCTTGTCTCTTAAGCAATTAGCTGAATTTTTTGACTGTTATTTTGAGTGCTACCATACTTTAAAGCTTAACGTGTCAATATTTTAGTATAGAATAATTTCGCTCTATTTTTTCAGAGAGTATCAATAAAAAATTGAAAACGCATAAGAAATTTTAAATGGTCAGAAATAGGTTAAATTCTTTTATACTATATTTATGATATAATCAAAGTCTGGTATTCTGCTATGGAGGGCTTTCAGTTTTAGCAATTGTTCAGTAAGAATATGGTTGGTAACTAGCTAATCGCGAGCTTGGACTTCCGGTGAGATAAGAATATGGCTTGAGTGCCAAGAAATTATTTGAAGAGTTGATATAAGGATAAAAAGGTATTTTGAGAGCCTTAGTTGTAGTCTATTTGTAATATGTATAGCTATATGCTATTATTACGTTAGTGCAGATTCACAAAAGTTGCAAAAAGACTTATCCGTTAATGGGCTAATTATGAACTTGGAATAAAAAGAAAACTTCTCTTCCTACAATCAGATTATGATTTATTGACGTCTTCAGTTTATAATCCAATTCTATTTATTGGTCACCTATCTATTTCATATATCTACATTGCCTACCGAGCGTGCCATCCTACTGAAAAGAACACCCAAGGACGAAAAAGATCAATACAATACAAGCCTTTCAGTTTTTCAGAAGTCGAACAAAACTCGGCAGCTAATCCAGACTGTCACAGCTCCGTTAAGAGTTTGGTTTTGTACAAATTCTCATACAAATATCTCCTATAATTCTTGCAGTGTAAACTAGAAGTAAAAAGGCTCCCCTATATGGGACTCATCTCGCAGAGCTAGAGATGTTAAACTGACGTTTTCCCGAGTTATTCTTACCTGTTGAACCCGACTTTTTCAAAAAATTGTTATTGTGAAACCATCAAAAATATCCCTGAATGCGCAATATTCGAATAAAACTTTTTCGGAATATCATCGAAAATGTACATTGTAGCAACTGACTACCCTAAGTATCCACCTTCTGGGAATTTACTCATCTTGAGAAGGATCCACTGTAATGAATACAGCTATAGTTTTGATGATGCTGCGCTTTCTGTCTAAACAATTTTAAACCTCTAAGTTTTCTCTTTTAAAGTAATAATAAACTGAAGAAGAATCCTAAATATATGTAAATATACCAAACTAAAACCCAGTTTCTTCTATTCTCGCTTGGGCATATCAATATGACATTACCCCAATGTAGAAACCGTTATTCGAGTTTGATTTAGATGAAACAAACTCAAGACATTGATACATACTTGTCCGAACAGGCCCAGTTTTCAGTGAAACTCAAGACATCACTTGTAAAACCAAATTCAAGTTACAATGATTCAATAAAGCTACCTTTATGGCTAATAAAAGAGCTTTCTAAACACGATCTTGTAGAAGTAGACCACGATCAACTCCCCACAGAATATGACGAACGAAACCTTCTTCAAATAGTGACTCATTCAAACATGAACTTGATAAAGAGCTCATATTTTTATGAAGAGGGAGCAATTTTGAGTGGTACTTTGTCAAGTGCTCCCTTGATTGAATCCGTTCTTTCTCTTTTTTCGAAACGATACGAGGAAATCTTAGATCTATCAAAATCCTCTGAAACAACCTCAGCAGAAAAATTAAAACTCCCTCAAAACGTTGAACGAAAACTATTCCATGAAATGCACAAAAAATCAAAAGAAATAAATACACTTTTCAACTCTTAAGACTCGTTTCACAACTTGGCAACAACCTTTCCAGAAACCAACTGTTTAATCTGATCTGCAGTAAATCCATATTGAGCAAGCACTTCCTCTGTGTGCTGACCTGGTTTTGGTCTTACACGGGATTCGAACGCGGGAGTTCGTGATAATTTTGGAGCAGCAGCAGGTTCGATTCTATCCTTTTTAGTAGCAGAAGGTACGAACATATTTCTTTTTACATGATGCTCTAATTTTGCTGCTTCAGCAATGCTTAAAATTGGCCAAGCACAAGCATCAGTTCCATAAAAAGTATCAGTCCATTCCTTCTGACTTTTTTTCTTAAACCTGTTTGCAAAAACTTTTTTATTCTTTTCCCACATTTCTTGATTCATTTGGTCAGATATTAACTCTTCTTTTTGTTCTTCGTTAAATCCCATCAGATCAACCAATAAGCAAAAAAACTTTCCCTCAATAGCTCCGACACTAAAATACTTTCCATCTTTACACTCATACGTCTGATAAAAGTGTGCTCCTCCATCTAGAACCCCAGTTCCCACCAATTCATGTCTATTACTAATGTAACCTGGAACATCTACACCAACATGCTGCGAAGCAAGGTACAAACTTCCATCCACCATTGCTGCATCAATTACTTGTCCTTTTCCACTTTTTTGCCTTTCAATTAACGCGACCAAGATCCCAAATGCACACATAAGTCCACCGCCAGCAAAATCTCCCATAATGTTAATTGGAGGGTGTGGTTTTTCTCCAGCAACACGAAAATATGAAAGAACTCCACTTAGAGCAATGTAATTTAAGTCATGACCAGCTGCATTTGATACTTTTGGATCACCTCCTTGCCCAAATCCAGTGATCCTTGCATAAATTAAGCGGGGATTTAGTTCTAGAAGCACATCAGGACCCTAAAATCAAAGGAGAAAACTAGTTTACAAGTCCATTACGCTCCATTACGCCTGGTCTAAAACAATCAAGCAATACATCAGCAGTTGAAATTATTTTTTTTGCTAATTTCTTTCCTTCTGAAGATTTAATGTCAAGTGCAATTGACTTTTTTCCACGCGAAAGAGTATCAGAGTTTGGCAATGCTTTTCCATTCTTTGCCTTATCTATTCTTATAACTTCCGCACCAAAATCTGCCAATGCCATTCCAGCAAATGGAGCTGGTGCTAATCCAGCAAACTCTATCACTCGTATTCCTGCTAATGCCATCTCTTAGTTTTCTTGTTTTTTCCGCCCTTTGCTTTGTATGTTTTCTTTTTTCTATTCCGTTCTTTTTATATGGGCCACATGGCTAACTAGCAACTACCGCAATTTGCGGCAATAACGACAGCTGGTTGCTCAAATAAGGGGTTTTGATAGAGATAGTTTATTTCAGAAAAAATAAAAACTACATAGTTACAAGGGTAAAAACCAATTTTATAACTATTTAACCAGGTTCAACACTGATGGATATAGTAATTATTTCAACCATGAATTCAACTTCTCTAGACAAAGATTTGCATAGTATTCTACATCTACATCAACCTCCTCCTCGCCTTCTTCAATCCTCTCTGCCATGTCTCTAACTTTTGGTAGAACACTGGATTTCAACACTTCAGGATCAATTTTCTCAAGAACTAAACTAAACACAAGAAAATAAGTTACCTCTAGTCTCAGTTAAGCACTTTGCTACATTGAATTTAATATTAGCCGTGGGATCTTTAGAAAGCGCTTCTACAAAAGGAACCATAACCTTCGTCATGGTTTCCACTGAAAGCACATCGGAGAGCTCAGCTATAGCTCTTAGAGCTTGCATTCTGTATAGATAGCTACTGTTTCCAGCGAGATGATCTAACTTAGGGACAATATGCTCAATAACCCAGTCATCTCCGAAAGTACGTACCAATTTGGGCAAGTTGGTAGTAGCTGCCTCTCTAATTTTAGACACTTCATCTTCTAACCATTTCATAGAGAGTTCAGCTAAATTCAGGTCAAAGATTTGTCTGCCTAGTAATTTCGCTAAGAGAGGAATCTCTAGTATGATTCCATGTCTTGTTCTCCATGAATTATCCTACAATTAAGTTCAAAATATAGTTGTACCACAGCAAGTTGGCTTACAGAGGGCAACAAGGAGTCAGAAAAATCTTTGACAGCCAAGACTGGATCTAAAGCTTCAAGGTTCTTTATGAAATTCATTCTCACACCTGGATCAGGGTCTCTCAGGAGAGCAATGAAAGGCTCAAGCAGATACTCCAGAGTTCTTTGTTGTCCCACAATTGTTGCAAGCTCACATATTTCATCAGCCAAAGCAGCGCGAACAAAATCAGTTTCTTCTTTAAGCAAATCTTGAACAGCTTTAACTAAACTATCCGACACAAAATCTTTATCATGTTTCTGAAAGAGCTAAACAGTAAACTTACAGATACCAAATATACCACTCCAATTTTGTTTATATCCTTGACAGCTGCAGCTTTAACTTCTGGCTCTCTATCCTTGAGTAAATTCATATAAACTGCAAATTAATCTTAGAATAAAATTACTTGCTAGAAAAGTCTTGATCTCCGACTCCATTTTATGCTTCATAACAAGCTCAGCCAAATCTAAAAACCCATGAGCTAAAGTCCATCTAACTCTCCATGCAGCATCATTGGAAAGCTCATATAATGTTTCAAGCATTTCCCTTGCAAACTCTGATTCCGACTCATCTGCTATGCCAGCTATAGCAACCACGTTCTTAAAAGTTTGAATCCTAATCGAATCTACAGAATCTTTCGATAACTCATCAAACAGCTTTTTTATATCAGTCTTGACTATGGAGAAATCGATCACCTGCGCAAACTTTCCCAAATTCATAGCGGCAGCTTTACGAACTGTGGGAACAAGGTCAACACATAGTTGTCCGAATCGACCTCTTAGTTCTTTCTTCAATGAATCTGTTACTTTGGGATAAGCATGTACAAACAAAGAACAGGCTGCAGCTCTTGCAGTAAACCAATCTTTCTCACTTAATCTTGTCAAAATAGGGATGAAATGTTGAACAACATCTTCTTTCCTAAACCATGAACCGAGAAGGGATCAATACTTCATCTGAGCAACAAGAATTCCGAAACTTTCTGAGGCTTTCTCACGTACCGTAGGTTCTTCTACCGATACGAGATCTTCCAAAGGGGTCAAAAGCAGAGGGATGAACTTTTTTCCTCCGATAGCATCAACTAGTTTAGGAAACATCTCAGCGGCTTCTTCAAGGAGCTCGTCTAAAGTAAAAAAGCAATGAAAACGATACCTTCGTCATCTAGTAAAGTTTCTGAAATAAAAGGCAGAAGCTCATCTCTGGATCTCTCTTGACCAAGGGCTTCGAATATTTCAGGAAGTGATTGAACGGATCTTGTGCGTACAACTAGATCTTGATGCTGAATAATGAGGGGAAAGGTAACCAGAGTACTTTCAGATCATCAATTAACCGTGCGATTTCAAATATTTTACGATCTTGATCCGGATGAGGTACCACCTGGATGTCGGAATACATTTCGGTGGCCATTTTAATGAGTGTTCTCTTGATGTAGTTTCAGGAGGTTTTTTATCTGTTTTCCTTTCGTTTTGGGAAATTAGGTATGGCCAAAAAGGTCATATGTTTTGGAATACTTTTTGACGGTGCAAAAATGCAATGTTTTCAGAGTAGCGACCTGTCTACTCCTTCGAGAGAAGTCCCAGGGGCTGCGAGCCGACTGAAGCGCTCTCCTAAACTGGTGAGCGTGAATGTTGGTGGTCTAACTGCCTTTAAGTGCAGCTACGTACAACAACTTACTAAAAAAACTGAAATTTTAATGTTACAGGAACTGCACAAGCAAGGAATGCAACGCCTACAGCGAATGGTGAACGTTAGCTCAGCTTCAGGAAGGTGGTTTTTCTCAAAACTGCCTGAAAAAGCGACGGGCGTAGCGACTTTCCTGTGTAACGAGCTTGCTAGTCAAGTAACGGACACAGACGGAAGAAGCGACAGGATCCTGAAGCTGGTTGTCAAACTAGATGGAAAAAGAAGTCTCGTCTTGGTTAACACTTACGCGCCACACTGCGGTCACGGTCAAGAAACGTACAAGATGTACCTGAAGGAGCTCAAGTCGAAGCTGAATGGAGTTAACAAGAGAAGGTTGGTTCTCATTTGTGGTGATTTCAATGCTCAAGTCTCAAGGAAAGAGTTAAATGTAGAAGGCATACTAGGGCTCTCCCATCGTACAAACGCTAATGGTAAACTACTAGTGGAGTTTTTGAAAGAAAAAGAGCTAACAATTTTCAACCATTTAGTTGTTACAGGCAAAAAAGGATCTAGAAAATATGCCACATTTATGCCAAGGTCAAATAGTGGGGGGCCATCTGAAATTGACTATGTAATTACGAACCATATACCTGCAATATCTGGCTTCAAAATATCTTCAACCATAGCATACAACCTATGGATGAAGAAAAACTTCGATCATCTTGCCCTTACAATAAGAATCAACATACATCGGACACACACACCTGGAAAAAGAACCAGATCTCAGCTTGACTACAATACACTAAGGTCCAACACAGATCTACAGGAGAAGATAAACAGCGAACTCAAAGAGGTACTGGAACTGAACGACACACTCACAGACGCCTACCTCACACTTACCCACTCAATTCCATCAATCATGAAGAAACATCTTCCAGAAGTCAAGTACAACCTTCCTGAACATCAGAACTCGGAGCAAACCATGTCTCTGATGAGGTACAAACGTGCCAACTGGAGCAACTTGAACTCAGAAGAGAAGAAACGGATCACAAAGGATCTAAAAAAGCTCAGCGAAGGAGAACTACTGTAACTGGTTGGATAGAATAGCGGCTGAAGTAGAAACTGTGTTCCAAAGAAAAAGTGCGAGAACTGGCTACCAGTTGATAAATAAAGTGAAACCAGTCCGGAAACAGTTCGGTAAAATAACCAGAAATACAACTGGAAAGTTGGTGGGAGCCACAGGACGTATCCAGATACTAAAAGAATATTTAGAAAAGCAACAAAACCTACCACTTCCAACGAATTTGTTGACGGAAAACCAAATACGACATTACCAAACTCCAATACTTGCACTGGCTCCCTTGAACAGCATAAACATACATCCTCCAAAGGCTGACGAGATCAAAGAATGTATCAAAACCCTAAAAAACAACAAAGCTCCAGGACCAGACAACTTAAGAAACGAAGTCTTAAAGCATGTTGAAATAGTTCAAAAACATGCTGTTAGAGAGATCCAGTCTTTCTTCAGGTTAGATGCGTTCAAGTCTAGAAAAATGAGAAAAATCTGCAGAGGCAAAGTTGTATATCTATACAAACAGAAAGGAAGTAAACATGATCCCTCCAATTATAGACCAATCTCACTATTGAACACTCACTTCAAACTCCTCACAAAAATCATCAACAACAGAATAGCACCAATACTAAATAAACTCCCAGATTACCAAGCAGGATTCAGAAACAACCGCTCAACGATACAGAAAATTGAAGCACTTGATACAATCATAAAGGAAACTCTCAAACGGAAAATATATCTTCGAATTCTTTTCATAGACTTTGCGAAAGCTTCGATAATGATGAAACTCATCGAATTGATAAGACGACTTTGTAATACTAACAAGGAACGACGAAGAAATAATCAGCTTCGTAATACAACTGCAGAATCTCCAACAACTCATGGGCCTAAAAATTAATGTTAGCAAGACAAAAGTTATGCTCACAATCGAAGGCTACAGTTTGGTTGATAAAATCCCAGACGCAGACATAAACAGAATATTAACCAACTTCCACTGTGAACGTTGCGATAGGTATTTTCACTCGGAAACGTCACTAAGGTGTCACAAAAGCTCAAGGCTTTGTGATGGAACACGCAACAGAAGCAGAGCTGGAACTTTAGCTGTTACAGACAGTAGAACGATCATTCACGACAAAATCCAACCCAAAACAAACAACGTTGAAGTAGCAGGAGAAACAATTGAAGCTGTGGAAAAGTACAAGTATCTTGGTGCTATCTTTGATCCGCAAGGTATTAATGCTGACGCTATCTCCAAGAAGTTAAATGAAGCTCACAGTCATATCAACAGATTCAGAGACATACTATCTTCCGCAAACATCCAAAAAAAACGAGAATAAACCTGGCAAGAGCACTAGTAAAAGCTCCAGCCATATATAATGTAGAGAACTGGCCGCCCAACGTGAAGATAACAAAAGCCTTAACAAAGATATCAAGAAGGCTGAAAAGAACCATAGACAGAATTGACAACTTTAACTTCCAACTAGAAGAGAGTGACTTGGATCTTGCCAACATAGTAATAAGACGTCAGGGAAATCACAGATCCACAGCGAAAGATATCATAGACAAAGAACTGACAGCGTTGAGAGAATACCAACTTCAAAATCCATCACCACCGCCAACAGCAAAACCTATATACTACTATGAAGCGCTTGCCTTACTAGGAGAAGAACCAGTGCCGCCTGAGGACCCACCACCATCCCACTTTACCCACTACCCTGAAAATGAGAACCAACCTTCAAACTGCACAAGAAGCCAAGAACCAGAAGAACACTTGAACAGGGACACGTACAAGAGCACGAACAAGAGCACGAACATGGACTTGAGCAGGAATGCAGACTTGGACGCGAACAGGAACATAGACGTGAACAGAACTCAAACAACACCCATCCTACGACTAAGAGACAACAACCACGATACAGCAACCACGATCAACTCACAGGAAATATAACAACCAATATATCACCTAAAGCGCTAAGTGAAAAGTCAAGAATAACAGCCGGAGGAAGAGGAATGAACCCAGTGGATTATATCCAACTGCTGGAGCAAATAAACGAAATTCTTCTTTCCTGACAAAATATTAGCATCCTCCACCTGGAACAGCAACAACGAATAGTCAACCTATAGAATAACACGAAAACAGCATAAGTCAGCTCAAAGGAGGCCCCCAGCACTCACTAAGATCATCGATAACTCCAGCTGCAAGAAAAATAATCTCTGGAAAATTAAGAAAACATCCCAAAAACAGCAGGAAACCTCACCATCTATACTCCCCTTCAACCTCCCGAACTTAAATCATCTTCACTTATCTTCAAACATCTTGAAACATATCTAGGATCGTCCAAAAACCAACATAAGATAAAAACAGGCCATCCAAAATGCAGAATCCAGATAAAAATGAGCAAAGTCGTGAAAATCTTGAACAGGAACATAATAGAAACCCATATCGTGGTAAAACATCAGCGGAAAAACTTTCAGCAGCGTGAACTGGACACCCGTGAGATTATCTTTACTTTTTGCATGTTTTGTGTTTTGTTAATTTTATTGTGGATTGTATCAGAAAAGTTAGGATTTTGGGAAATAATGAAAATGATCAAGAGATGAGAGTTTGACCAACCAGCTTCAGAGGATTCTGTCAAATACCAATGAGATTAAGGAAACATAACGGAACATAATAGAATAGCAAAATAGCACAATAGTACGTAGCTCTTATTGGTAGTTAGATCCCCGCCGTAGGGTTAGGCCAATAGGCCCAATTAACTCTCTTAAAACCTAAACCTAAACCTTTTTGTCGGTTTAAAATAAATTATAATATTAAGACTTAAGTGAGCATGAGGGTTAGAACCTAATACTAATTAACTCCCTGTTAAAGATAAGTTTTTAACACTTAAATATTTCAATTTATAAAATGATCCAAGGACATAAAGAGAAGTCATGTTCTGAGTACGAAAGCTTTCTCGCACCTTCTAATGAAGCACCTGGGCTTGCCAGCCAACTTAAATAACTAATCTTGCTCTGCGTCAACACATATGGTCCTAGTGGGAAAATTTTCGCCTAACTAACTTACTCTGCAGATGAAGTTTTTAAAAACTTAAAAGCCATACAGGAACGGGTCAAACAAACTGGATGAGAAGATGACTGTTGGTCCAACTATAGGTGGGTTTTCACCAATATAGTCTACCAAAGTTGTAACTTTAGCTATCTTCCTAGTGTGAGATTTTGCTCCTCAAGATTTATGTACTAAGACTTAGAGCGACATAATGATGAAACTTACAGCTAGACTCAGTAGTAAGTGTACACATGTTTAAGTGAAGTACTACGCCGCATATACTGGCCATGACCAAATAACCTGCAACAGGATTCTGAAACAGCCTTAAAAATTATTAGCAATAGATAGAAGTGGAACATTAATACACTTTCCGGTGGCTTCAGCGTATGGTTTGTAAGATAAGAACAAGGAGCAATGAATAACTATCGTTTTCGTAACCATTCAAGCTCAACTGGAAGGCAGCTTACTAATGTTACTGGAAATGACGACCTAGCTATTACAAACTAAGCACGTTGTGACTGAAAATAAGGGTAAATAGAACCAAGCAATATAAACTCCTAGAACGTCAGGCAGTAGCTTCAGAAATAGTTCATATACTTGTTACATTTTTCTCTGAAGTAAAAATTTCCGAAGTACAGAAGGTTAACCTGAAAAAAACTCAGGAAATTACTAATGTTACCTCAATTCCTTGAAATAATATCTTCGGACACCTGATATATGAAGCAACCAGCAGAAAAAAACATTTAGGTTTCATAAACCTCCAAAATAACCCTGGGCTAGAACTTAGAATTGAAAATGAAATAAAAATTTTACTTAGAAAAGTAATAGAATCTGATCAATATAACCTGCCTACCTAAGTAATCTAATTTATTCTTGAACAACATCTACCAGCTCAACCAATACAATTGAAAGTAAGGAAGGTCTCCCAATGTGTACAATAACTCTTCTAAGAAGAAACAGAGATCAAAACACTAATGAACTCTAAAAAAATACAGAATTTAAAGCTGAAATAAGACCTTCTACGAGGAAAGTATAAGATACTTCAGTAGACAAAATTGACAAAGGATCTAAAGCTGCTACATTGTCAATAACAGTTGAATTTCGTACCAGTTGATATGTAACTTGAAAGCGGTTCCCAATAAGGTTTGGGAAAATACTACAAAATGAGCTGAGAATTAAAGTATTCGCGAAACGAATAATGAAAAAATCTGCTGACTATTCTGGAACTCCAATAACAAAGTCGAAAATAAGTTTCCGTAGTCGAAAAAAAGTACGACACTCTTATTGGCCTATTTTGAACTGGAAACAGCAAACAACATAGAGTCAAACCTGTCAAAGCAGATGAAACTCTTGATGTTATCAGAACCCTAGAAAGATTAAGTCACCCGGGCATACTATGACTTTAAATGAGGTTTTTAAAATCTTTTCTACTATAAAGAGATATTCATCAATAAGATTCTAGAAGGGTCTATGAATGATGAATATAAATCCAGTACATTGAACCAAGTTGGCAGCCAAAATGCCAATCGTATTTATGAGCAAGAGAATTCTAGCGGCGACCCAGCTCCATTCAGCGCAATGGTCCTTTTCAACTCAATCTTTGCGCTGTCAGCAAAAATAACCAACGAAAGAATAAAATATATTGTTCGGATCCCACCACACTGCCGGGTAACTTTTTCTTTTAATTAAGAACAAGTTCTTTCAAAATTGAACTATTTGATAAAGTTTTAAGAAATTTTTGAAACAAGAAATATATTTCAAGCCCATGTCAATAAATTTAAAAGAGTTGAAATACTGTTCCAAAATAGTTATTGAAAACTTCTAGGGTAGAAACCGATTCTCCTGAAAAGATCAGAAAAGGCCACATCTATGCTAAAAGATCACAGAGTTCCAAGCAGTTGAAGATTGTCAAAAGATATACCAGTGGATTACATAAAGATACGTTTCAAACAGACTCGTTATCCCCTTCGGTATTAATTTTTTCTGCAGATTATATTATGAAAATAACAAACTTACCTGCAACCACGGAGCCAAATCTAACTTCGTTCCATAAGAATCCTTTCTTTCTAGCCGTAACGTTATTGTTTTTCTTGTTAATGAGATAGAAAAAATCAGAAGCAGTGTCTAACAATGAGTCCAGCTAGAGTATGCTATATATATATGTTTGTATATAAATAAGCACAAAAATTGCCACTGGACAACGGCTAAGACCTCCTCCCGATATTACCAGGCTCGCAAAGTAGTATCATCCTTAGTATGATCTACTATGAACGGTTTGATGTTTACTTTAACGCCAATGCTTTACTGAGATTTCCATGTGGTAACTTGGTTTCATAGTATCAAAATGAAAGTTCAACCGGTACATTGGGTGAAAAAAATTAATAGTAGGCTTAAAAAATAATTTCTGTTTTGATCGTTTAACCAAAAACTGTGCGATAAAGCAGTTGAAATAGTCAAGATCTGCAAAGATTTGGGCATCATTCTGGGTCTTGAAAAAAATAGAAATATCAGTAATAGTTCCAAGAATTCCTATATCTCACATAAACATCTCAAGGTTTAGAGACTTTTTTTGGTCAGATACGACTAGAATAAATAGTGACAAGGACTTTGTAAGAGCGTTAATAGTATCCTCAATTCTCTTTGGTAGTATAAACTTGCCTTATTCTGCAGAGATGCGCAAAAAAGTCGGTGAAGTATCTCGGGTACCGGAGCAACTTTAAAAAATTGACAAATCCTACAGTAGTACTTCCAGAAAGCAAGTCAAGGGTTTTATATAACTCGATAAAAGTAAGTTTAACGTTATGACATATCGAAGAATATTTTCGATATAGAAGTCCCCCAACTAAGAGAATATCATATATTGTTTCTCTTGGGGGAAGTACGTTTACAACTCAACTGCACGACTTCTGTCAATAACATGTAATAAGCAAGAGCCCTTCAACCAAGAAAGATGCATAAGAACCATAAACGTCAATTGAAGACAAAGAATAATATCATAATGTCCAACAGCAAGCAAACGACACGCAAAATACAACATCAAGATATCAGGAATAATGCGTCCTGGAATCATACCCAGCGCCCTTTTCTGCTCACACTCATTATTTCACCAAATCCAGATAGACCCACAAATTTCAGTAGAAACCCAAACAGAAGATGAAGGTTTTCTGGAATAAGAATATATAAAATCATGGCCAGAACAAGTCGACTAATAAATATGCAAGAACTCTTCGACCATTAAGAATACGGAAGTCATGAACCACGCTCAACCCATATTGCAAAGTAGCTAACAATTGAAGTTAGTGACTATCTGGAACAAAAATAAACAGTTCTGCTTCAAATGAAGCAGTTTGTAGCACGGATTGAGTTGTTTGTAGCATGTTAAGAACCCGCACGTGCCCCCAGATGAATATTGGTAAATTAAACACAATTAAATCAGTCTCAAAAAGCTGATGAATACCCCTCTATCGCTGACCTAGAACTAGGTTTCGAACTTGATACAAATTATAAATAATAATCTGATAATAGTATTGATCCCGATTATCAATATGAGAATTGAGGTTTGATTTATTGTTGATTATCAGTTGATTATCAGTACAATAGTAACCTGCAGTATATTTGGCTAAATTGCCAGAAAATTTTATCACGTCTCTGCACCATATCAATAAACATATAGAAACACCATATAATCAGGAATAACCAAAGAGATGGATTCATTTGGGTAATTTAATCTATTCCTTGAACATTCTCGCAAGGTAAAGGATGAAACATGATTTTTTTTTATCATTTGGCCAATTTATTATTCATAATCAATGAATATGGGTGGGGAGTTATCAAAATCAATCAATAAGAAAACAAATGCAAATTTCTTATTACTAAATTAGCAACAAGTAAGGTATGGCTCCTACCCGTAGACCCTGACACCTTCTCATCATTTTGAGAACGTCTTAAGTGTAATGAAGCATTCTATACTTAGGATACTGAATATAGAGCAACAGTTATACTGCACTTCTAGATCTATCTAATTGTTCCACTCAATAGGTAGCGTTATCTAGGACTAGGCGATATCTCTCGATATACTGCAATATAAAGGTTATCTTATCTTCCGCTGAACCGTGAGACATCAACAGGTTGTTTGTTCGTTACATTCCTAAAAATGACTATGTTTGTCGGAAACAAATAAAAACTAATTTTACATTACAGTATTAGGAATTTTGAAGGTTTTCCCTAAATTTTATAATCATCAAGTCATATTTGAGGTTTGTCTTATATATCGTAGCACATTAAATGCAAATTGGCACTATAGCCCTAAAACCAAGTCGTTAATACTTTTTTAGTTCATCGTTATGTTGTATACAATCTGTAATGAAATGAGTTGTTTTGTCCGAGAAAAACCTGATAGTAATGGGAATACGTACCATATTTCACAAGAAATGAATGGGAGTTGAGTCATTTCTCTCAGGAAGAAAGCTCGAAGACATAAATCTATATTAGCAATAGAAAATAATCGTGAAGGCTAATAGTGTTTCAATATTGCGACTGTTCAAAAATATAAAGTTTGCTAAATCACACTAACAAATTTCTAGAAAATGGATTCCATTCTCCTGATTTGAGCCAGTGATCATAGATCCATCAAATACTGGAAAAGTCTAAAACAAGCGGTATCCTAAAACTATAAAAATTTCAACAATACCGAGGTAAGTAGTAAGAAGTTTATATTATCTCCTCGAATATATTAAAATCCGTTTTATTCGGGTGAGAAATGTCTAATTGTCAGTTAAAATCAAAGAGCGAAAATCGAAACAATTTTTATATATCTCGATATTATCAAATGCTCATATTGTTCCAAATAACTGTTTAGAAAACAAGAGACGCTATTCTTAAAAAAATATTTATTTCCTAGATCAATGTTTATAATAAAAATCGAGTGCCCCGGCAACTAAAGGCTTTATTGGAGGTAGCCCTGCTCGTAAGGCCAACTATTATTACTGTGGTTAATCATAAAGTTTTTGATAAGTATTAATTCAAAAGATCAGCAAACATTACATGTTTTCCATTATTACCGCTCAAACCTATATCGCCGTAGTGAGACAGCAAAATATTCAAAACGGAACTAAAGGTGAAACAAATTAAATTACACCTATATCTCCTTAAAAAAGAACGACAAAAGTGTAGTAGAAGGGCTAAGATATTTTGCTTTAGTGTGTCCAACTTGTTATTCTAATCACGATTACCAGTTAATTTTGATTTTCTTAGGGCGTAATAACTACTATTGTTTTCATAGAGAAACATACAAATGTCTTATTAAGGGACTGGTATGTGAAGAAAGAGTGCTAGGAGATACTGTAGTATAGTCCGAAAAAATTCTTAGTTGTACCGAATAAAAAAAGACATAGAAATAAACTGCCATTTTATGCAACTCTTTTTTTAAGAACTAAGCTAATTTGACTGAGAGTTGATAGCTAATACAACAGGGCCACTGGTTTTGAAACAGATTGCTAATATTATCAGAGTACTTGAAGTTTGGTACATGATTAAAATTTGTATTCTAACCATCTTCTAGTTGCAAAACCTACCACAGTGATGCAATCTGCTAATGCATTGCTTAATAAAACACAGTTTCTATATTTCTTGCTCATTTTATCTATTCAGTGGTACATTTGAGACTTCACCATTAGTTTCAATATATCTTAGCTCTTGTTCAAAAGTTCCTAGTTGCTCTATGATGAAAGGGTAGCTCACCCAAAAATTGAATTGCAAGATACAGCTCATGCAAAGTTGTATAGTGGTTCTGATATTTAATCATATGATGGTATGTACCAACCCAATTGTAAGAAATACTTATGTAATCAAAATAAATATGATATATCTGTATCTTGTATGGATCATTGAGTAAGGTATTTTTTGCTCGGCTGCATGGATTATTTATCAATATGGGCTTCGAAACTATTTAACTCTTACTTAAGAGTTGCAGAAAATTCTCAGCTAATCCCAAACTTTCACAAAGCTTTCAAAATTTATATTCTTATTTTATACTCTCACTTTTGTAAAAAGGTGGCTACTAACACTAGGTGTTAAATTCTAAAGCCATAGGGTAAGATTATATAATGTCTATTGGTTAAAAGAGTAGGTTATTGGGTATAACAAACTGTTATTAATTTCAAATATCTGGGATTACTTATTTTTGTTGAGATTTTAGTTTCCTGCATTGTTGAGTATAGTTTGCAAATAGTAGAAACAAGAAAATAAAATAATAAATTATAGAGTCTATCTCATCTGATAGCAGGAACAACTTTTTGAAATTAGTAATGAAACATGACAATACTAATCAGAAATAGAGGTCTTTAGAATAGAAGGAGAGCACGGTCCTCTCTGGGCCCGGTTCCAGAACTATGTTACCAAAATTTAGAAATATATAACCAGGTTATTAGAAGTTCTAAAGTCAAAACTTGAACATAGGTAATTTGCCCTAAAATCTAAGACCTAACATTGCACCTTTTCCTATCATATCCATTCAGAACCAGATATGATGGAATGGCAGCGAGCATTGATGTAGCCGATATGTCCTAGCCAGTGTTGAAACTCTTGGTCCAAAGTTTATATCTCAGTGTTTCTTATCAATGTTAATATGATGCCTGAAATAATAACCGCTGTTCACCAGTCCCAATTCTGAACTACATCTGCTTTTAACTTTTAGAATTCGCATTAAAATATGCAATCTTCATCAACCTAAGAATATGTATACATACTTCACCTTATTTAGTACTGCCAAACTGATATTCAGTTCAAAGCTTATGGAATAGCTGTTTGCAATAAAGTGATTTATTTTATGCCTATAACAGTTTTAGGTGACAGGAAAATTCTTCCATATTAAAACAAATTGGCTGAGTGTTTCTCTGAACACAGTATAGACTTCTGTCATTATAAGTAGCAAGGTTCATTACTCTTATAATACACGACTGGAAGCTTTTTGCTTAATGGGATGGCCTGAGAAGGTTTTGATTGAAACACTTTGGCACCCTGGAAACATCATTTAGCGTGTTAAATCACCGAACCAGTAGAAATAAATAACCTAGGATTTGGTTGGATTTTCGTATGATTCGTAAAGGCCAACATACAAACTTAATGATTATGGACGAATAATTCATCAGAATCCTTAACAAGAGCGATGCCCAACGGGCTATATGATTATTAAAATAAACTTTGGTATAATGTTGCATAATGACTAAGCTCAAATGCCATCATAGCATGATGTTTACTTGTACTAGAAATTGATTTTACAAACAAATATGTCACCACTTCAAGTCAATGAATATAGCTTGGTTGATTACAACGCATAGTAATTAACAGTAAACAACCCAAAGTCTATTTGTCAGATATAATTAACGAGCCGATGCTTAATTTAGTACAGTGCTCTTAAAGAAATGATTCTAAAGTCCCAACAAAGTTTGTCCATCACTTTTAGATTGGAAGCCTCATTAACTGAATACACTATAGAGTTTAGAAATATTTCAACAGAATAAGGTTTTATTCCTAGGACGGCTAAGCCAATTCTAAGGAACATTAACTACTAGTAAAATTTGAAACTTTTCAAGAATATATTAGTAAACAAGAGGTCATATAACTATGGATTAACAATTAGTTGGTGTATATGAATTAAACTGAAGAAATTATAAACTTTTATTCTTGACCCTACAGAGGGCTATTAGATGAAACTTCTGCCACACTCTGCGTTGCGATATACTCCATGAAGCTCAATGTAGCCTAAATGTAAAGAGGAGATATTCTGCTGATAATTTCCGCACGAGCTAATAGTACCTATTGTGATTTTTAAATTGGTTCCTACAAGAACATAGGACAAATGCTGACTAGCACGAGAGTGTAACAGCTCTAACATATTCAGAAACCATAATAGTAATAGAAATGACCCACAATATCCAAAATACATTCCTACGACTAGAGGATTCGGCGCTTTTAGAGATGAAGAGTAAATGTATGATGCAACGAATGTATGGAATCTTTCATTTAGGTCTTGCATTTACACATTTCAACTTCACCTTTAGTAATAGTTTAGAACAAGGCTTCATATTTGGTGAAGCATATGACAAGACAAGGATGATAAAGGGTTCTAATATATTAAAAGTTTATGCCGCTATAGCTATCAAATATAATATACTCATTAAATCTGGTTTGGTTGGGATTAGGATTATCTGTCAATGGGTTATTATAATTTCACCAATAGGCCTTAGTCACTAAATTCTCAGCCCTTTGCAGTTCTAGTTTTACGTGCGTTTACTCTGTTAGGTATTTACGGTAGTGAATGACCTTCAAAGCTTTAATGGCAACTTGTGTTGTAGTTTGCGTAAAATATTTATGAGAATTCACCTGTAACTGGAATTTCTTGTCTAATTATGATATCTAAAGGACCTTTGCCAGCTTTCTGTTGAAAGGTTTTTTTCCAAAGAATCATACTAGAGTTGCATAAATTTCATCCTAAACTTAGTTAAGGGCGTCACCGAAGTGACGAAGACAACACTTAATATATGGTGTGAAGGTATCATCTATTATCCTATAGTCATCCAAAATTCATGCTCAAACGCAGGCAAAGTTGAGTTTGAAAGTACCTCGCATTTATGCGGTCTTTTTTTAGGTGCTCCTCCCAGTTGCGAGCTTTAAATAAAATGACACTCTGGGGTACAAACGTGTCCTGTGGCCGGTTATACTATTAGTTTGCCATCTGGCTGACTTGTCTAAGTTTTCACACATAAGACTCATACCCGTCAATATAGAACAGCAGCGTTGTGGTTATCAGTTACCGGGGAAAACCAATTCATGTTAATACTTAGGTTTTGCTTTAGTTTATCATCTCTTTCAACTTTGCTCCTTTAAAAGTTTTTTAAAGTCAATGTACTCACATCTATTTATTTTCTGTTTAGCTTTCTTCAGCTATATTTTCGTGTCTTCGGAGAAGGAAACCCTTCTAGGTACGATACGGGCTACGAATGGGAACCTTTGCTGTTATCTAGACTGAATTTGCACAACCCCGTCCCCTCTCAACAACTATTTTCAAAACCTTCTCCATGTGTTTTGGTTAACTCTTATGATAAATTTGTGTAGTGTTTGTGCCAAGTTTTGGAATAAGAATATTTGTAGTTAAACATGAGAAAACTTAGAGAAACAAATGTTTAGACTAAAAATCTTACATTTAGTTATGAATCCCAGCTATTCTAGATCTATCATTTTTAAGATAAGTAATCTTGTATAGAATGAATTGTCGCTGACTTTGATTCTTAAGGTAACCTTTTTCTTGGTGCTTCTACGGCGTCATTGCCCACCCCTTGAGAACTTATTTATAGCCGCGGCTATTTTTCTATGAGCGCTCTACAAGAAAGATCGTACCAGACCATCGTCAACCTCATCTTCTTCTTGACCAAGTCTAGAGCCGAGTCCCTTTCTCTAATAGAAGCTTTGTCTGTATAGTTTGTATTTAGTCTCTTATATAATTTTCATACAAACTATCTCCGGGCATAGCTTGGCACGTGAACTTTTTTATAAAGGCATAAATATGATCTGCCCATTTCACTTACGAGGACGTTCTAAAGTGTTTATATTAAGAATTTTTTGGTTATCTACTTCTGGGCCAAGAACGCGTCGTATAAAAACGTACGGCATGAATAGCCCGACTCAATCGAGATAATCGCATAAATATCCATATACACTTAACAGCTAAAAAACATAAACATTTTGGGCAATTGAATCTCAATAACGGATATATTCTTACAGCCCAAGAATCACTTGGGCTGAATTCGATTCAAACATTGAAAACTCTACAACCCAAAGAACAAAAAATATGGATTCGAACAGAGTAATTATGAAATTGCCTATGAAAGGATTAGATATTTTTAAGAAATATGTTCCTATTAATCCAAAAACTGTTTTGATTTAATTATTTTTAATTCTTAGGGGAGAACGGATATTTTTTCAGAAGTATGTTTTCAAGAATGGTTACAGACAAGAAAAAAACCACCTAAACATCCAGAAACTTCTTTCCGAAAAGCGATTGTCGCACATTTAAGGTAAAATTTCCATTTTTTTCATATTTAGAGCTAAAGATGGACGAAAACCTTTTTCAGAAGAAGAAGAAGAGATTATTTTAACAGAAATGCGAAAAAATGAACCTTGGCCTTGTTTCAAACAAAGCGGAACAAAAGCAAAACAAAATATTGGTACTAAAATATCTCTTCAACCTGGTTATCATGAAGAACTCAGGCAAAGAAGAAAAAGACCATTTATTTCAACAACACCAACTTCTGTTAATCTAGTTTCCCCTCAATCGGACGGACCAAAACGCTTGCGTGCATCAACAAACCAATTTCCAAATTTACTTCCACAACCTCCTGTTAGTTTAAGCTCTTTGATATCACAATTTTCTTTGCTTCAATCAAGACCTTTTGTAAGAAATGAAACAAGCTATACTTCAATTTTAAGTACTTTTGAAGATGTTTCAATCGAAGAGTTACAATCTGTTTGTTCTATTCGATCGTCAATTATACAGACTTTCAGTAAATTTGTAAGTACACCTGCTCCTCAAATAACTTTTCCAGATTTATGTGGAGATGTTAAAATTCTTCGTCTTTTAAGATCGCATTCCTTTGATTTTAATTCTGCTATCTCTGGTTTTGAACAAATGATGAAGTGGAGAGAAAAATATAATATGAATCAAGTTCGTGAAAAAGTTTTACTTGATAATCCTTCAATTCGCGATTTGAAGAAAAATTTTGTTATAGGAGATCAAGGAGGTTGTTATCCAATTTTTTCCTTACTTCCAGAAGGAAAAGTCTTAGATATTTGGATGATTAGAGAACAAACAGAAAAAGATAAGAAAGAAGTTTTTAAAGCCCTTGGAGATCATTTAACGCTTTTAGAATATAAAAACATTTTTTTTGACAGACTTTCTCGGCTAAAACGTCTTGTAATTAAAAATCATGTCGTTGTTGATTTAACTCGTGTAAATGACACAAATTCTTGGGAGTCAATTCAAGAATTTGATAGTACAGGATTTGGTAAGAATATAAGAGAGTCAAAAATTAAGTTGCCTGAAACTGTTTCTGAAGCACAAAGTTCGAATTATAACTGGCTTGAAACAATGAAAACATTTTCTTGGTATTTAAAGGAAATTTTGACTGCTTATCAATCCCATTATCCAAATCTTGCTGAAAAAATGTATATTGTTGGATCTGGATATATTTTTAATATTATTGCTGTTAATTTTATTTCTATTACAGTTGAAAAATTAACTGGAAACAATTTTCATTTGAATATTTTTTCAACTCTTGAAGAGTTAAGAAATAGTATTTTGAATGAAGAGCATAAACATCTTCTTCCTATTTGTTATGGAGGAACTTGTGAAGATATTCATGGAACTGAAATATCAAGAATAAAATTAAGTACTCTATCTAGAAAAGTTTGAGTTTATTTTGTATACTTTCTTTGTAAGTAAGTATTCCAAGAGGTTTCTCGGTGTAAAGGATGGATTTTATTAAGTAATTATTGATTCATCTTTGTAATATTAGGTTATAAAGCCTATTTAAAATATATAAATTTGTCACCTGTTTTACTTTTCTGTTCTTTCTTTTTACTTTTCTCATTTTCCTTATTTAATAGGTTAATAGGATATTAATTGAAGAACCTGTAGACAAAATTAACAACTGAAGTTCCTATTAAATAAATCCCTTAACCTAAGTTTAGATATATTATGTTCAAAATTATATGAAAAACCATTTTTTTTTACAATCCTTGTCATCATTCAACAGAGAGTATATATAGTAATAGTCTTAGACAACTAAATAGGTTCAAGTCATAATCAAAAACTAATCTAAATGTTTTTGTAGTAGTTTCTCAACAAGAATATGTGTACAAAAATTTAACATTAATAGAAAAATCTTCTTTTTATTATACACACTCTTCTCCTGTAAATTCTTTTTGTAAGTGTAGTCAAATAAACAAAGATATAAATAGACCAACTCTTAATACTCTATTCTTATCTTTCAACACAAACTTTCATATCAATACATTACTAGGATGTTGATAGAGGTTCTCTATACGAATAATTAATACAGAGGTTCAGAAATGAATGGAACAATTCTATTACCGTATATTTTACTTAAAGTGTTCTGAATAAATAGTTCCAAAATACGTAAAAATATATCAAACCGACTCCAATCTTTTCAAAAAAATTCTTTTAAAGATAAAACCAAACAAAAACAAAAAAAAAGAAGCTTAACATAGACCCCTTTAAACAAATGTCAATAGAAAACTGTAGAAACCAATTTATTACTCCTTGTGCCCACGCAGAGAAATACCCTCACAACTGTATTTTCCAAATGGTTGCTCTCATGGCTTTAGTTATGCTTTCATTTTTTATAACTAGCACTTTAATTGATAGTAAGTTTACTTTGTTGGGTATAGATTACACAGCACCTACAGATCAAGTGAATGATCTTAGTCAGAGAATTGGATGTATTCAAACATAATTTATTTTATTCACTCTAGTTTTCCCACCTATTGGACCTGTGACAGTTTTTGTTCACTTTATCAGAGTTCTTGTATTGATTTTTCTCTTTGTAAAAATTCAAGAGTTGAATGATGTGAATGATGAGATACAAGAAATAATTGATACTATGACAGAGTCTATAGAAGAACTTTCTAGTGCTTTAGCTACTTTTCTCGGCGTGGATGAACATCTTATTTTAGCCTCTTTCCAATTTGAAAATATTTTGGACATTGGTTTGGAAGATTTTGGGATTGAGAGAAAAGAACATATAGCTGAGAGTTTTACTCTTGGATTTATTCTCTTTTGCTTAGTTCTTGTATGATATGGAGTATATTTTGAGTATAAGAGAATAAGTACAGAAAAACAAGTTGATGAACAAAATAGAGTGGAGAATCACGTTATAGATGTACAAGAGACAGAAGTTGTAGCCGCAAAGGAAGTTCAGTCCAGTATTTAGAGCAAAACTAAAGATATTAGTTTTTATTTATTGTAGTACCTATGAGTTGAATCAAATTCCAAGCTTGGCCAGAATTCTCAATTAGGAGTTGGTTCAAAAAAAATTGTGATCAGAAAAAAAAATGCAACTTTAGTTGTTAACAAAAATTATGAGTATAATTTACATTCTGTAGGGATAAGATAATAAATATATATATATATCTTTCGTACAATGAAAAACCTTTTATTCTTATTCATCGTCTTATAGACAGCCTGAATACTTAATCTACAGTATTCGAACATAATATTTAAAACTTTGTCTATACCTTAAATTATCGAGGTTATAGTTTTAACTTCATAATAATTTAGAACTTTTATTGAAGATGTATTTTCTTTTGGTTGGCTTGGTCTATTATTTAAGTTTCCTTTATTAGAAAATGTAAAATATCCATATTTTGCTATTCCCACTCTTGCACAGACTAAATGGAAAGAGTAAAATCTAATGGCATAAAGAAATATGATATCCTTATATACCTCTACTAACCTGTTGTGATTTAAGAATCTTTCCCATAACTTGTTGAGACCATGATAGACAGAACCTGTTCAGGGATATTTGGTAAGAGACGACTATTCTTGGGTAACTTATTAATGTGGTATAAGATATTGGCTTAAGTGCCAAAGCTGGTTGTTTGTATTTGTATCGTGGAGTTTGTATTATATTGCTTTGAAACATGAGAACCAAGGTAGTGATATATTGGTAGGTTCTTTTAACATAAATGGGACACTTATCTGTTAACAAGTTTTGTAAAAAAATATAAAAAACGAAATTATTTGCGTGAGATTTATTCTGAAGACAATAAGATAAAAGAAAGTTATATTTACTTGGAACAACGTTAAATACACATATCTAGGTGTATTCTTACCTATCTGTTATGAAGTGCGCACGTTCTTTTCTTTGGGAAATCTGAAGGACGAAAAAACTCAATATACCTAATAATTAAAGAAGTTTAGTTCTTCATTAGTACTGAATATTGAATTCACAGTAATGTCACATTCAGAGAAATTATTCTTGGAGTAACCGTAGTCCACAAACGTTAACTAAAGACCCGTGCTAGCTATACTTTGACAGTGAACAAAATGTGCCCTTAGAATAAATCTTTGATGAGAAAAATAAGACGTACTAAATCATTCATACAAGAAGACAGATATTAATATACAATGAACGAAAGGCTGCCTCAGGTAAGGTAATTGAAAACGTATCCAAACGAGAATAGATACTTAAGTTTGATTCTGGCTTTGTAGCTAGCAATTAAACATAAAGGTTATGCCCAAATAATAAGTTTTAATTTTGACCTATGTTTCTTTGTTTCTTCTGCTGCCCGGTAACGGCTTTGCTAGAAGGGTAATATGTGAACTTTACCTTTAAAGTCTCAAAGCATGATCAAAGACGATTAACGCGGCTTAACTTCTTATATTAAATATTAGAAGAACGAATATAAAACATATATAAGAACTATACACTTATGCTGATGATGTACGGACATTCAGTTGTTGGTGAAACATGAGCGTGGAGCAACCCACAAACCGTACATCTGAATTTCAAGAGTCATTTATGTGCATGTTATTGTAATATAATTAAAGCCAATAATGATAACTAGTAAATATTAGGAAATACAAATGATTTAATATCAGAAAGGGATGAAAACCTAACATTGAACATTTCATGCTTCTAAACTAGCTGAGTACTTTTTTCTTGGATCTCCGTGTTTAAATCCTAGAGCACCTAATTAGTATACTTTATCTAAGCTTTGTCAATAAGGTTAAAAACGAAGTTCCAAAGGTAATTCAACAATAGGCACTTTACTTTAGTTTAACCCTAACCTCTCGCAAAGTAGCAGGAAGATTGAATTGCGTAGCGTTGACTGTTCTAGCATCAATGAGACGATAATCATACGTATCATATTTCCACTAGCAACTAACATTAGCCATCCGCCTAGATATTTTGTCCATAGACCCTTATAATTCAGAACTGTAGCTGGCAAATCTTATATAATTTATGTGAGTGGGTATATTGGTCATCTATGTAACGTTTAGAAGGTGTGTTAATCCACCCCAATCTCTTTTGCTTTTGATTAAAGTTCTTAGTAACTTTTAGCTCATGGCATTTAAGTCGGAAATATCTTTTTAAAATTTTTAGCCCAGAGGATAACCCTTAGCCTTTTTTATCACCAATATTGATAAAATCTAATACAAATCAATATTATCAAGCTGTTGCATCTGAAGTGGTCATTTGGTCGTGTGAATGTGGTTATGCTCATAAACAGAATTTGTTCTGTGCATTTTTACTTTCTAATAGATGTAAAATATATATTCAACCTCAAAAAGTATGTACGATTCACGATTTCTTTTGTCTATGACTTAGTTATTACCTACTTTTAACCGAAATTTCACCCTGGTTACAATACACTCCTACGATATTACAGTGATTAGAGAAGAAGAAACAGATTGTACCAATCTAATTATTACTAAAAGTTTTTTTATGTAGTTCCAAAAATATGTATGAAAACTACCAACCAATAACATTCTAGTAAATAAACCCTCTCCGATTTTAATTAAATTGTCGATAAATGCTTCTTCATGTGATTTACTAAAAGAATGGCATGCAGTTGGCACCAAGAATTTAAGCATAGCTAGTAATAACAACGAATGAGTAGTAAATCGTTGTTAATTTCATCACATACCATAATACCACCTCATGATATTACTGGATTAGCTTCTCTCTTTTCAGAACTAGTGTAGCATATTTTTAATTAAAAGAGGATATATACTTATAGAAGAGGGGTTCAGAGCTTTAGATTTAGCAAATTAAATAACCTCTACACAGTTTATAGATTTCATCAGTCCTATTCTTAAGCAAGATATTTCTACTACGTATTTTAAAATTAAATTTATTGGGTTCAATGAAAATCTTATTTCCTTTGCTAAAATTTCGGAACTACAACACAGACTACTGTAACAGTAAGGAATCCTATGTTTGCATTGAGGAAAGGGCAATTTTTGAAGATGTTAATTTTTCACTATCTTAAATCAATTTGAAAAATTCATATAGTAGCTAGAATTTTATGCAATTATAATCATACATCTTAACCAATAATGTTTGCAACACATATTGCTCTGGAATTTTAAATTGTTTAAGCAGCAATACTTATCATTTTGTATTTGCTGATCTTCTGGACAATCCCTATAATATTTAGCTGCTTCGCAGTTCTTTGGTCCGGGTTTTCACGTAAGGTTTCAGGAACATAAATTCTTAAACGGTACAAAGCACATCTGTATTCAATTCAAAATACCACGGATACTATTTTCTCCAATGTGCGTTCTTGTAGGCATTTAAAGAAAATACTTAGATGAAAGCTATGCATATAACATGCATTCTTCATATTTGGATTTCAATTATCTCTAGCCGACTAGATTCCAGCAAATTTTATTAATTAAAGTTATACTAGTAGGAGTTAGAAGCAGGTAAATAGGCTTCCTTATCCTTGGTTGAAACAATAGTTTTCATACTTAAGCATTAGTGTAAAAGATTGTCAAGTCCGACGATATCTGGTTCTTGATGACTATAAACTAGAACTGTGGTGGGTGATACTGAAACCTGGTAACTTATGCTAGACAGAGGGAATTTTCAAGAAATAAAGCTGTACGTTTGGTTGAAATATCTTGTTCGCAAAAGTCACTATTTGCTGAAGTGAATAATCCTCCAATATCTTAACCGTTGGATTTAATTTGTTTTAGTTTAAAGACTACATCTGTGTAAATTTAAATTCTTATTTAACGTCAAGCAAAAGACCCCTTGAACGTTCATTTTTTTGGATCTTTACTCATTCAACATTTATAGGTAGAAGGATCTTGTCCTTTAGTTTAGCACTTTTCATAGAAATAAATAAAGAATGTATTAAGGTTGGTTCATTTAATCTACGCAAGGTCATACGATCTAATGTAGAATTTTTATTTTCATTTCAGAACTATTTTCTAATAAATCGCGCGTGATCTTGAAGATATTTTCCAGATAGAAAACTCTAGTGCATAATAAGCAACTATTCATTATTCTTTGCTTGCGCAAACCTTCTCCCTGTTGAAATCGCTTCGTTTAACGCCTAATAGAGGAAAAGAGGAGTGGATTACTTCTGCATTGTTAGACTACGCTTCAATTTTATTATAGACCTAGTGCTTAACCATTTGTTTAACTTTTTCCCATCTTACAACGCTAATTTAGGCAGATCTTCTATGTGAATTAGGGGAAATAAGTTAGAAATAAGAAAAGTTAAACTAATAACAGAAGTATCGCAAGCCTTTAGTTGAGTTATTTCTATGCTTGATTTCATTCACCGCCAGTTAGGTAACAGTTATACGCTCTAATAATACTGCGTGATCTCTTCCCGCTATGAGGAGGCAAATGTCACTGTTTTGTTTGCAACCAGTTTTTCCAAGGCTTTCATCCTTAGAATTATCTTTGTGCTTCTAATATTGAACAGTACATTTTGGTTTGAAGGCCAAATTGAATGTGAGCGACATGTGTTCTTACCCTATGGCTCAGGAAAATGGAGCTGACTCCACAATGGCAGGACACTTGAAGTATTTCTTCTTATCGATGATTTTTTTACTGGTTATGCCTGATCTAAGCAAGCTAGAGTCCTATCAGTAACCCCGTTATATGAAGCTCAAGTTAGACGACTAGGAGATCTCATTGTCATAGTGAGAAAGTCTCGCTATTGGTTTGTGTAAGGAAGCTAATGGTTATTTTCAAAGAAAACGGTGAATAGCTCATGTTTTGGAAACAGAGAAAAACAACCCATGATCCTACACACTGGGCTGGATGTCGACTGAGTATGATAGCAACACTTTTCTTCCCAACTCTTAACCCTTTAAACTCATAGTGAATATCTAGAATTCTTTTGCTACATTATATAAGTTTATATATGTTTAATGAAGAGGAGTTGCAAAGTTCTTTAACAACTTTGTATTTATCTCTCTGCAACTAATGAATTCTAAATCATTGGACAAAAATCATGGGGTCGCAAAGTATCTGCTTGCTTTCCCCTCTGTTTTCTGCTGTATGTCTCTCTTCATTGATATCTATTAGCTGGGCAATGTGTATATTGGTACTTTTGGTATAAAGCTAATAGCCCCCGATAACAGAAACTGATAGTATTTACTAAATTCTAGTATCAACAAATTAATACTCTATTGGTAATAAAGTTTATTAAAGGTTGCATATATTTTTGATATAAAATATTTGTTTCTTGGCAATGCTAATTTAATTATTTTAATACCGATTTATATATATACCGACATCCTAGCTAGGATTCGGTATTTTCCTACTATATATATTCCGGAATGTTCTTTATCGCGTATTGTGGTCAATTAATAACAGGTGTTTTATATTCTTAACAGGAAAAACGGTTGATACTGATGTTAGTTATAACTGTTAATACTTAGCATATATACACATAATCCAGTTCGATGGATAACCTAGAGTCGAACTCTCTTCATGATATATTGTGTAAAATTTCACACTTAATCTGCTCTTATAGTATAATAATTCGGAAGTGATAATATTATACGATAACCATTCTTGTCCGATCAAACATTTGTTTGTTTTGAACAACCGTTTCGTCTGTAAACATCATAAACCTGAAGACATTCGCCTATCCGTTAACAAAACGCTGAAAGCGATCAACAAGAATCATAAGAAAAAAAGAGGTTAGTTTACCATTCGCAATTTCTCTTCTCGTCTTAGACTATATTCTTCTATAACTCCTCTTTTAAACACACTTAGTATAAGCAATAAGGCTACTAGTTCAGGATTCAAGGAACAGCCAGTAAGTAAGCAGTAGCTACGAGTTCAGTTGCGAACAGTTGTGAGTTGGTTCAAGTGAAACTAAGGCAACAGACGCAAAAAAATAGAAGAATTTTGAATATTGAAACGTTGTAGCTGGACCTAGTTTTGGTACTACGTAGAGCTAGATAACAGACAAGAAAAAGATATTAAACGAGACAGCACGTCCGTTAATAGAAAACGAAGAGTTTCTGCAGAAAAAAAAAGATCTTGTTTGAAATAATATGGAAGCAGTTGAAATAGACTTCCATAAGGTTAATATTTCATCAAAGACTGATTTTTAGATTCTTGCTTTTCCTGTAGATGATAAAAGATGCAATCAGCCAGTAGAAGACGATTTAAGTTACCTGGAGTTTCCTACAATCTCTCAAGTCTCCCAAAACTTATACCAGGGTTCGGATGAAGAAGGATCGGGCAAAGATCAAGGGCAGGATGTCACTGCAGTAGCTATGCATAAAGTATCTTTCATATAAGTTTTCACGACTAGGGATTTTTCTGTTCTGTGGTGTGCGATGGTCATGGCGAATCTGGACATTTATTTGCTCTCAGAGTCTGTAACTTACTGCCGAAACTTATTCTTTCTGGGTTAGAGCGTAGAAAAGGTACAATTGAACAAAAATTGTCTGAAGATTTCTTAGCTGGGTGTTTCGTTGATTGTAATGAAGTAGTAACAAGACCCTCAGATGAAGAGCTAGAGGGGCAACATGTCCGTATAACTGAACATTCGCATATGCATAAGGTTTGCAAAGTGGTGCGAAAGGCTACTAATGGTTTCATAGTAGACGAAAGTTTTATAGAGAGTTGTGAAAGGTTTGTAGATTCTGATTGTGTAGAGTTCATCGACTATATAGGGGGGTGTACCTGTATTTGTGTTGTTATCCACATAGAGTCAAAAATAGGTCGAATAATGAATATGGGGGATTCTAGGTGCTTGGTCCTTCAAGGGAATGGAGCAAAATTAGTTGACTATAGTCCAATCTTTAATGAATATACGTACAGACCAGAAGAGGATATGAATAACTTTCATCGAGCCTATCTCTCGAAACCACACTCTTTAGAATCATCGGATGAAAGAGACCGATTGGCTGAAGAATATGAGGAAGGTGTAGATTTTGAGGTTATTGTTAGCCACCATAACAAGTTATATCTGAGAAATCCTAGGTCTGGGGATAGTATCATTGAACCAACGAGAGGTTTTGGAGATTTAGTATTCAAAGATAGTGGTTATTTGAATATTCCTCAAGTTTCTTCCTTAATACGCTTTTCAACTGGTGCTTCTATAATTACGGGAAGTGATGGTGTCTTTGAATCCGTTCGATCAGAGAATGAGTTTCTTGAACTAATAGTTGATGCGAAAAGAGGTAAAGACCTGGGCGATAAGAAAGTTTTTAAGAAATTTTGCAAGGAGATTTATGATGAATCTTTGGATCAAGCCTATAATAACAAGAATGAGAATGGAAGAATTGATGATATGTCGGTAATCATAACGTATATACCGTAGCGTAAAGAAATTTTCTTTAAGAAGTCCTGATGCTATAAAAGAAACTAAACGTGTGAAGAGTTTCGAAACAATGTTATTGCTTGTTTTTATTTGTAGGAGTGACTGATTTATACTTGTGGATTATGTCGAGTCTCAATGTTTATTTATGTATGTTTCCCTGAAAAAGAGATTTTATCCAAACTTACTTTGGAGCTTGTATTTTTGAAGTTTGAAGAATATATGTATCATTGTTGTTTATTTGTTGCCTGTTTAGGCTTCTATATATTGTTTTGAGTCAATAAAATAAAAAAGGATTATTGTTTTGAAACACTTGACAAAGCTTGGAGGTTACTTTTGCCAAGCCATAAACTTTCAAATATTTCTTTTTCTTTGTGATAACTATTTGCCAGAATAACTTTTTTATTCATCAAGGAAGAATCTGCAAATTTCTGGTCTCGAAACCTCTCCAAGAATTCTTCAAGTTCATCTTCCTTCTCAAATAACTTATCAACTAAACCAATATCAAAGCATTGCTGAGCGGTAAGCCTTTCCCCTCCAACAAGAATTTTAACCGCATTATGTTTACCAATCAACTCTACAAGATGCTTTCCACCTCCCCATCCAGGAGTCAAACCCATGTTTCCTTGAACCATTTGGAAAAACGCATCCTTGTGCATGATTCGAAAATCAGTCGCCAAACTTAACTCAGTACCTCCACCCACTGCAAAGCGATCAATAATAGAACAAGAGACTTGAGGTAATTGGAGAATATTAAAAGTATTATACTGCATTAAAGAACACATTGCAGTCCCATGTTCTTTTCTCATGTCTGCTTTGAACATTGAGAGATCCGCACCTGAACAAAAACCAACTTTTTCAGCTCCTCGCAGGGTAATTACTAAAAAATAAACAAACCTCTTTTTTACAAGTTTGTTTCGGGGAAACTTGACTGTTAGAATCAATCATAGTATGTACGATGTCACCTAAAAAGTATGAGCAAGAATGATTCTGTACAGAGTTCTGTCATCATAGACCCCGAGAGAGCGTTTCGTCGTGCCGGGTTTGAGATACTTATATTTAATGATTTTGAGAGCACTTCGGTCTTCACACTCCCGGATTTAAAAGTTTTAAGCTTGTCGTAGTGTGGTTTGATATTTTCCCCGAGCCAAATCCATCTCTTCATTTTGGAAAATTGTTGGTCCATTTCCTGCATATAGGGTAATGTACTATTATTATTTTAAAATGTTTCTCGAAATG
This sequence comes from Labyrinthula sp. Ha, assembly GCA_015227615.1. Taxonomy (NCBI): domain Eukaryota; class Bigyra; order Labyrinthulida; family Labyrinthulaceae; genus Labyrinthula; species Labyrinthula sp. Ha. The sequence continues at coordinate 315,561 of JAALGZ010000016.1, read as the reverse complement.
TAGATGTTCTTGAGTTATGATATAGAGTCTCAATGGGTTTAATTTAGAAGTTATCAAAAAAGACTAAAATATTTTTGTCATTTTAATTTAGTATAACAGAGAATATCTCATTATTGTAAAGATAACCAAAAAAAATATTCTGGTGCCAACACTTCGAACTTAGTCGCAGCTGGCAACTATGACAAGTTTATATTGCCCACGGGGCGAGTTACCCAAGTATGATTAAACTCAATAACTGAACACTTAAATTTGACATTGTCTTAAATTCATACCTTCCAACAAAAAAAAGTGTGTTTTAGAAGTGCCTAGCCAAAACATTATTTGATGAAGAAAAAAAGGAATTTAATTATTCGTAAAACTTTGAGGAAACTTGGGAGGTATACATATGCAAGGATTTCCTGTATGAATTCATCATAAAATATGAATGATATGCATTAGGCTTCGGTATGAAAAATCCCCACAAGGTATAAACTCTTTAAATACAAAATAGACCCATCTTGACATATTCATCTACGGTACCAAGGATTAATCAGTTTAAGATAAAATTAATAGTTACACTTGTACGCGAATATGTAGATATCACACAGCGCCTAGGGACGACTTAGCAGCATTATGACGTCTTATCATCTTCTTAAACACCCAACAGATTCATTAAAGCGATAACGAGTGATAAGAAATATCCCGAGGTATCTATGACTTCTTGACTGAAAGAATAAGACACCATTTCGGGCACTTTTCAATTTATTTATTTCATTTTAGAAGAAAATAATTTTTGCTTCCAAAGATTAAAAGACTAAAGGTTTTTTTTAAGCTAAATTAACAAAATGTGAGTTTGAAAGAATTGCATTGCCTGAACAAAACAGATTAGGCAGCAGCATAAGAAAAGCGAAATAAATTGGTACATCGTTTGTTGTTGGTGTCTTATTAATTAAAGCATGACTGCAGCACTGAAACTCTCGAGTCATAGGCCAACTTCTATTTTTGTCTATCCTCATTAAAATGATGTAAAAGATATCTACGATTGGTTTCTGTATTTAAAAATCTGAAATAAGCACCTTGGTTCCATCTGCTCTTAGTTAGCTCCATAATTTTTAGTATAAATACTTAGCAAATTAGATCGAAAAAGCAGTTGGAAAGTGTCAACAATTATGAACCGCAAGTAGAAGCTTTCTATGTAATTTTTCATTTTCTTCATATAAGATAATTTGAAAACGGAATTGCTAACGTATTCTTTAATATAGTTCAAATGAATCCACTCATGAAATTCTGTCACACTCCAAATTTTTCAAGTAGTGATCTATTCATGCTAAGTATTATTACAAATATGATCTTAAATAAAGGGCTGAAATGTATCCACATTGGTTATCTGAGTTCTAAAAAATAACATAAAGGATGTTTATACGATAGCTTCCTGTCAGGTCAGCTTTATTGTACTAGAAGAATTCATTTGTTGTGACTGACTTTACAAGAATAAGAAATCACTAGAGCCAAGGCATGCTAGTAGAACTGAGTACCTAAGCTATACCCATAGTGATAAACAGTTTAACCATTCTTTTTTAAAGAACTTCTCCTCTCTTGCCAAAAACAAAGATGCTGTTCAACTTATTTTCTTGCGAATTAGATAAGTAATATGACTGAAAGTAGCAGGATTGAATCATTTTAATTTCTTCGTATTATCTAAGACAATACCTACCTAAGGGTTAAATGTATTTGTGAATTCAATACCAAAACATGGATACTGTAGACATTGCTGGTAGTTATAGCTGAAGAACTTTCATTTCTAAAGTTTTTCAACCTGGATTCTCTTTTTATTGTCATTTAAATCTTGGTGTCCTGGGTTGCGCTGCAGGTATAGCAAAGATGTTGAAATTCAGATCTGGGACAAAAACCATTTATCACTTCATCACAGCTATAAGAAAATACCTTCCCAGTTTCCTACTTACCCACTCATTAAAGACAGGCGAAGTAAAACTAATTTTTGAGCTGGCGCCAGGCTCAGTTGAAACGATTTTTTTCTTTGCAATTGGCTTTAAGAAAAACTCGAAAAAAGACGTTGTCTCTGCCTGAACACCGGCTGATTCTTAATTTTCCATCCTGAAGCTAAAAGCTATTCTTAATGAAATTTTCAATAAATTGCTCGGACTAAGAAAAACCCAAGCATTCTATGAATACTTAATAAAATTTATGGTAAGTAACAAAGACACAACTAGCACTTTATTGTGGAGATGAATAAATAGTACCTTATAAAAAAAACGGTTCATCTCAGGCTTCACAATAAATCCAAACTAAAACTCAACACGACCAGCTAGAAAATAAATCTATAACTTGCGTAGAAATCTCTCTCTTCTAGCGTATGTCACCTTCTGGTTAATGAATTCAACTTGACTTTGGAAATATCTGTTCCATTAGGATCCTCCACTGTCCCTCCAAGGTGTAAAGGTAAAGTATCTGGTTTTGTTATTAAGTGCAAGGCATTTTTTAGTTCCTCCCGACTATTATACACATTAATGATATTTTGCTCCTTAACAGATCCAATCCCTGCAGAAATTATGTTCACGGCTATTATATTGAAAATGTATCCTTTACCAAGTAGATGAAGAGATCGAAAGCTATGCGGACTGTGAGATGCATACGCACCAAAAATCTGCTTTAGGTACCAGGAATGCGTTTTCAGTCTTTGAAACCAATCATATCCTAATCCAGCCACATTTCGGGATAATCCGTCAATTTCTGGGTGTGTTTTACTTTGACTATAGGGTGAAGATGCCTTTTCGCGCTTTGTGTTAAACCCTTCTGCATCAAACTTTTCAATCGAGTCCCATGAGTCATTGTCATTGACAGCAGAAAAATCAATTACAGCTTCAGCTCGAACTATTTTTCGTTTTAATCTGCTTATTCTATCAAAGAAAATATTTCTAAATTCCAAAAGAGTGAAATGTTCACCAACAGCTTTGAAAATTTCATTATCATCTTCTGTATATCTTTTGACTGCATACCAAATATCAAAAACATTTCCATTTGGGAAAATCGAGAAAAATGGAAAGGCAGTCTTTCGATCCGAGATTTTGAATCCATCTGTTAGATCTCTTATGTTTGGATTCTGTTCTATTAATTTCTTCCGTATATCGTCAATGCCGTACTTTTTCCTCCATGCAATTGTTGCTTTTATTTGTGCACATGCTTTATCCACATCGTAATAATGAGAGCGTAATATTCTTAACAACTTTATATCTCCACAAATATCTGGATATATTTGTTGAATATCTTTCACATCATAGGTCTTCCGAAATACATTTAACAATACCTCTCTTGTATCACAAATTAGCTTTACTTCTTCACAAGAAACATCTGAAAAGGTTGATAATATCGTGTCTTTGTCGTACCCGACACTTCCAGTGAAAGAATCAAATGGTGCAATATTTGGGTTATATTCCAAAATGTTACTTTCAGCAAAAGATTTAATCGTTTCTTCTAAAAGAGAAATAGATTTAAATTTCTTCTCATCGAATGGAAAGGATTCAAACAGTTCCTTCAGCTGTGCATTCTCATCTTTTTCTGGTTCAATTTCAGTGCTGGCACGTTTAGATCCAATCCTTAGACTTTCATGGTATCCAGGTTGGTTTGAAAACCGACTTCCAATAGTCAAATATGATCCATTATTCCGATTAGCAAAACAAGGCCAGGGTTCATTACGCCGCAACTCCTTCAATACAATTCCTTCTTCTTCCGCCGTGAATGGATTTCTCCCATCTTTTTTCCGTAGATGCGCCATTAAAGCCTTGCGAAAGGACTTTTCAGGTTCTTTAGGTGTCTTTTTTCTCGTTTGTACCCATTGATTAAAACAATCTGCAGACAGAATTCTGGATCTTCCCTAAAAAGCTGCCGAAAAGACTCGGAATACGGTATTTGGGTCAATAGGAACGTGTTTCTGAAACACAGATAGCGATGTAACACATTTCTCCTTTCCCTTCTTCACTCTGTTGGGCATTTGAACCATGGTTCTTTAGGGAATGAAATCTTCTTTTTATCTTGTATCACTTGGAACGTTTCAGAACTCTTTTCTCAAATGTTTGTTCTTTGGTTAAATATATTATCAGATAAGCAAAAACTTCGGTATTGAGAATTAAATAATTATTGTTTTCAAAGAAATGTTTACGTTCTGGTAGCATATATATTCTCAATACCGCTATTTTTATCTCAATAAAGCATTCGGTATTCGGGAGAAAGTCTTAATCGAGACCGAGAATACCTGTATAGAAAATACCGGGAATGATATACTGGGCTTGGGGAGAAGAGCAACTTAATACATAACGCAGAGCATACAGTTCTCTAAAGCAGATGATATCAGGATCCAGGGTTCTCTACAAAGTAAGGAAAAGAGAGAAGAGAATGACATCATTCATACTGAAATGTTATACAACTTTTGTAGCAATAATCTTGCAGAAACTCATTGTATTTTATGTTAAGTTCCCCTTAATAATGGGTTTATGTGGGTATTATACTTATGTCTTAAATTTGGTTCAATAATTCTTTTACGACACAGGCAAAAATGGGAAAAAAAATAGGAGGAAAGGACACCCAAAATAGATTCAGCTCCAAAGAAGAACAGAATAGAAAAGATCAGTTGTCCATTCGGTTTTCTTGGCTAGAGTATATGCCTTTAATCAACTAAAAAGAAGGAAAAATTGAGCATTGTACGCACAAGAAAAGAGGATACTTGATATCACTTGAATTCTTCATTTCTACTGTGGCGAATAACGGTTGATAGGTATGAAATGGCTCCCAATCGTATTTTCGTGACTGGACTTCATTAAATCTTAAAGAACTAGTTTCTCTGAGAGAACTAGAAGGAAGTTGAAGCTTTGAAATGAGTACGACATATTCTGTCGTCTAAACAGGCATCGGTGGAAAGTCATGCCTAAACACCGAAGATTTGGTATTTCTTCGCCAACTTTTCTATTTGATCGTGCTCTCTTGACTTATTTTAAAACCGTTGATTTTTTTAAGATCTTAGACCAGTGAGCTAGATCCCGAAACAAGGCTTTTCTAGAATATAATTTGTCTTGCAGTGTGTTCGACTCGAGTATGCACTAAAGCAGACCAGCACATTTTATATCATGCTCCGATTGTCAGACAAAGACGAAATAATCTCTTTGTTCTTTATAGCAGGAAGCCCAGCATTGCAGAAACCAGAATAAAAACTTATTTGGAACTGGTACAAGCCAGTTACACTAAGTTTCATTATTTAAAAAGTTCAAACTATACAGTACTGAATCCTTTATAGCACATGTTTTCCTGCAGGCTGGAAACCATCCCGATTATTACGTTTCTATAATCTTAAAGGTGTATTGTACGATGCAGGAGACATGATGCATAGCACCGGGAAAAAATTAGGAACATCAGTTTCAAGGCTTCAGCGATTAATTTTGTTGGTTATGCTAAAAGCTGGGTGGTCGGATTGTTTTCTATAGTCAACGCAAAAAAGAGTGGACTTTGAGTGCTGATATGAATTTCCTTACTATTATTGCTTGTAGAAAGTTTAGAGACTTTACTAAATCAAGAAGAAAATATGCACATCACGCTATCAGTCTCTATTGACAAATATTGATTGACTGTATTCATTGTTCTAAGCTAAAAATTCAGATTAAAACTGCGGCTCGAATTGCCTTTAAGATGTTTAATTTTAACTGAGTCTGATATGCCGTTGTAATTAGATATCAGTTTGACAGAATAGTTTATAGCTCTTTAAATTTTATTTTTGGTTTGAGATCAGTGACTTTATGGTAGTTGGTTTTATTCGTATTGCATTAGAACGGACGAATAGGAGCCCTTCTTGTTTAAAATATTGAGAATTTCTGTGGTCAGGTTTCTAAAACACAGCTTATTATAAAAACTTCTGTGGAACTCCAAAGTCGGTTTAATTCAAATATGCTGCTCTTTAATTAAGATTTACAGGAGTTTAAGGGAAGCAAAGACCTTATTATTTAATCAGACTAGGTAACTATGGGAGTAATATCCTTTACTGTTTTAACTTTTTAATTTAATTTTCAATGGTGAAACTCAAACAACAACTAGACTTCAATTGCATACTGATTGATATAACAATAGTTTTGTGATATCCAGTAAAGTATCTAGAAATGTTTGGGTCAACTTAGAAATATCTGCCAAGACTATTGAGTCAAATTCACTTTCGGGGAATAATCTAAGTTCGAGAAATCGAGATTCAATACTATTGAGTATATGAGGAACAATGAAACAAGAGCAGAGAATATATTTAGCGAGAGTCTCGATTAAGATCAAGATGTATCAGATTCATATGGTGTAACTGTTATGTTTTGGTACGAACACAAAATATGGGACATGATCTATGCTTTCTAGCAGTAATACGTTAGTTAAAGGTGCATTACTCGAGCGTAATATTAGATGGGTTTTCCCCCAGTGACCACGGTCGGGTATCAAGAACCGAAGTCAAACCCGGTATTTCTGGGATATATGAAATACCCAAGAAGAAGTTAAGGTCGTTAGTAAGAAACAGACGGACAAACGGGGGAATATCTCAAAAGAATCTGAAAATGTTCAAAAATGGACTAAGTGACTGAGAGGGAGAAGAGTGAAAATTATAGGAACCTATTGGAAACAGAACCCTTGGAGAAGTTTTCTGAGTTCAACGAGGAAAAGGAGAAGGTCAAAAGAGAAAATCAGAAAACCTTTCTACGGGTCGTGCTTCTCCAGAAGTACCTTAGTTCCCTCAAGACAAAGTTTTCAAAACCCTTTTAGTTAGTGAAAGTATGCTGAACTATGACTCCAGAGTTAGTATCCCAAGTGTTGTGGTTCAACAATGAGGTTGAGCTCAAGGTAGAATTTCATTCTCTTAGAGCAGTATGGATTCCAACAATTCCAAGAGCAAAACATTATCATTTAAGTTACATATCCCATATAGCTAACAAATATGCCAAAAGGAGGTAGGATGGCCTAAGAAAAGCTTGTGTGAATTTTCTGTCTATGGTGATTCAGCTGATGGATAATCCAGATGGGAACCTTTCCGATTTCGATAAAAACGGGCCATAAGAAATCTCATCCACAATCCAGCTTCCACAGAAGTGTCTCATGAAAAAAGGAAGCAAGAGTCAACCACATTGATATCTCAACAAACCCTTCTATAACGCTACCCCCTTGTGTGCAGTTAGTTTACCATATATTTAAGAGTGAGAGTTAAGTTTCTGCGAACTTAACTAGTCCTTATCATCATTAAGAAGCATCTTCATAAAACCTGGTTTCTGAATCCAATCCCATGAAGTTAATGAATTGTATCGGGTTTCAAGTGTAATTCCTTCTCCCAAGAAGTTAACAAACTGAATCTTGTTACGAGTGTAAATTTCTACCACTTAACAAAAAGTTTTGAAGCATTAAAATGAAAATTTTGAGTAGATAAAATGTATCAGCTAAACCCAGGTAGCTTGTAAAGTCTAACTCCTATGCTCTGCCGCTTCGGCAAACACTTATATTATCTCTTTTTGAGAGCCCCATCATTTCATAGCTTACACTGCTCAGATAAGTCAAGAACCAGGAACTCTTGGTTGAGCTCCTAAATTTTTCTTGTGCCCTTTAACCCTTGTTTAAGCAGCTTATCCCCTGCATGAACTCTTAAAACTCGGTTGAACTATTGAAGTAGGGCAAGCCATTTAATTAAAGGGGAATATACCCTTGCCTGTATAGAAAATATATCTAAAAAAGGACACCATTACTTTGTATGACCCCTTTCTGCTTAAACAAAGTGTGCATGATTATAAGTTAATTCAGTTTTTGTAAAGTTGTACTATCCCAGTTAACTTTAGCAAAATAATTCCTTTGATTGAGATACATTTTCCAGTCGTCTATTTTCTGGTTTGCAACAATCCTTGTATCTTCTAGTTTAAATTGAAGTCACACAAATTTCACTTCCCTCATCGGAGTTTCAAATTTTCTGCGTTCAACTACTATATTACACAAAAATATGAAAAAGATTTCTGTACATATATAGTGTCAAGCTGTTTCTTTGATTATTTTCCCCTTTGTTCACGGAAATAATACTTTTTATCATTTCATATTTGATTTTTTTTCTTCATTATTTACTGCTTCTAGACTAAAGATTTTGGCTACTTAATATTTGAGGAATTAAAGCATCTAATAAACTAAAATTGCGTACGATACGTCGGCTCATGTAAACCCTATTCCCTATTTTGATGAAGTATTAATAACAAAATGAATATCAATACAAGACTAGGGCACATATCCAGGTGCCAAACAATCAACAAAACATTATTTCATAATTACACCGTACCAAAATTTTCAAGAAATGGGCTAGATGGTGCAGTGGTATTCTATTCCTGGTCTATTTCCCAATCCTTATTTCGATTTCTATTTGCTTTCTTATGGTGCAAAAAATAAATAAAAATGGTTTGGTGATTTAGTGTAAGGTCACTTAAACCTGACTTGTGGTTACATTGAGTTGATAGTCAGAGTTAAGTTGGAATAATTAGATGCAAATCAAAATCCCAATTTTCTTATAGATAATCGGAATCAAAACAATTATAGAATAGTAATTGATTAGCTTGATCAAATCCAATTTTTAATCATGAAAACTGGTAGCTAGTGAGTTGGATCTTAGTGTAAAATCTAAAATCGAAAGAATGTATGAGCTAGAGAATACAATTTCTCCTTATGTTTTTTTCTAATCGTTCGAGTTTTGAGTGTTCTGCACAGCAGCAACTATCAACATGTTATGGTAGTAATCTCATGATTTGCATCGAGACCCTTAAGTACGATTTTTTGCAAAAGATCGAATCCGGGTGAAATTTTACCTAAGGAAACCGCAAGTAGTGTAAGATTTCTATAGAAACTTCCATAGAACTCAAAATACCCAACCAATTAAATAAATGAATTCAAAACTACCCAAGACAGCGTTCCAGCTATTTTCATACATTTGCGAGGACAGCACCATGTTGTCATCATCTAACAAACCCAAAAGAGATAGGATATGTAATGCAGTCTATTGCTAGGACGGTCACAACAGAAGTTGGCACACTTAAAGGCTAAGAATGTCAGCATAATGGGCTAATGCTGAATACACCTGTTGAACCCTACAAATCATAATTCAAATGAGCAATTCAAATTCCTCAGTAGACAGATTTCGCTGAAGCTAATATGCTTCCAAAAACAACCAATCAATAACCTAGTGATTGTTCCCCTTGCTCTTGTGAAATAAATTAAACTCCAGAATTGTATAGAATAATCTTTGGTATATCTAAATAAAAGTTTTCTGGGAAAGAGCCTCTACAGGTTTTACCTATTTTATTGTTGTCTAATTCTGGCAACTATGCAAAATGTCGTTAATATATTTTACAAATTAAGCTCATGGAAGACCCTCATTTATTCAATTAAATTTAAACAGATAAAGCAGACCTAAATGAAAAGGATTTTATATTTCGACTTCATAGTTGAATCAAATATTCCAAATTCGATCTTCCCTGGTGATTTTATAAAACTCCATTCTGCTCATTTAAGCTGCCTAACAAGACAACTATATTCAATAGCTATTAGTTGGTAATTTTATAAATGGAAAATAGATATCTATGTAGTGCAATAACGGAAAGAGAAATGATAAATAAATCAACTCGAAGAAAATATGATTTCGATAATGCACTTGTTCGGATAATAACACTATATATTCAACGTCATGTGTCCTGATCTCTGGTATGAAGTCGCATTAAACTTTATTCCTCCAATGGAACGTGTCACCTATCACAATTATAAATATATATATATATAAATATTCACTCATATTGGTGAAGAATATAGATATCAGTGTGTTAGGGTACACAGAGTCCATTATGGTTTATCCTCTTCAATATCCCTTATAATGGTCATTAAGGCAACGGCAAGGTACTGGTATACAAGTAAAGATTAGTTCACAGCAGGAAACCAGAGCCCATCAATAGATATCGATAGCTCTAAAGGTGAAATCCAATAACTTACTGAATCTATTCAAATAGAAAAGATGAAATAAATGCTTATAAATACAGAGGTATACATTCTATTGTATTAATTAAAGCCCTTCACAAAGGTTGACGTTGGGCCGACTGTGTAACATGTGGTTGAAGACTCTAAATAGACAAATATTGTTGTGAAACGTCTAATTGGTAACTGAATGAGATGGGGTTTAAGTTCGGTAAGAGATCGTGTGTTGTTAGTGGTAATTAGTTACTTGCATAGCAATAATAATATATTGTTGTGTTTCCACAAATACAGTATCTTTGAACATTAGAGGAGTTATATTAGTCTATGGAATAATAAACGATATACCTTTGGTGTCAATAGCTGAAATGAAAATATGAATAAACAAAGCGAAAATATCAACAAGTTAAAGAAGATATAAACAACCAAACCAAAAATTAAAGTAGTAGCACAGGAAATATAATTTCAAAACACAGTTGTACATGTACTGTAAGAGTTTTTAATATTTATTCGTTCACTGAAAGCGATTCAATGTAGTTCGAGCTTATCAACCAAATCTCAAAAGATATTAAAAATAATTCCCGAAATTTTCGCGTTGGAAAAGAAACTTGGTAACCAAGCTTGGGGATCTCTGTAGAATGAAATTATCACTTTAAATAAAGATAACAGATTATAATTTTAGTATACTATGCAAAAAATATCATATAATATTTAAAAATAGGTGAAAATTACTTTACTCCGTCTTAGATTATCCGATAGAAAATACAAATATTATAAACGGTTTTGAGCAGATTAAACAGAAACTCGTGGCTTATACTCCAAGAGTATATTTTTCCCCAAAAAATTAAACGAAGAAATTTACCAAAACAAAGGCTCTCTTAAGTTAAAGTTTGGTGTTAAATAAATCTCATATAAGGGTATGTTTCTTTTTATCGTATTATTTATAGAGGTTTAGTTCTACCTATAGTCAATTTTGTATTTTACAAAATATATGCTACTTATAGCGCGGAGGATGAATGTACTCATGCAAGTCTCGTGGGAGAAGAAACATATTCGATATTTAGGGAACATTAGTTTGATCTTAGGAAATATGAAACGAACAAGTTATGTTATTTTGCTTTCATCTAAAACGAGGAAATATTTGGAGTAAACACTACTTGCAACAAACTCTTAGGTAACAAGGAGATGGTAATGGCAAAAATAAATAGAACTTTGAACAAGTATTTTATTGCCCTATTTCGTTATTTTTAGCAAATAAAAATGGTAATTTTTAACTTAAACGTCACATAAATATATTGATAATTTTGTTTTATTTAGCGTTGAACTAGAGTCAAAGTGTATTCTTGCACTAGATATGGGCAGAAGTAATGAGTATAAGAGCTATCAATATTTCCGAACACTATATTTATCCTGACTTGTATAATAAAATTGGTTACGAAACGCCTTATATCTACACACAATCTATTCTTATAGTGCTTAAATTTATCTAAACCTTTATGATAAGCATTTTTGATAGGTAACTGTCTTTAGAATATGTTATTTTACTTAGTGTTTGTACATTGTCCGATTAAATTGAATAGGTACAAGAATATAAAATACAGCAATAAGCTCCAGTAAGCGACATTTGGGTGTACATGATCTCGCTGGAATACATAAGACATAGTTAGATTAAATGAAACAAGGATTTCTTAATCAAACTGTTTTGCAGCTCTGTTAGAGAGGGTAATTCAGACTCCACATAAAAATGTGTATGTATGTACAGCTCTAGTTTTGTGAAAAGATGAAACTTTTACCGGGATTAATGACATAATGTATACATTAACTACAGTTTATAATATAAAATTGAGTGCTTTGATAACTAAAAATGAGAAGGGAAAATTTATAAATTTAGTTCAATGATTGTAAATTATGAAGAATATTGAATATCAACTAAATATATTGAAATATTGGATAGAGAATTAGTTAATTGGGTTGAGTGTAAGAACTTTGACTTTAAAGATCAACCAACTAGGTCTCCAGCAATTTAATATTCTTGTTAATATTCCAGATCAACTAAATCGGTATATTGCAAATAAATGTAATGAACCAAAAAATTGAGAAACTGTTAATTCAGAAACCAATTGTTGTATATTAGGTACTCACAATTGCCGAAGTTAAAGATATAAAGGCACTATTTATCTCGATCTAGCTAGCAACAGAAAACCTAACTCCTGCTATTCAACTATAGTACAGAGTTTACCTTTTCTTGAAGATATGGTTTTGCATTAGTTTTGAGGATTCCTTAAGGTTACAAGATAAATATCATCACAATAGAATTTTAATCTTATTCATATGCTGCTTTCATTATAAAGAAAATAGGGTGCTGCTGATTTGAGCGTTTCTGGAATAATTTGCATTTTACTTGAAGTCATATATTTCTAATTAAGATATACGCATTAGGCACTATTAAATAGAGACACAGAAAGTTCCATTGAAAACATCGGGTACTTTTAAACTAAGGTGTAAGTCTGAATAGAAGGGATGAAATTTGTAGACAATCCCATACTCAAATTTGAATGAGTATACAATAGGACATAGCCACCCTTCTATTTTCTAAACAGGTTTTAAGAAAAACAGCTGTTGGCTTTGATTACGGTTAAGTAAGAAACAAGAAATCAAATACCCTAAAAGGTGAGTTTTAGTAGCATATATAGTTTCAATTTTTACAGACGCCATTATTATAGTCAACCTAAAAAAACAAACTCTAGTGTGAGAATATGGAATCAAAGTCACAGCTAAAACACTAGAGATTAATTGAGAAACTTTGACTAAGCTAACTGTTAGTGGCGGAATTACTGCTAAATAGCGATAACCAATAGAACAACTCCACCTGATAAATAATCTTTAGTACTTCTCGATTCTGCTTGCATTGAATTAATTTTTATTGACGTGATACGTTCTTATTCGCTCTTGGATAGTCATTTGAATTTTGATAGGGTAAAATGTAAAAAAAAATTAAGCGAATTTTGATCATCAACGGTATTATGCCCAAAATATTGAGCATTTTTCCCATTGGTATCGAGCACAGACCGAAAATAATAATAATAAAACAAACCATTATAATTTCATCTTTATCAAGTTGGATGGTCTAATTCTTCAAAATTGATATGTATGCTGAAGTATATCCTACAGCTAGCTGTTTCATCAAGTATCAGCTAGATATTATCAAGTCTCAAGGCTCTTCTTTGATAGCAACCTTGGACTTAAGTTAAAACTCAAAATGAGTTCCAGAATGAAATATATATATATATTGGACCTAGAAAAGTTTGATCTTACTCAATGTTTCTTACGCCACTTTAGTGTGTCCATTTGAGGCTGCTCCTAAAGGGTTCAGAGTTCAGTATAAGTTTTTTGTTGTTTTTTGTTGTTTCATGTGTTGAATATCTTGATATATCTTAAAGGGAAGAAGTAACTGCTTTCAGTTATTTTTTTTGCTACCCAGCTGTTATACTAATTTTTTAATCATATTGTCACCATTTGTGCATAGATTTGCACAAATTTGGAAATGTTTATTTTTTATTTACCACCTGTTGAACTTTTTTATTGTTTCATCTGGGGTTTAACTTGTGTGGATGTGCTCAGGAGAAATAGGTTTTGAATGTAGGAACCTTAATCTCTTCTGGGTGAGTTGGAATATATTGGTAATTGAATCCTGACCCATCTCGTTCTAAGCGCCCTTGATCTGAAAGCAAACCTCATGTTGATGGATATGACGAAGAGAGGTATTCGTTGTAAACAAAGGTAAATGTATCGTCTTATTAAAGAGACCAGAGGTGTATTGATCTTTGGAGATTTTGTATATAAAAAGAAGTTGAAAGTAGTCTTAGCTTAAAGTATTCCATTAAATTGGTTTTATCAAAATAGTTTGTTTGACATTAGAGAGATAGCTGTATTAACTACACGTAACGTAGAATCTATTCTGAAGTTAAGATTTTGATTTCATCTATTTTCTTTTTGATTTTCGCTAAGAGCGGTAGAACTTTTTATATATCTTAGCCAAGAATTACCAATTCTCAATATAATAGAAACAGGGAGTCAGTATGAATACATGTAATAAATATTATTTTTCTGTATACTCATCCTGTTTGTTAAATGTATATTCCTATAATTAGATAGGAAATTCAAGGAACGATGCAATTTGTTCGGGAAACTCTTTTTCGCTAATTAATTGAGTCCAAAAATAAATCTAATATATATTTTATTTTGCAATTTGAACTATTTTTCCTCCATCGCTATTAATGCTTAAGAAGTTTTCGTAATTTCCTACTTGTTTAGACCATTTTACCGCTAAAGTTTGGAATCCGCTTCTCTTTTACTATCAAAAAATACGTAATTGCAATGCCTTATGTAGGACACATCTGGGGGAGGGGGACAAATATCATAGAACTCGCAAGAAAAGTAAGAAAACATCATTTATTTTCATCGTATACAAAAGATTCTTTAAGGTAGGTTCAATTATGGGGTAAAATTGCATTTGTTTTATTTATACTTATCAGAAACCTTGAAAAAAATTTCGATTTTTGAGGCTGTATCGGAAAAGAGGCAATTTACTTACTCTTATCTGTTGTTATATCGAATTCATCTTAAAAGATAAGGTAGCAGAGGTCTCTTTTCTACTGTGTTTAGGTTATAGAGTGGATCCAGGTATATTCATCTCATGATGGAGTCCAAATAGAGGCTAAGCATTGTAGGGTAGATAAAAAACTAGAGGGAATTACTTCACAAAGGTATTTTTCTTTCAAAACGCTTTTCCCAGTTATTTGCATAGTTTTAATTAGTATGCAGTACAGATCTTATCAATATTTATTTCTGAAGTAATATATCCTCGTAGAGGGGGGAGTTTACAAAAATCACTGCTGATGGATTCGAAGTTTTACTTAACGCTATAAAATAGTTTACAACAAAATATCCTCATCAATGGTCTAATTAATAAGATGTTTCTTATGCTTTAATCTAATAAATTTTGCTTCTAATCCTATAAAATTCATTTGATAAAACTCAAGTTGCAATATGGCTAATTTTAGCCCGTTGTAGATTATATTTGCTCTAAGTTTCAAGCTTATATTCAAAATTTTAATTGAACAATTAGAAGCAGAGTAATTTCACCAACATTTTATTTGCATGTGTGTATTATGTTACTTGAACACAACTTGGTTTTAACAGATTTTGGTAGAACTTCCTTTCTGAAGATATTGTTTATAATATCGGTGTTTATATTCCGTATTTCTGACGTTATTTTTAGAATTTTATATGAATTTTATTTTCCCCAGGATTTTATTTTTTTGGGGCATTGGTGACTTCTACCATTTTATCTAACTATGGAAAGATTTAGTCGTGTGGCTAGGAGTAAACCATCTGAAGCTTAGCTCACAATAATGCCACCTTATTATTTCATCCATCATCTACGTGGGAGATATTTTTGTTTGCGACTGTTATATATATATGTATATATATTGATAGCATCTGTATTCTCTCTATTGACTGGCTATATTTCCACCTATGTTTTCTTCTTAGTTGCTCTAAATTCTGCTGACATTCCTCCAGTTTTCAAGAATACACGTCCATCTTTTTTATTCGCTTTAGGAGATAGTCTTGTATTTCCACTACAATGCAACTTAGCTAAGCATCATGGTATACAACCTTATTTCTCTTGGATGGCACATTGGCTTCTTTTGCACCTAGTGCGTAATTGCTGCAGATCTCTGACTTCCTTTTTGTACATGCACTATTTCCTTATAGTGAATTTTAAGCGGATGTCACATATTTTTCTTGAAACAATCTCATTAATAACTTGTGAAAATAGGCTTCTAAGAGATTGGTATTTGAAGGTGTCATATGTTTCTTCTACAAGTTTTTATTATATAATCTGCAAAATAACCCTCTTAACATGTTATTGATCTTATCTTGTCGCAGAATTCAATCTAGGTTATTTGGGTTTTACATTGCTGAGTTGACTGGCGTGCCTCACCTGTAAAGAATGATCAAGACTTCAAGGTTCATGATTGTTTTCACTGTTACCTCTGCGAGGTTTATTTTTTTCTAGTCAGGTAAATGATTTTCTAATATAAATCGATTTTATGGGTTTATTACAAGGATTGCAGGGTCTAAGGTTGTGTACCCCTTCTTAACTTTCCTTCCTGTTCTTGGTATGTGATTAAGAATATATTGTTTCTATGCCTTTAGATCTCAAGATACCGACCTTACTTTCTCCTTGGTTCTATTAGAATATACTATCTAACTTTTGATAGTTAATTTAGTTTCTCTATCTTGTGCATTGATATTCCTAGTCACAATCATACATATTCCTGGTTAGTTTTGCTTCAAAGAACATTATGAGACAGCTTAAGAGTAGATGTAAAGGGTAGCTTATACAACACTTCTTGGAACATAACATTTTTAAAGAAGGTTTTTCTTTTTCATGTTGAGTCTATTGCTATCACCACGATTACGGTCCTCTGAATTCTAAATGAATACATTAATCTGCTAAGTTTTTCTATTACATGCGCGGTTGCGTCTGCGTAAGAGTTTGAAGACATTGAGAATTTTACCTGCAAATTTTCCGGATGCTGCTTGCCTTTTGCCCTGACCATTCTTAGCTTCTTTTGCCAAGGTTATTTAGCATTAAAACACCTGCTCTTACTCGACTGATTGATCCTTCGGTGCAATTCAATTCAAGCGCAGTTATATCATCGGCGTTAGAAGCTATAAAGTTAATTAACTTTGGTCTAGACCTAAGATACCATGAATGCCGGTTAGGATAAACGAATGGAAAATCATACTGAAAATCTGACTTTCTTGTCCTTTATTCTCAAACGTAATACTCTATTGGAAAAGTTAAAAAAATGAAACATGGCAGACTCAACACAGAAATGTAGGAGCATCTACTCTTATTTGAAGATCTAACATGAGCCACCTATGAATCAGATGTGAAGAGCCTGGATTTATGCTTACGCATCTATGTCATAGTCAAAGGAGTGCGCAATGCAACAAGAAACATAATCTCCTCAACGCAGTAACTCATAGCAGATTCAAGATTGTTATAAGACTACTTGACCCTCTTAAAAAGCCTTAATATTTAGTATACTATAATGTAGGGGTACTTTGTTTTGAAGGAACAAACAAAAACATAGTATTACTATTTATAATCCTACAGGAGCAAGAAAGCTCGGGCTATTGAATCTTTTTATCTAGAGTTTCACCTAGGCTCTTCAGCAATACCTTGCTCTTAGCATCATGACGTAATATTTCAATGATTTGACTTAATGCATACGCTCTTGTATAAAGTGGTTGAAACGCCCCGTTAACGTTAGTTTCTTCCAAAAGAAAATTCCCTGCTTATTGTTGAGGAACGGCACCGCAAACAGCACTCCTAGTGGCAGTTCTGTAAATCCAAACTCGTTTAGTAGCAAGAAAAAAAATTATTTTCTTGATGGGATAAAGGTTATATGTCTTGAACTCTTCTTCCTCAATTAGCTCGAGTAATTTCTTTTTTTCCTTATTATAGTCAACTTATTCCAACCAATGAGTGCGCTGGTATTGATAAACATGCAGGCATGGGCATACAAATGACAGAGGGTGGAAACACCGCCGATACCAGCTACAGCCAGTAGCCCATATGGTAGTCTGAATTTTGCAGAACACATATTTGCAATCAGTTCTCCGCTAACTGATTCTGACGACAATATCCTCACTCACTGCTGTTAACCGACGCATCCAGTGATTGATAATATGTTACTGGTTTTGCCCTTAAGATTCAACTAGTTACTTCTTTGGCTTGTTAATGTTCAATCCAACCAATAAATTCATATTAGTCACTTCATGCCTTAAGAGAGTAAATGCGGTCTATTTAGGGACTTATTGTTTTGTAGCATGGCGAAACTAAAAAGAACAGAGCAACAAGGCAAATTTGTATCCTACCACCTAAGAAAAAGAATAGAGTAGTAACACCTTAGCTTAGCGCTCTACCAATCCGTGATTCGGCTGGTTCACTTCACTATTAGTCCGAAATCTAGGCTGCTCCAACGGGATATCTTTTTTGTAGATCTGATGGGATTTAACAATAGCATGTATAGGTTCAAAGTGCAAAATTTTATCCTCATCCGATATTAACCACAAGTTTTTTCAGTTTGGGCTAGGTTTTCCCTGTTTAATACTTTTATTTAGGAGTACAAGTTATGTAATTGCAACTTTCAATGGTTCTACGACTCAAAGAAAGAAATGAAGTCCTTAGAACCTGAATACGTTGAGTATATGGAATGACTTAGACCCTAGTATTTAGAACTAGAGTTCCTAGGTTCTCCAGCCTCTTTATACTTTACTATTTATATATTTCTTTTGTCTAAAAGTGCTATGTTGTTTACTTCTCAAAGAAGTTATTTCACTTAATACAAGTAAGGAAACTTCTTTAGTTGGATACAGTACTGATTCAGTGTACTATAATGGCCTCAGTTAATAATTAACTAGAGGATACAAAAAGGCAAATAGAACTGTCCAAAAAAGCCATGTGTTGAAAATTAGCCCGATCTGAATTCGTTCGTTAAATCCTTATAAAAAATCAAGGAGGAAAACAAAAGAAAAACAAATCACAAAATCAGATCATCTGAATCGCAATAAGGTATATACAAATCATAACCCCCCATTGGCATTCGTCTGAATACTTAATAAGTATTGGATTGACATTGTTTCAAGGCGTTTTATCAAGTTTTCACTATTTTTAGACTTTTATAAGAGTTTGTTCTGAATGGAGCGACGCGTCGGAAAAAAATACCGCCTTGGAAGAAAAGTGGGAAGCGGGTCTTTTGGAGAAGTATACATAGGCACAGATGTGACAACTGGGGAGGATGTTGCGATTAAACTGGAGAGACTGCGCTCGAAGCATCCTCAGTTGCTTTACGAAAGTAAGTTATACAGGGTGTTACAAGGTGGTGTCGGAATCCCTTATCTTCATTGGTTTGGTGTGGAAACTAATTACAATGTGCTAGTTATGGACCTCCTTGGACCATCTCTTGAAGATTTGTTCAATGCTTGTGACCGACATTTTTCGCCTCACACGGTTATGCTTGTGGGAGAACAGCTGGTAAGCAGAATCGAGTACATGCACACTAAACACTTTATTCACCGAGACATCAAACCAGACAACTTTCTAGCTGGAAGAGGAAGAAGGTTGAATCTCCTGTACGTTATTGATTTTGGATTGTCGAAGAGATATAGACATCCTAAAACAAGACAACACATGCCATACCGCGAGGGTAAAAACCTGACAGGTACTCCTAGATATGCGAGTATTAACAACCATCTTGGGGTTGAACAAAGTCGCCGAGATGATATGGAGTCCATTGGATACGTTCTTGTATATTTTGCTAAGGGGCAGCTACCTTGGCAGGGATTGAGAGCAAACACAAAGAAGCAGAAATATCAGAAGATTATGGATAAGAAGATGTCCGTTTCAATCACCCAATTGACGAAAGATTGCCCTGAGGAGCTTAAAAGGTATCTTGAATACTGTCGCAGTTTGAGGTTTGAAGATAAGCCCAATTATCCTTATTTGAGACAGCTCTTCAGAGATGCCATTGACAGGGGTAGATATGCTGATAGCGCAACAATGTTCGACTGGATGAAACTTGCCAAGCAGATGAAAAGCTCGAGCAGTTCCAGTAAGCAGTTGAAAAGTGGAAACGTCCAAGGCTATGCTATGGGTGGTGGAGAAGTTGGCGCAGCTAACATGCAAAAGAACTAATTGTTTGACGAAGTATAGTTTTGCAAGGTTCTTTATGTGTTCTAGTATCTTTTCCTTTATATATAGTGTTTGGTTTCTCTACTGGTAGAAGCTTTTTTTGCTGAAGGCAGTGGTCATAATTTCTGAAAGCTTTTACGAAAGCTTAGGTGAATGCTCTAGTATTTAATCTTTCAAATCACCTATAACCAGGCCAAAACGTGGCCTGGAACCTTATTTATATGCTTTTCTCATTTTTAACTATCTATGTTACCGCTCTGATGATTTCTTCGTTTGCAATTTTTCTAACCATAGTCGAAAAAAGCGAAGCCGGAAAAGAGCTACCCAAAAGTATTATTCTAGGCTTACCTGACAAGAGTAAAAATTTTGTCAAATTTAGCTTTCGCTGTGAGACTAGCAGTTTTTTTTATTTGTGAAAGTTTTATTTAAAATATTGTACTTCACAACTCTCTTTAGACAGCCTTTTTTGTATCATTCTTATTTGCAATTCGACATGTGACAACTCAGCTAGACAAGAACAACCAGCTCACACTTGTACAATATTCTTAACATATTAGTATTTATTCTAATGCTCCACCTTGAGATAAATAAATAAACTTTAAATTTTTAATAACTCATGATAAACAGTTCTACTAGCTAAATTTAGATCTTATTGTACTTTCAGTCTAACCCTATATAGAGCGAGAAAACAGTTAAACCCACTTGTAAATAGTCTAAGTTAAAAAAATAGTCAATAGCTGTGCTAAGCTGAGATTTTATTATCAAGAGTTTGCATGAAAATAATAGAATCCTTACCCTTGACACTTGGTTCAAGAGTATTTTTCAATTTCTTGAAAATATAGGAACCCTTTCTTAGTGCTACTTAGTTCCAAAAAAAAAAGTAAATCCACTTGCTAGCCATTAATATAGTTGAAAAAGTAATTTATATTCTGTCATTTACTAATATTTTCTTTAATCCAATAAACTTGAAATGATGATTAAAATGATGTTTCTTCCCATTGATTATGATTTATTTGAGGTAATTTTTATTTATTTGCTACTTAAGTGACATGTATGAAGTTTTTCACTGGCAACGAAAACAAGAATAATAGAAGATATTCACCATTACCATTACCCTTTCTCTTGAACAAATTTTTAAAATAAGAGGTGATGCTCCCAAAACAAACCTTAAATACTGGCTGATATTATGCTTACTTTTGCTAAATAGTTATCTATGCAGTAAAGTAATTAACACAAAACTTAGATCCAATGGGTTCTGTTTAAGTTGATTGCTGGTTTTAAAGATCAGTACTATTTCGATAGCTCTTAGTTGAAGTAATAGTAATTTTGATATAAGAAAATTGGGAAATTTAAAATGTTTTTGGACATGATTATCTTATTATTCTATTCCTTCAGAGGTACCACTAAAGCATTATAGATTACTCTGTTGCTAACTCTATTTTTTTATGTTATTAGTCTTTTTGCTTAATCTAAGCCAAAATATTGGGAGAAATATATCTAGTAGAAATAGTCCTACTTACAATAGACTTAAAATTCATTTAATAATAAGCAATCATTAGACGCTTTCTATGTAGTATATATTTTTTTCTAATCCTTTTAGCTTTATAACACCAAAGGTTTGAATGGCAGACATTAATTACTTGGAACTTAGCAATTTTCGATAGAGCAACAGAATACTCCTGCTTTGTTCTGCTTTCTAGAAGAGCTTACTGATAGCTGCACGGATTATAAGAAAGAGCCAACAAGGTTTTTTTCGCTTTTTGGACTATATGATAGGTTTAACTCTCCCTAGTCATATTTATGCACTGGATTTTCGTGACTTAAACTATAGCAAAGTGTGGAAGAAACATCACTTGATTTTTGCTATATTCTACATTGTTTTACAAGGACCTACTTGCTACAACTATCAAAAAATAAATAGGAAACATTGTGACATTATTTTTTTAAATCTGTTTTCCTTTTGCTTTTTATCACTTGTTTTTGTTTTCCTTAGGTTCTCTAGTACAACTATTGCAGGGGGGTTTCCACAAATATTTGATGGCGTTTACTCCAGAGTATTATCCTTACAGGAATTCAACATAAAATGAAAAGTCCAGCGGTTGCTCATGTAGCAACAGATTTTGGTCTGCTAGATAAGTATAACAGTTAGATCCTTCTTGTTTAACCTACGTTCTGTTTTCACCTATATACTACGCTTATTATTGTAACCGTCCTTATCATGACGCAATATTTTATTTAACTAATATATATGTAGTAATATGGTAATTCTGTAGTTTTTTGGAGAGTAAAAAGGTGAAAATAAATATCCAATTTTATAGTCGAGAATTATTTTCGGCTGTGCACTTTCACTAGTTCAAGAAGATTATTTACTAACTTTCAGTCTATTACCCTAGCGATTCAGGCTAAGCTAACGCAATTGTCTAATGCTATGTATAATAATAAAACCATCTTTTTCAGTTTGATATATTTTATTTCTTTGTTCAACAATTAGGAGAAGCCAAAAAAAAGAAACCTGTATCGCTAGGAAACACGCTTATTTGCTGAAGGATCTTTCTCAATGAAATCAATTATTCTTTAGCAAAGTTTTATTCTAAGCGATTTAATGCTTATTTTTTTATAACTTCTACCTAGGTTACCCCCCCCCCCCTTATACTAAATTTTTTAGAGAGTTAGGTTAAATAAGTGTACTTGTGGATAAACTAGTTCTTTTATCATTCTTCACTTTACACAATAAGAACATCAATGGGACATTACCATGGAACTTGAAATCCCTTTGTTAGAACTTGAGCAAAGAGTCACTTCTTGAGACAACACATTACATCATCTATTCAATAAATATACTCAGAGTTCAAAGCCAAAGTACAGTTTTATAGTATGTATCCAAAAGAAAAGGCTGTCTCTCCATTTCGGCTAGAAAAGCTGTATGCGGTTGAGGATAGGACTCCTTGCATCTTCCTTGTCAAGAATGGTTTCTCGAAGCAGCGCCTAAAAAAATACTTAAAGCTTCAGAATGGAAACTCCCTTCTAATGATTCCCTTAAATATCGGATACAGTTTTCGGGGGGTATGAAAGTCTTACCGAGAAAGAAATAGAAGATGTGAAGAGTGGTATTGAAAACCTAAAGTTTAAAAGACTGGATTTAAGATATCATAGTCTATCAGACAAAGAAACAGTACATCTGTTAAGAAAGATAAATATAGATCCATATCAAGTAAGAATATTTAGTTTTGGTGGACCAAAGAGCCGAGATAAAAAAGATATTTTTGTAGAAACTTTGGATTTATTCCCAAGGTTAGCTGGATTTGACGTATCATATTCTGATAGAGAAAGTTTTGATCACTTTCACAAAAAACATATCATGAAAAAGTATTTAAATTTATTCTATATAGGATATCCTGTTTGTAACGCACTCAGTTTTTATTTCAGGAAATTACAAAATAAAATTGATGTTTCTTTGATAAAGTGTTTGTCTATTGATTTTATTGGGGCAGAAAATAATTATTGGTTAGCTCTTTATATTTCATTAGTCCAAAATATTAGTCTTTTGTATCTGAGGATTAATTATCATGTTCTTATGGATAGATCAGATCCAGTGCACGTATGTCTTTTATCTCACTTACTTTCTATCCAAATCAAGCCAATTGGATTTATGGTAGAATTTGCTAAAACGAAAGAAATTTATGTAAATACATCATATATATTCTCTAACATTCTTAAAAGTGGAGCTGATCTGAGAAAAATGTCCCTTGTAACCTACTCAAGTCGACCACCACAGGTACTTCAACTCTTGATGGATAGGTTCTGTGCACGTAGTGAAGGAGATTGGAAACTGAGAAAAGAGAATGGGACTCAGGTTGTTAAGTTATAGCAAATATAGTAAGAATAATTTTCCTTGCCTTTATCTTTCAAGAGTCTGCGTGCTTCATTCAACCACTACTGTTTTGTTAAAATCCAAAGAAAGGTGAAGGTTCTGAGAAACCTATAAAAATAAACACTAAAAAATAACCTAAAAAACCTTTCCAGCCCCTAAAAATATACATATTGGTTCAGTTGTCATAGTTTCTGTACTGAAAATATATAATTGGAATACTTGTAACACATAAATAGACTGTAACGTACCAGACAGAATATACGAACAGGAAGTTAGAAATATAGAATAGGATAGTGAGATAAATAGAAAGCAAACACAACCTTGAATACTCGCAAAATAAGGAATAAGTGAAAGCATAGCAAAGAAACGAACTCCCATATTTAGTAAAACTTGGTTCCTAAATATATTATCTTCAAACAGTTTCCTTTAGAGTTAAGAAATATTCAAGCTCAAGAGTTGTTTATATATAAGTGAAATGAGAAATTACCCAAAATATGTACATATTGATTTGGAAATGTTTATTCGAATTTTGAAGACGACGAACTCAAGAAAGAATTTCTTCAAGTTCTTTTCCACTGCAATGAATACTGGAAAAAATTTAAACACTGGGTTCGTTCAATTTCAAACGGCATCAGATTTATACACTCATATTAGGGATATAACGAAACCAGGAGGAGATTATACAGTAAGAAACTTTGTTGGAGTTATTCATGAAATGTCACCACCAGAAAAAACTTTGGTTCCAACAGAATTATTTCCTATTGATGCTTTGGAATATTATACAAATAAAAATTTAGAACTTGAAGTTACAAAAGAAGCAGAAAAGAAGTTTAAAACTGATATGAGAGGTGGTGCTCAAGGAGATTATACAGATGGAATGCAACTTAAAATAAAGAACGTGATTGATTGTTTAAAAGAAGTTTCTGTTTCAAAAAGAGCAGTAATCACAATTCCTTTTAGCTCAGAAGGTTCTAAATTTGCTAATTATAAAGATCAAGGACAAACAAAGTGTTTAAGAGAACTTCACTTTTATATTGAAGATAATAAACTTAAATGCACAGGAATATTTCGTATGCAAAATGCAAATATATTTCCAAAAAATATTCATTTTATTGCAAGTATTTTAGATCAGATAAAGAAAGAACTCAATTTAGAAGTCGGAGAATATACACACTTTATAACAAACTTATGTCATGACAGAGATGCTATTCATTGTTAGGACTTTTTAGTTTAATAAATAAATTCTGAATATTTTTCCAGTTTGTTTTTTTACTTATTATTAAACCAGAGGAAACTGAACTTTGAAAATAATTATTAAACCAAGAATATCCTTCCATGCTTCCCTTCAGCTCCACCGTTTCTTCTTCAACACAGCTTTCAACAGCTAGTTCAAAACTTCTTTGATAGAACATGAATAAGCTTTCTTCTATTTGTTTCTTTTGGTCTTCAGTCATTTCATATCTTTCAAATATTTCTTCAATTGAATTTTTCAAACTTTTTTCAAGTTTCGTATTTTCATAAACGGACAAATCCATTAAAATGATATTTAACCGTTTGAGAAATTTCTCGACAAAGAGAAAAAATGAAATGAAAAAAATTGGAGATATCTTTTTGAAGAATAATGAAGAGTTGATAGAGAAAATAAAGCAGCAAAGCATTCCTGGGGTGAAGAAAGAAGCTCCTATGAGTGGAAGCTTAAGAAGAAAAGTTTATGAGTTTTGGAATACAACGAAAGACAAGGAAAAAGAAGAACACATTTATTTTCAAAACTACTTTTTTCGGCAATATGGGATTGCTGCAAGAATTCTAAACAATTTAAAAAAAGAAGAACGTTCTTTCAAACCAAAAAGTTTGCTTGATGTTTCCGCCAAATGTGGGCAAACTTTATTTAGTGCAACTAAAGTCTTTTCTTCATTAGAAGAAATAACAGTAATTGAAAGCAGCAAAAGAAATATCTCTACTATGGAAACTATATTTCCTTCTGAACTTGTGGAAAAAGTTGTTGTGCTTTCCAAAAAACATATTGATCAACTGAGTCCAAAGAAAAAGTTTGATTTGGTTATACATTCTTTTCCCGGAGACGACGCTATTGAGGTTTTTTCTAAGCTGCTACCTTTGCTTTCATGTAATGGTGTTCTTGTAGTTGTGAATAAACCTCAAAGTTCAGTGCTGCAAGAAATGCGAGAAATAGTGTTGAAGTCGAAAGAATTAGATCTTAGAATATTAGCTCCCTGTACCCACCAAGAAAGCTGTCCTTTAGCTTATCAGAATGGTTGCTCATTTACTCAGAAAGCATCTAATCCGCTTTCAAGTGGATTGAACAGAAGTAAAGTTCAGTTTAGTTATTTGGTTATCTCCAAGAAAGATGATAAAAAACAAGAGAAAGTAGTTCGAATTATAGAAGAAATTCAGAGACCAAAACAACACGTTGTTATGAAAATTTGCTCAGACAATGGAATAGAGCTGCAAACTGTTGGAAAAGGAAAACTCATGAATAGAAATCTAGGTCAAATATATAAATTTGCAAAGAATGCAGAAAGAGGTGGTTTATGGTTCAAGAACTTGCCTCTAGAGAAAATGCATAAATTCTGAAGTTTACTCCAGACATATTCAGACTAACACAATGTTTGGCTATTCAGGCTAATTCTTGTTGAAATACAGATAGAAAAGACTTATTCTGGAGGCATAAAATACTGGAATGATTTCAACATTGACCTCCTCGACACAGGGTTGCATTCTGCATTTACTATCATGTACCTTTGCTAAGTATAGGATCAAAATACACTAGGTGGCTTTTGTTTATTCAAGTAACGGATCTAAACAGAAAATTACTGATTTACAACTAATATATTTCAGAAGAGCGCGAAATCATAGTTTAGCAACTCAAAACTTAGCCGCCTGATTGATGAGTTTCTTGAAAGTTCTAGTATCCTTCCCTTGCACCAAAGAAAAACCAACTGTCTTATCATTCTTGACAAATGCATCAATCACCAGCCCCGCTTTAGTCAAGAATCTAGCAAAGTTTTTGTACAAAAAACATTGTGTAATCACCTTGTTACTTCGAAACCTCATTACAAGCCGTGCAAAAGATGACGGCAACAATACATGATGGAAGTATACATCACGATTACTCTTAAATGAAGGTTTAATTTTAGATCGAGATACATCTGGAAGCAACTCAGGCACGAGAAAAGCATCTCGTTCACTTTCAAATTTTATAAGAATAAAGGTTTTAAGGGCTAGTTGCAATACATATCTCTTTTCCTTGGTTGTATATTCTCTCAATAGAATCTCAAATAACTGTTTGCTAATTTTCCCGGTGTCTATATAATTTCTATACAAGTAGAAATTTTCATTTGGAACCCTGAACGCCAGCTGATGCAAAGATGGATCGCGAATAAAATTACCAAGGGCTTGAGCGAGATATGGAGGTGCAAAAAATATTAGATTTTCAACTTCGCTCAAACCTATGTGTTTGAAAAAACAGATCAGGCCGGAATCTGAATATTTTTGCAG
Source organism: Labyrinthula sp. Ha (assembly GCA_015227615.1). Taxonomy (NCBI): domain Eukaryota; class Bigyra; order Labyrinthulida; family Labyrinthulaceae; genus Labyrinthula; species Labyrinthula sp. Ha. The sequence goes on along the minus strand of JAALGZ010000016.1, from coordinate 288,409 downwards.
CATTTCATCAACATCCTGATCTTCAAATCCGCAAAATAGAGCCTTTTGCTTAAACTCTTTCACTGACATGACATTTCTCTCCTCTCGACAATTGTCCATGAAAAGAATATCGGCGGTTGCGATTTCAAAATTTAAAAGTCCTTTTTTTTTCATACCTGCTTCTCCGGAAACGATACTTCTAACAGCATCCTTTATTAATATAATTTCTTGAGAGTTGCTGACATATGCGTTTTCTAGTGGAAAAAACATCATGTTTTCGTTGCAAAGAAGATTTTGCAAGACAGTGAGTTGATTTAAATACTCATTTACTTTTTGATTTGCGCTTTCTAGCATGCTATCACCAGGATTATGTCGGAGATATTTTCTTAAGTGGGTTCCAATGAGAATAACTGGAGCTTGCTTTGCATTTCTTAATATGCTACCACACCAAAATTTTAATCTTTGGATATCATCTTGCTTCAGGTTATTCAAGTTGAAAACAATAAAATATAGTGCACTGGAACTCATGAAAATATGATGGACAGAGGAGAATATTTCTTAACCACCAAAGTCATAAACCCGGAAATAGATATCCTCAGTTTTGTAGGTTGGGGTATCTGTTCTCAAACCCTCTTGATATAATTCATCACCAGCTGTTCTCGAAACAAGTTCATTCTCAAATTGAAAAGAATACTTTGTTTCTATATTCTCAGTTGCATCTTCAGTGATATCTATAATATGAGGCATGCTGTTCTTAACACGCTGCAGACTTAAATTATATTTCTGCATTTTCTGCCACCGGTAACTACTTGGATTGACCACAAAGACGTCAACATCATTCAGCACAAGTGTTGATTCATTGTTCAAAAGAATAGATCTATCAAACAAGGTTTGGATAGTAGAAGTTTTGCCAACTCTTGCATTCCCTAAAATTAGAAATACCAAAATCTTACTCATAACCAAGACTTGTGCCTCATTTAACACGGTATACTCATCATACTTGTTTCTTAACAGTACCTTTACATACTGTCTAAGCCGCTCTTCAAGACGCTTGGAAGAAAAGCTATATGTTGATGTTATTTCAAATAGTAGCAAGCAAGGATGAGAATGAATCATCTTTTGAAGCCTTCGCTTCTCCTTCTATTTTATTTCAATAGAACCAATACGCAAACTTCGAAATATATTATAAAAATAAAAATACGTTAAACTTAGCATGTGTCTTAACTTCCGTAAACAAAGTTTGACTAAGGAAATATATTCCTTCCTTTCAATTTGGCAACCTGGTTCGTTGAAACTGTAAATGACATTAAAGAGAAAGGTACTAAAGCATGGAAAGGTCAGACATAGTTGAAACTTCTTCCAATATATGAACTATCTGTTTATTTGCAAGTTTATTGGCGTCAAATCTACACTCATAAGTGAATACATTGCGTACTTTATTGATCTTAGGGTTTGTCCACGCAGAAAATATGGTAAGTGGTTGCTGTTGGGAAGATCGCAGGATGTAAAACTAACTCAAACAAAGTAAAAAGTATACGAGATAGCTTCCTCCTTCCATTTTTTTTTATACCACCAATAACAAAAAAATTCATTGTACTAAAGCTGCAGGAAAAAAATCTATAGTCAAAGATGTTAGAGATGTACTTTAAAACTACAACCTCTGGAAACTTCTTGAGAAGCTGTAAGAAAGTTGGTGACAATACATGAAGCGGACAAGAGCGAAATCTACAGTAAACAATAAAGGGAAATTCACATTAGAGTTCTAACGTCGGTATTATAGTCTACGTCTTGTAGAAACTCACCAATTTCCTCTTTAAAACGTTTGAATTGTCTTGGCCTTTCTCTTGAATCTGCAGACCTGAACAAGTAAACATATGTCAAGAAATACCACTGCAAAACAAAAGTGTGTTTTATATTTCGAGTATCAAACTGATTTTTTATTGCTGGTACTCCAATAGACATTGGTTTCTCTTAAGGACAGTTTAGTAAGCCTATGCTTTGTACTCCGTTAGGGGTTGATATATGTGGTGGTTATAAACCAGCAATTGAAATTTGGGTTTCTTATTGGTCTTACCGTTAACTATCGTGAATAACGTTACGATAAAACATGCTAACCGGAATACACTAAATAGATGTTATTCAGTTCCGGTACTGATTTCATATGTTGATAGTAAGCATTAGGCGTAATTAACGAGAGAGTCTTAACAAGAGCTTCTCGAGAAGAGTTCTCTCATTATCTCGCAATACAAGTATTTTGTAAAATCCTTCTCGAAAAATTCTTGTTATCTTGATAAACACGCCTACTTTCGATATTAAAATTCTAGTAGATTATTGACAACAATGGAACCATATCTTTTGAGCTATAGAAAGAAGAACTAATAACGCAGTTGTCAACAGTACGAGTTCTTAGAAGAACACCTACTCTAGTAAAGATTTAAATATCATTTTATTAGAGTTCGTTAATTATTTCTTTTACAAGCTTTTCATTAGAATTTTTGCCCTAAATCCTGGTATCTTACAACTTTAGAAAAAGTATGGAATCTAGGCTTGTTTAATTTGGGTCACTTATTACTAACCTTAGCGATTAATACCCTTTGAAAACACATACTATCTTTCATCTCAGCCAGAGGCTTAAAATTGTCACTTGTTTAGCTAGCCCTTAATGTCACGTGAGCCTTTTGCTAACTCTGGTTTTCTGTTACATATTTTAGCTCCAAATGATTCTTTTCATCAGCACATATTAACGAAAGCACAGGAATTGAACAACTCTATTCTTAAACAAGTTTCATATCAAATAATTCTATTTTGAATGTTTCGTCCCTCTAGATACTTAAAAATGACAATGATGAAAATTTTGAATAATATGTTAACTATTATGAGTCTGTGGACAAGAGTAGCGGTAGTGGTTGATATTATTAGGATTTGTCAAAAAAGTCTTGAGTTCATAGAATTTACTATTATTGATAGTGAGTCTTTAGCCATTTCAAGTGAGTTTTGTTATTAGTTTGAGTATTATTTGAGGTTTTGGCCACATGGTTCTCTTTTTCTGTGTATTTTGATAATTTGAAGTTTGAGTATTTCTAGCGGTTTGACTCTCTTTTCTAGTATTCTAAAGTCGCGTTGTTAGCCTTCCCAATTGCATAGAATTCGAGTCCATTTTTCCGCTTCTTTATGAATATCATTTTCCTTACTTAGCAATGTAGAAGTATTAACATTAGTCCAACGATAATAGTATAGAAGGCTATTGTTATTTGTTAGTCACAAACTCGGTATTACGAAACAAAATATTGCTACAGTAAAACATCTGAGTCGACACCTGTTTCCTGGATATAACTTTATGATCCGCCGAGTTCTCGCATAGTCCAGAACCATCTGACCCAGTGCCATTTTATAGAACATGATATACCAAAGGTACAAATAACTTGAGGAATACCAAAATCAGAAAAAGTCTTATCAAGACATAAATTTTTGATAACATCATTTGAGTCTTGATAATCCTTTCACATACCGTACCATTACGCATTAGAATTTTAAGAAGGTGTGAGTTACAAATTGGAGAAGATCATTAAAAGAGAACATGTACATGTCGTCGCAGGGGAAAATTCGTGGTTAAAAGCGATATTCGCCTTCGTTAAAGTTCTTTTTCTTTGGGCTCAAACTATTCTTAGGTAATAATCATCTTGGCAAAACTCCTGAAACCTTAAATCATCTGAGACTATTTTCTCACAAGTGTATCTTAAAATTTAGTGTAGTTTATTATATAAAGAATTTATAAATACAAGTAGGATGCTCCTATTGAAATAGTGGAATAATGTCAAACCATCGACTTCACAATCCATGTCTTCCACATTCATTCCCCCTTGTCGTTGTGCTTAAGTTTGCTTTAATGCTATTTTGCTGCTCTAAAATATTGCTTGGAACTGTACCTTTAATTTGAAATCTAGGCAAACTATGATCATGATTCAATAACAGTAAACAAAATTCCTAAAAATTTTCCGAACTCTGTATTCTGTAAACATCCTCCTAGTACTACTACTACTACTAAGGGCTTAAGAAGAACGTTGACAATTCTTGGCACTAAGAGATATAAGGGCGTAAGAAATGAAAGTTCACACTGTTATCAAAATATAAATCGTGGTGCAACTTGAGAAACATACTCATGGGGGATTTTGAATTAAGATTTGTCATTGATTCCTAAACAAGAGTTTTCTAGATATAGACGATTTCAATAATTGCTAAAAAATTCTCCAAGTTTTGTATAAATTCTAGTGGTCTGAATACGGAATCCAATTTCTACTACAGTTCTTGTCTTAAACTCAGTTCAGCGCTCTGATTCAATTCCAAACATATGAAAGAGGTGACATAGGTTATATCTGCTTAACTGGACGCTTGGTAAGATGGTCACTGAGAAAAAAAGAATTTATACAAGAAACTGAGTCTTGCTTAGGTACCGAATGATACAGTAGCAGAAGTTGGATAAGAGTTAGAGATTAAGGGTATCATGGACAATGCCATCTATCCATTTTTCAAAGTGAATTGTAAACCTCTCAAGTCGGGCTCACAATATCTAAAGCAGCTCTTGAACACATTCAAACCATCGCAAATTTTAAAACTGTTTACACGACCAGATGAAATGTAGAACAATCACGCTTAAATGAAAATAGATAGACACTTCTAGTTAAAGAAGAAGATATCAGATTAGGATACCACAAAGTCAGATCAAAATTAAACCATGGGGAAAGGTGAAGAAAACCAACCTTTGTTACAATTAAATATCCCACAAAGATAGAAAAATATAACATTTCCTTAAACCAAGGTTTTGAATTAAATTATGTACTATGTAGAGCTCTTGTATTTCGTAAACTCAACGAAACTTAACTCTAATATACGTAAGAAAGGAGATACTATGTTATAAATGGCCCCCAGTCCATTTTCTCTTAATGCACAGAGCTAAACTCTTTTACAGTCAATACATATATATATATCCTAAAAATTTAGAACCATTGAGTCTAATAGCTGTGAACCCGTTCTTCATTTCAAAATTTCCAATTTACAATGAGATTATAAACCCACCAATAGACTGAAACATATATATGCTTTTATTGGACCATTATCAAAAGAATTCTTACATGTACTATATACTTTTGAACAAGATATTATTGAATTGGCATGAATAACCTGATAGAATAGATTAGCTTAAATTCAACTATAGCTTTTTTACCCAGAAATATGATAAATAAATTGTATTTTGCTGCAATATATCATCAAGTATTTTAGTATTTTAACAAAATAAAATAGCAAAGCTCAAGCATAGCTGTTTCTATTAGAGCTCCCTAGGATACTCTAGAGTAAATTATAATCATATTAATTAGAATATTTGTTTGAATCAAAGAGCTCATAACTTATACCATACATGACCGAACATAGGGGAAAACTCGTTATAAAGTGCAACTACAGTATCAAAGACCACTGAAAACTGCTGAAAGCGTCATGAATGTATGATTACCGACTTTTGTTATACCCGTTGCTTTAATTTAAATCACCAGTAGGCGTCAAGATATGGTAGCAATTTGATTTTTTAATTAGTAAAAATTACCTATCTCAAAAGTATTCCTGTACCCTAGGCGCTCAGACATGATTTGAAATACATATTCTATATAACCCCTTATAAAACAGAGTTATACGAAAACTTACCAGTGAATGTCATTATTAAAGTAATGGTCTGACTTGCACCTATTAAATTAACATTGTTGGTTTTCAACACATGTTATGGCCAGATGACCATCTAGCTCGTGTATTCTCATAATAGTTCAAATGCTTCTTAGCGCATTTGAAAATGAAAGTGAAACATTCGGTGTTATTTATGAAATAACTGAAATATTTTAAAATCTAACAATATCGAATAGTTTGGCAATGTATATTTGTTTTAAGTATTACCGGGGAATGTTTATAGCGTAATAAAGAAAAGTTTAGAATTAGAGATCCATAGTCCAGATGCTTTCTTGAACTTATGAGTATATTCTATCTTAGTAAGCCTTTGAGAAGCATTGTTATAGCCTGAAACTAAGTGACAATTTACACTCAACCAATACTAGATGCACATACAATAAATATTTCGTATCTATATCATTAAAATTTTATTAGCACATCCAATCATTATGCCAAAATACAAGACTTTCTACTAACTTTATATGATTTAGTCTAAGATTGATATCTAATTAAGGACCGTTAATAGGCTTATGTAAACTAAATAAGTAAAAGCATATTACTGAGATAAAACCTAGGAATTCAGGGGAAACGAATTGTTTATGAGCGTTCTTTGCGATAGTACGCGAAAGAACAATACAAACAAGATTGAATTGACTTTAAAAAATACAAGAGAGTTGTTTTTTCTGATCTTGTCACATAAATATTTTTTTTGTCTTTTAAAGCTAAATGTTTCTTATGGGTTTCAAGTACTATTTTCCGAATCATTTTTTATTTACAACACCAAAAACCACAATAACATCGAAAATTAACCGTCTCTGAGTACCAATGTATTACAGTCCAATAACAAGAAAAGTATTTGATAAGATAAATACACACCTTAGAGGTTTAGTTCCAAAGAAAATATGCGAATAATAGTTAAGGTTATACTCTCAGAATATATTTCCTGGATACTCGTATAGTTTAGCTTTGGCATTCATGCTCAAACTTCCTAAATTACTTGTAAGGTTATATACTTCTCTGGGTGAGACCTTTGCTTCAAGTATATAAATCGAAACTATTACTAAATATATGTAAGAAATCTTAATACTAAACAAAACATATATCTATTGAACTAGGAATTTTGTATTTCTTTGTAGGTAGCGGATATTTAATATTTATTTACTTCAAGGTTCAAGGAGAAAATTATATTCATTCTTGCTACCTGACAAGTTATGCAAAATCCAAATTGTTACATGAACTTGTAATTACAAACAAGGCAAATGTTTACAGTACTAAATTTAATTGTAAAATGACAGAATCTGAGCTCTTGTTCATAGTCGGAGTTCTGGGAATCAGAGAAGGTGATGTAAAACACGATTTACACGAGTTATCAAGTGTATCTAGACTTTGGGCTTTCTACTGTTGGACTTGGATATCAAGAATATTTAATATTCTATCAGTCTATTTTCAAATATAATATCTTTAGCTTGAAGAGCTATCGGTTTTCTTTTTTTCAAAAAGGAATATAGCATTTTACCCATCTATTATTGATTCAGGCAATAAAATTTGAACACATTGGAAATTAAGAGGTAAGAGATTTAATACTTGCTCTATTTACTCAATGTATTTTGTAAGTTAATGTTACATAAAGCTTATTCTGTTTCTTTGCTAAGTAATTGTTAGAGGTACTTACTGGGTAAGTTAAGTAGCTAAGGCAATAGCCAACCATATTTCCAACTGAATTATATAAAGTTCCCAATATAAATATAAATTAATTGTTATACAATAAAAAACTTTGTTATATAAGTTATGAACTAAACTTTGTTAAATATAGGGTTAAAAAATCGAAGAAAGGAGTTTCTCTATTTAAGAATTTCTTACCAGAAATTACTATGATCTAAATCAACGAAAAACTTTGTTGCTATGATAAAGTAGCAGGAACATACAATCTATCAAAGGCACAGTGAATAGTATTTTATTAAATTAACACATAATAGCTTAAATTAAGTTAAATTTAATTTCTTTTATTTCTTTAAGATGTTTACACCTTGAGTAATACCTCTTTAGCCTATAGCAACCTACGTCCAGTTGAAAACAAAAGTAAATTGACATAATTTTATTTGATTAGTAAACTTTGTGATACTAATGTTTACTAACTATAATGAGAAGTGAATCAACTTTCTTTCAGAATCAAGCTTAATAAGAGAAAGTATTGTGATCAACTAAGATGCAGGCTTTTTACTATTAAATTTCAGGGGAATTATGGGTGAATATTCAGCTGACCTAATTTTATATAGAATTAGGGAAAATTACATTTTTTTTCTTAGATTTATTTAACAAAATGAAATATGTGTACATTTATGTGAAGTACATTGAGTTAGTATATTAAATAGTAATGTCAAATAATTTGCAGTATATATATAGGTTATTACTTGTCGATATTAATTAATAGTATCAAGATTGATACAAAATTTTTGGAAATAAAGCCATAACTAACTATCGACAGATAATTCAAACATAAAACAACAAACAACATGAAGGACCTAACTTATCTGGGTAAGAACAAAACTAAGAGACTCCTACGAGTAACAAAACTTGAGATATAGCCTAAGTAGTTTATAAAAGACTCCAATAACCATCTTTTATCTTTCTAGGTCTCTACTTTTGCATCTTGTGAGTTGTTGGTATTCGATTGCGCATTATCTGGAAGAACACAGCCCTAATTATTTCACTAACTTACCCAAACACTTCACCTAGTTTCATCAACTCTATGTTGAGTGTCTGACTACTCGAAGGTATGTTTCGAGTAGAAAAAAAATATTTTGAGCTAAAACTTCCTTAAAATTCTCCTATTATCTCTATTTCTGTTTTTCTCTTGCTAAATCACCTAAGAGTTTCCATAGCGTTAGTGCCATGATAATGTTAGCCAGGTTAGCTCAAACATAGGCCAGCAAATAATAGAAATAAAAACAGAATTACAATTAGTTTCTAGACAAAAATACGTAATTTTAATAGTTGCAGATGGATCGGAACCCTTAAATTCAATGTTTGGTTAAAGCTTATGGTATGGAACAGAGAATTAAAGAAGGCTAAAGCCCACCTCAACACTGCAGAATGACTCAGTTATTCAGAAGATTGAAATATTAACCCTTAATCTATTTTAATACATCCTAAATGAAACTATTTTTTCCAAAAAAGTAACTATCAGCTCTCTTGGTTTTAACTTGTCTTCCAATGCTCCTGGGTTGTACTATTAAAATAGCCAGCAATAATACCATTAAGTAAGGAAAAAATCTATTATACAAATATATACTAAAGCTATAAGAAACCTCAAAATTCAACTTCTATTATCTCTTGTGGAAGTTTGTAAACTTTCTTTAACTAAGCTAAGCTCAGCACGGGGCGTTATGTCAAATTCTCAACAAACCGAGCTAGTATTAAGTACATGCAAGAATGCTCAGTCGACACCAGAATATTAGAGTTAAAAAAACTTACAGGATCTAGGTTGGTAACTATTCTTTTTCTCTAAATAGCTCCTATTCGTATTGGTATATACAAATACGTAGGTAGTACGAAGTTATTGCTAATCCCTGTGCCACGTATGATAGGCAAAACAAATTCATATATCTAATTGCCCAAAATTTAAGAAAAGGGATAATTTCAAAATTGAAAAGTCGTTGTTTTAGACAAGTAAAAGAAGAATGTCAACTGTGGATAAAAAACCCCGATTCGAAATAAAAAAATGGAATGCAGTTGCTCTATGGTCCTATGGTATCTGAATTATTACCTTTTGTTATCACATAGACCTTGTAACTGAAACTTGTGCTATCTGCCGGAACCATATTATGGATCCCTGTATTGAATGCCAAGCAAATCAATCAGCAAGCACTCCAGACGACTGTAATGTAGCTTGGGGAAACTGCAGTAGATTTTTCTTCGATTTTCATACTTAGATCACGCTTTTCATTATCACTGTATAACTCGCTGGCTCAAGACAAGAAATGTTTGTCCTCTGGATAATCAAGAGTGGGGATATCAAAAAGTAGGTAATGGAACAGAATCAGGAACCGCATGAGACATATTCTTAATTTACATGTGTTCTTCTTGCGTCTCTGCGCTTTTCTGAATACCAAATTCTCCCTCATCAACCACGGTTTCTTCTTCTGGTGTTGGAGCACGTGGATGAAAATCCGTGCTGGGAAATTCTATGTTCTCGTATTCTAATTCTCTCCGATCTCTTCCTGTGTGCTCATACTTCTCTTGCTGGATCTTATCAGCTTGATACTGCTTGATCTCTACAGCTCCTACCATCCCCTCTAAAACTGCTGAAACTTGTGTATCTAATCCTTTTCTCCTCTTTGTCGGAGTTCCTCGCATAATACGTTCTCGAACTTTAGATTTTCTATTCTTGGAATAATTAGGTCTGCATATTTTACAATAGTGTTTTTGTTTTCCATGAGGACATACACTGCTACCTTTGCATCTCTTACAGGAGTATTTTTGGTGTAAGTGTTCACAAATTCCCTTTCCGGGGCATTCTTTACAAAAGTATCCGTTATTTGTCCTCCCGTGGATGCAGACTTTTTGCTTTGACTTGTGGTCGAAGTGTGTCCTTGAAGAAGAAGCTTGGGCGATCTGGTCTAGGTTGGGAAGTGAAATAGAAGTTGCATCTAATCCATCTATTTTGGGAAGGGATATATCTGCTTGCTCATCATCGGTATCGGAGGGCAACATGGTTTTTTGGGAAGTGATCAGTGTTTCCTATTTTGGGCTTTTTCTTCTTCTTTCGCGAATTGATGTTGAAGTGGCCGTTTTGGTCACTTCTTATGGTTTTGCCGTCCTAAAATTATTGGAACATAGAGATAGCAATTCTTATGGGGACAAATTATATCCGACTGACAGGAACATTTCGCGTTAAATACGGATCCCAAAAGAATTTTAAACTTAGTCTCACCTTTATGTTATACAGAAATAAGTTTGTCTTTGTCCAATGAACTAGAAGCTAAATCTACAATCTTCTATACAACGCCCCATGAAAGTAAATTATTTTGGATACAAACCAGTTCTGCCCTGTTGATTTACGTATCTTCGAAGCATCGAGAATGCGGAAAATGCGAATTGAAAACTATGCGAAGCATTGCTTTTTTGTTTTATCATAGAAATCAAATATGGAGGGATAATTTTGAATATAATTAATTATTCAGAAGTAACAACTCTTGCAGCTGCTTCATTCTAAAAACAATACTACGTGGCTTCGATTGCTTACCTTAGAGAGCAAAATTATTATTATGAGTGAAAAAAAGCGATACAATACCTTTTCAGTTCTCTTGGAGAGTTGGATGGCATTCCATTAAAGTGTAGGACATTTTTTGGTGGATCATTATATTGCTTTAATGCTCGGAATAAGTTAAGGTACTAGGAACTCATAGGGTCGAATGCTAGCTAATGGTAGCCTGAAGTATATTTATTTTCTGTTTAATTATTTTATAGTAATATCTTTTCAGAGTCTCTACCAGCAACACTAGTTTTGTTATTGACCTCACCTTCACCTTAACTTAGATATCCAAGATAACGATATATTATCGTGTCGTCACTGAATAATAACATACTTAGTTACGTTGATGCGCTATTAACAAGATTTACTCCTGAATACATTTATCCATAGTGACAAAATAGGAACCTATAGAGTGCTTGGTTATTAAAATCTAAGTGAAATGTGTTATATATTAAGGGGGAAAACTAGTAATACTCACAGTTCTTGGGTAGAGTAAGGACTGAGCAATAAGAGTTGATACATTTATATGCCTATTAAATCCTCCCGGTATACCCCGCAAACTGATTTTGGTGCGTCTGGTTATAAAATAAATATCTGAAAATAGTTAAAGATTTCAGTGACAGGTTCCTTGAGGCCAACGATACTGTTTGATGTTTATAATCAAAACCATTGACACTTGCACTAAAACAAATGAGAAAGTTCAAGCCATTAGTAAACCTACATGTCATTGAAATAATTAGGTTTTGAGAAGAAATGCAATATAGCCTAATTTCATGCGCATCTGTAGTATAACCTCTATTTGGAAAATGATCCCTTTTCCCACTCGTAGAATTAATAGAGCAATAATATGCTCAAGCAAGTATTTGAATAAATTAAACATATTTTTTGTATTTATTTTCCATCTTTAGAGAAATTCTTAAGTGGAGATATAGAATTATAGTTTGAAATTATTAAGAGCATTAAAAATGTCCAATCTAACTATAGTTATCAGACGCGAGGTTAATGAAGCGAATTTCATAGTTCAAACCCATTAGAATATAGTTCACAGTTTTGAAGTTAACGTATATTAATAAAATACACCCAGCCCCAGAATTCAAACAAATAAACAATTAACTTGTTAGAACCAAAGCCCATCAGCGTACCAATAACAAAGATTTAGGTGAATAGGTTACACCTCAAGTAGTACAATGAGATAGTGTGAAATTGTATGAGTTCATTTTACTTTTCTTCATAAAGATTTGGAATGAGTGTTTTTTATAAAACTCTAATAGACTACTAGTTTCGCTATTAAAATTTTGCCTTGGAAAATATTAGAAAGATCTACTTAGTTATTTTCTTTATGATCTGGTAATATCCTGGTACAAAATAGAATACTAACAGTAGAATGATATGCCCAAGAGAAACAATCACCTCCAAAGAGCTCTGAAATAAACCCTTAAGTCTTAAGAGATAACATTATAACTCTGGAAAAATCCTTATCTAAGCAAGTACCATGAAATGAACTTTGATGAAAGCTGCAGTAGATTCAGTACATTTTGCTATTGAAATATATCCTGTCTGGTTTCACTAATGTATTTGATCATATCTTTATTTGGTTGCAAAGCTTCATTAATTCTTTTTGGAAGACTCTCCATCCAATAAAGTAGAAAACAGCCTGTCTGCAGTGACAAAACTTGCGGGGTTGATGATAGCTATAGTTACAAAACAGAAACCACTCCGGAGAGTTGTAATACCTAACCATGATTTTTCAAAATAATTATCTTTATTGAGAATATTTGTTTCCCTTAAGAGATGTGAGAAACAGCAAGAAAGTAGCATTCGTTTACAATGGTTATTGGAAGATCGATTTGGACACCTAGAATGAGAGATAACCATGTATTATCGGGAGAAATTATGTATGCGAGAGAAAAAGTTTATTCTTTTGAAATCTTTAATAGATTTTTCATGATGAAGGACAAATAAGGCTCCTTTGGTCCTACTTGCATACTTGGTTTGTCCTTTAAGTTTTTGTTTGTATTACCTATACTCTATATTAATAGAATATGACAGAAGACCCCAATCTATTAATAAATGGATATAGGACATAAATAGTCTCTTCATAACTCATTATGTTTCTGGCGCAGATGCGACTCCAAGTGTGCAACAACCCTAAACCTCAACATAATACCTCATAGAAATGTATGGAGTATCTTCCATCATCTGGAAAGCTAACGTGACCGATTCTTTTTTAACAAGGAAAAATTTAATCTATATAGTAATCTGTAGAGCTCATCAAATTATGTTGTCGCAGCTTATCCTGATGAAACCAATAACTGGTCATAGAGAATTCAACTGCTTGAGGCCTTATCTAGTGTTTTCTCCACTAGGAACTAACGTTGCAGCTTTATTATATTAAAATAAATGATATAAGCAATCGGATATTTGATTACGCTGTTTACCTGTTTATATTGCTCTACAAGCTCCACTTGAAACTGCCGAAGGTTTCTTCTAATTTAAGATTATTTTTATTTATTTCTTAAACTAAATTTGCAGTTTAGCTCTTTCTAACCACCTTTTTTCATAAGTTTCAGAAATACTTTTATGTAATATTTTTCGCGTTATCATTTTGCTTCTTGTGCTTCATAAAAATGCAACACTAAAAAACTCAGAGTGAAGTACACAGCTGATTAGCATGATTAGGGGTCCACGCATACACGGGAACCTTAACGATTGCACGAATAATTAACTAGAATAGAAGATTCCTAAACTTCTATAGTTTCTTTTAAATAAAAATTTATTTGGTAAACCTTGCTTTTTTATACCTTATTTAGATTTTAGCGAAGTGTAACCTTCAAACCAAAACCAAAGATTTGTAGAAACAAAGGGGCATTACTGCAGATATTTCCAATAAATTATCCACTCGTTAAACAATGGCAAAAAAGAAGAACGCAAAAAAGGAAGAGGCCAAAGCCAAAAAAAGATTAAAACAACAGAACAAAGCGTTAAAGAAAAACTCGAAGCGGAACAAAGGGAAGTTTAATTACGAAGAAGAACCAGATGATCTCGATGCTTTGTTAAAGGAATTTGAAAAACGAGACCAAGTTCGAGATCAAGTTCAAGTTGCTGCCTTAGACAAACCGCCAACACCTCGAAACTACTCTACAATCACCGATATTGGCGATAATATATTTCTGATTTTTGGAGGTGAATATTTTGATGGCGAAGTTTCAAAATGTTTCAACAATTTGTACAAATTCACCCCTTCAAAAAACGAATGGAAAGAAATTATTTCACCAAATCCACCTCCAAGAAGATGTAGTCATCAAGCTATTTCCGCAACTGTTGGAGGCAAACAGAAAATATATATATTTGGTGGTGAGTTTTCAACCGCAAACAGTTTTCATCACTATAGAGATCTTTGGGAGTTTGACGTTGAAACAAATACGTTCAATAACATTATTACTAATTCAGGGCCAAGTGCACGATCTGGACATCGGATGGGAAAATTCAAACATTTTCTTGTTTTATTTGGTGGATTTTACGAAACAGCGAAAGGAACAAATTTTTATAATGATATTCATTTATTCGATCTTCGAGCAAAACAATGGTTTCAACCTTTGAATGATTCGAAAAAAGGGACAAAATTAGTTCAAAAGCCATCGCCAAGGAGTGCTTTTCATTTTCACGCTTCCAAAGTTGATAAAGATAGTTTTTTTATGTTTGGTGGTTACTCAAAAGAAAAAGGTAAAGGAAAAAGTTTGTGCGATATGTGGAAACTAGAGCTTTGTCTTCTTGAACCTGGATCCCAAAAAGTAGATATTTCATGGACAAGAGTTTCAGCCAAAGGATCTTTAGAGGCAATGAAGAGATCGGGATCAGGCAGTGTAGTGTACAAGAACCGTATCATTCTTTTTGGAGGAGTTGTAGATAAACAGTCGGAGAATGATGTAGAAGGAGAGTTTTATTCCGATCTGTTTTCTTTTGATATGGGAAGATGTCGATGGTATGAAGTGGATGTGTCGAAGAAGTTGGAAGGAAAGAAACGAAGAAGAAGAAAAAAAAAGGCAGAAATGAGTCAGCAGAAGATCGAGGAGATGGAGACGGATGACGAGTCCATTGACGACAATGCATTTTATTACGTAGAAAACGGGGAGATTATTAAATTAATTACTGAGGAAGAAGGAGAGAAACCTGAAATGGTGGAGGGAGATTTCGACGTTAAGAAAATGGATAAAGAAGAGATCAAGATTGAGAAGAAAGAGGAGGAGATGGAAGATGTTCCTATGGGGAGAATTGGAGCAGGTATATTTTGTGTGGGGAATTTGATGTACATTTTATTCGGTACAAGTGAGATCGTGGATTACCATGTAAATTTTGATGATATGTGGAGATTAAATATTGCAAAGCCTAATGGCTGGGAGAATGTGGTTTGTGGAGATTGGAAGAGTACTTTGGACAAGGTGCAGCAGGAGGCAGATCTGATGGAGGTTGAAGGGGGAGAGGATTTGATGACTGAGGAAGAGGGAGATTCATCGGATGGTGAGAGTGGGAGTAGCTTGGAAGAAAATGGAATGAACTTGAAGGAAGTACTTGAGCTAAGGGAAGTACTTGAAAAGTATTCGCAGGAGGAGATCCCAGAGTTTGGAGAAGAATTGAGAGATTTTTTTGAAAGAACTGTGGACTTTTGGGTTAGTGAATTTGCTTCAAAGTTACTTGAGCCCACTGCGAGACTTTCGGGAAAGGAATTAAGAAGGGAGGGATTTCAACTTTGTCAGAAAAGGTATGAAGAAGTTAAAATGACTGTCGAGAAACTCGGGACGTTGGAGCTTGAGCAAACCCAACGGGAACGTGATCTGGAGAGGCAGGGCAAGATCAGTGAGCTTAGAAAAAGGGGAGTTGCTTTGAAGTCCGTTAAAACCAGGTAGAATAATTTGGCCGTTTAGTTATGAAAAATGAAAAGGAGGAGAATGTGGAAGAATATATAAATAGTACGATGCGGCTTGCTAGACTAGCGATAAAAACGGTAAATCAATCTTGGAAGGGTAAGAAGAAGCGCAGGGGAGGAAATAATGTGCGAAAGGGGAGAATTAGGAAAACAACTCGTTTCCCAAGGATATTTTCTCGCGTTGATGTGAATAAGAGGGTGAATCCTGAAGTGGGTGAAATGGCTTTGGAAACTATTAAGGATACCGGTGCCTTGAATGGTTTGAAAAAAGATACGGGACAGATACCAGTCTTGTTA
The DNA here is from genome assembly GCA_015227615.1 of Labyrinthula sp. Ha. Taxonomy (NCBI): domain Eukaryota; class Bigyra; order Labyrinthulida; family Labyrinthulaceae; genus Labyrinthula; species Labyrinthula sp. Ha. The sequence goes on along the minus strand of JAALGZ010000016.1, from coordinate 272,246 downwards.
GCTAATTCACGCTTGAAATTTGTGAAAGACAAAGTTCTTACCAAAGCTTCACGGAGTTACAGTTTTAGGGATTTGAGGCTCAAATATCGAGATGAAAGAATAATTGCTTTTGCGAAGTTGAAAGAGAAACAATCTTTACCAGCTTTAACTGGCACTCTATATACACCAAAGCCAACAAGATCTATTGTTAATGAGCATATAATTGTGAAAATTTTGAGAGAAAAGCTGAAAACCCAGGCTCAAAGGTGTCAAAACTTCGTGGAGACTGAGATAGTTCATAAAACAAGTTTCTCTAGAGACATTGATGATCTTTTTCATTATTATAATGAAACAAACAGAAAAACCATATCAAACGGGGTTTGCATTACTTGCAATATAGTTGAAAGAAAGGAAGCTGAAAAGGTTTACAGAACGTATCTACACGACGGTGTGAAAATCCAAGAACATAGTGACTCCGTACAAATAGATTACCCCATATATGTACAACAAAAGTTTCGTATTACTCCAATTCAAAGAGCATTAAATTCATATACCAGGATCATTCACGCATTTTTTATAGGTCATGGTGCTGATTTCGCTAGTCTTGCCAAAGAGCCTGAAGTGAAACTGAAGCATTTTCAACAACGCTTTCAGTTCTTAAATGAGGTAAGAGGGTCTAATTTGAGTTCTTTTTTTGTTCCTGGAAGTATTCCAGTGGTTCAAAAACATCAATTCGGTTATATAAGTCGATATGCTGCTTTTTTAAACTTGCCGAAAGCTCCTGAAATGCGCCTCTGGTTGAAGCCAACAAGGAACTACACAGGAAAAGCATTTCATGAGGTCAAAGTAAAGTTCTTCTTCCCTGAACCTGTAATGACTGACGCAGTTCAGGTTTTTGAAGAACCTTATCAGCCTAAAGTAAGACCAGATGAGAATTTGATTAATGAAGCTTTTCAAATGGTTTTGACCCATTTGTGTGCCATTGAGCTAGTCACAGTTCAAGAAGCCAAAGTTAAGCTTGTGGTTGAGGTTCCCTGCAGATCGCTTGCTTACAACCCTTCATTTCCTGGACTATGGCCTCCAAATGAAAATTACGAACCGTGTAATTTTGGTATTTCAGAGGATTCAATGATTCCCGCTCATCCCATACGTTGGCCTCATGTTTACACAGTGCAACTTGAGAGAAAGGACCTGTTTGCATCACTTGAACATGACAATAAGTGGCGAGGTTTGGGTTGGGAAATTCTAACCTCCTTACCACGAAGGATTTATAAACCAAACGAGTTAATATACTTGATTAAACTTGATGGCGGTGTTTTCAATAATATTTATCCTCTTGAATGCAACAGCCAGAGCCACCTTTTGGTTTTTCAGAACTCTAATCTGCAAAAACTAAGAATCACTTCTAAGGAGAAGTTGAAGCGAGAGAAGAGAGATGAGAGTACTCCTGGTCCTGAAATGGGTAGTTTAGAACTCTTGCTACATGAAGTGTCTACCTCAAATGATGCAATTGTTTTCGAAAGTAAACATAAGACGGATATATATTTTTTTGTATCGGATTTGTACAAGTCTGATTTATTGACATTTCTAGAAAAGTTGAGTGATCTACTTGAAGAATACTTGGTAAAGTATGAAGAACCAGCAATTACCTTGAACCAAGTTCAGCAGCTCATCATGGAAAAGTTAATGGAGTCAGGAAAGTTCTTTCAGAAGTGTAATGGTAAGTATGAGTTTCTTTCAGTTAATGAAGTAAGCCAGATGCTGGTATACCCTTTTTTGAAAAATCGTGAGAAAACTTGTTCTGCGCAGAAACCTGATCAAGTGGAAAGAACAACTGAGCTCCAAAAATTGGAATGTGAGTCGACTTCTGCACGAGAGAAGTTGGAAAAATATTTTGCTGTAAGAAAAATATCTGCTTCTCTCTCTAATAATATTGCCAGGATATGTGAATCGAAGATTTTTCCACTTGAGTTAAAGAAAGCTGGAGTTGAATTTAACTTACAGCTGTTAGAAGTAACACAACTACGAACTATCTTAGTAGGATTAGGGTTCTCAACTTCACCTAAGGAGATTGTAGACCTCTTCTGCTTCTATAAGAGAGAGGCTACATTTTTTCCTACTACTCTATTTAGCTACATGCAGATTTTGTGCTTTTACATTAACTCCTACACTGTGTACTTGAAATATGTGAAGTTACTTCATAAGGCTTTTGAAATTACCCAAGAGATTTTACTTGCAGATATTGCTGATTCAAAGTTACTTTCTTTCGAGAGGTATAGTGTCTTAGATATATCTGTCCAACCAATTCAAGCATTTAGCATAATGCGAAGGAAGCTTCCTGTGTTGGTTTATAAGGAACACAAACAAACCGAATACACATTAATCAAACCAAACTCTCTTTTTTTGTTTGAGAAGGGTGAACTGGAAAAGTACGAGTTCAAGCTATTGAAAGCCATTTGTGAAACTAGCAGATCAGCAGCCTTACTTGCAAGCTCAGTTGTTCTTAGTACTCAAACAAAAACAAAAAAAACTTTGTTGGGCTCAGCTCAAAAAGAAGCAGGCCTGAAATGGAAAATGCGGTATCCGAAGTTCAAGAAACTTTATGAAAACTTGATAGCCAATTGTCGAAAGAAAAACTCTATTGAGAGAAGAACTCAAGAACTGAGAGTGGGGCCAACACATGAAGTGATTGACTTGGAGAATAGATGTGCGAAGCTTGTGCCTAACTTTTTTGAAAATATATATAATCCCTCCGTGGCTAGATTGCCCATATTTCAATTATCATACGCGACCGAATACATTTCACCAGTTAGTGTGTCTGAAGTTTATGGAACTAGTGTCTGTTTTTCTTCCTCCTCTGGTGAGCTAAAAGCTGAACTCTTGACTGTGAACGACTTCAAACATTTAATTCTGACTAATTTAATTGACCCAGTAACAGTAAATGATGAGCTTGAAGAAAAAAGCGAGGACAAAAGATCTGATATTTTAGATAAACTAATCTTACACATTCAACAAGGAAGTATTGATAAGGTAAAGGGATGTGTCACTGAACTAGAAACGAGTTTCGTGCACCATGAACGTGGAGAAACTATAGGTGATATTTTGAACTATTTCGTTGATCCAAAAGGAAACACTCTGCTGCATATAGCAGCTCAGCAAGGAAATAGAGTTGTATGCAAGTTTTTACTTGGTAAAGAGATGAAATTAAATGTGCAGAATTTGAAAGGAAACACTGTTTTACATTTTTGTCATATGTATGGATTTTCAAACCTGGCGGATTACTTTGTTTCCAAAGGGGCAGTCGACACTATTCAAAATAATTTAGGTCAAACTTGTTATGAAATTAATGAATCATAGTCTCATAGAAATATATCTGTATTATTCTTATAACTGCTTTTCTGTGTACTTTATGTTTTCACATATTTCGCAATGCCACGTCATTAACTCTCTCTGGAAAGAAATAGGAAGAGTTCACCAAAACATAAGGACACACACGACAGCTAAATTTCGATGGAGAAAATAACACCTCCTAAATCAGTTGATATTGATGAGCAGCTTCAAGATAAAGGTTGTACCAAACAATTTGAAAAACTTCAGCTATGCTTAGCAGATAATAATAGAGACTGGTCTAAGTGTCAACGGTTAGTAAGCTTGTGGAAGTTATGTTTTTCAGGAAAGAAAAAAGACTGAAAAGATAAAAAGCACAAAACAGTTAAGCAGGGAAGTGTTTGGGTTGCTTTGTTTTTTCTCGTTTCTTTAACTTATCCATTCTCTTCTTCTCCTCCGCCAACCTTATTTCCTTAGCATTTGAAACCACTTTTTTTACTTTCTTCTTCTTTTTCTTCCCTTTCTTCTTACCCACCTTTTTCTGACCTCCACTCTCGCCTACATTCAACTCAGCCAAAAGCGCAGCAGCTGCATCTTCTTCTACATTCTCAACAACTTCAAAACTTTCTGAAATTTCAACGTTCTCTTGAGTAACTTTTTCTTCCTTAAATTCCTCCAGCAATTTATCCAAATCTTCTTCTTTTTGCTTTTTGGCCACGACAACTTTTTCTACCGTTAAATTATTTTCTTGTATTATATTTTCTTCAACGGACTCATTATCTGAAGAATCCTCAGATTCAGATTCGTCATTTTCTTCTTGAATATTTTCACTAGTTTGCTTCTGTTCAACCTTCGAAATAAAAGGTTTAGCTGGAGTTTGAAAACCATCATCCGAAAAAGCATTTATATCTTCTTCATCTTCTTCCTCGCCCCAGTTTTGAACTTTCTCAGGTTCCACACCTGGTTCATCGAACGCAGTTCTCTGCTGTTTCTGCACTTGAACTTTGCTAGGAAATTATATCATACGATGGAATTTACTCTTGTTTTGTTTTCTTTTTCGATTTTGTTTTTCCAAGACCTGCAAAACTATTACCTGCTCTTGCAAATTCTGCCCCTGGCATGTTATTTTCAATGTAATACAGATATAGTGCTTAGTTTTCGCCGCGCTGTTTCGTTTGTTAATATTTTTGTTGGATGACCGAAATGGCCGAGAAAGATATTTTGGGCAATTACTTATTAATGACTTGAATAGTTATTTGTTAACTTATACTATAACAATTTAGAGTAAAATATGACCTAGTTTCGTTTACCTATGTAATATATAAACACGTCATTAGGTTATTGAAATAGAACCTTTGCACTACCGTTTTAAGAACACAAGAGATTAAAACTTAATTGCACAAGAAAAAAGTTTCTGAGTTTTTTCAAAGACAAATGTTTGCTCTGCCTAACCTGTTAATGGATTGGTTTTAACTATTAGTCTAAAATGGTACTAGTTGGGAGAAGGATATTTGCTTCACTCATGTGCTGTTAGCTTATGGAAAGGATTTTGGTTTAATGATCCTTAACTAAGCAATTGGGAACAAGAATTTCTGCTGCCATCAAGTGTCTCAATCTGAATTTTCCGTTCTATCAAGAGTTCGGGTACTGGAAGGTGTTAAAGTAATTAAAATAAAAAAGGTTAGAACATGGAAGGCGTGGCGATAGAAACAATTCTATGAAAGATACCAAATCTACAGAATGAAGTTCTCCTCCGCTTAATATTTTCTTCGGTTGGCAGTATGGGAAGCATTTTATATCTCGCCAGAAGCTATATTAGTAGTTGAACTACGTTGAGGTATAGCCAAAATTAACACATACTGGGAAGGCGGTGTACTCGGTCAAGTTGTCATTTAGACGAGGTGGTGGTTTGTAAGTATTCCAAGTGGCTTATTTGCCACAAGTTTTATAGCTTGAAAAGCATCCTCCAGTCATACAGCCGACCCTGAAATGCTTTACTGCGCTTTGCTGGACCCATAAACTCCGAGGTATGTTAAAAAGTTCTAATTGATGGCAATATCTTGTTTTTTTTGGAGAAATCTAGCCGGCTTTATATTGTTGAGTTGCACGTTTAGATTTGGTACCAAAAGCATTCATCATTACTGTGTCTGCGCACGAGGCTCGGTAATAAATATGGAATGTGTTTAAATATGATTACATTGGTCCAAATTACGTGTTTGGAGGTTGATTTTAATTTGTCCTTGTTATTATCTAGAACAAGAATATTCATAGAAGTTTCACCTGCTTACAGTATGATGGCTGATGAGTTAAGAGATTTCAATGCGCTATCATGACGCTGCTCAAATTTTCAATAAAATCTTTGAGTGATACACAAAATTGGGTTCAGCAAAGGTTAAATTTAGGGCCATATTTTATAGGTGAGGTAATCTAGAGGCTATAGAATTGTTAACATGTACTAAGCAGAGTTTCATTTTGCAAAGATCTGTATGTCCAATTGCTATTGATTGGTAGTTAGCAATAAAATAAACTAAGAGCCAATCTACCCGCTTTTTGCCTGGGTTTCACTCAGTATTTTTTTTTGTGAAAATTGAAATGTTTGAGCCAGATCCTGATAAGGGTTTAGAGCTTAGTCCTTCCTCTAACTATACCCTTGTACTGTACAGGAGTTTCACGACGCTAAAATTCGTCCCATAATCATAGTATTAAGATGCTAGGGTCGCTATAACATAGTTACTTGCCGATTTACTTATCTAAATGCGGCTTCGAGATATCTATATAGACAAGACCTGGATCCTCTGTGACGGTTTTCATTTTCTAAAAACTGGATAATTATTAAAGAATTATGTAGAGCACTGCTGTTGGGAGTGTACTACTTTTAGCAAAATTCTTCTCCGCGTTCTATGTTTTTTCATAAGGCATTCCCAGAATCTTAGAGCTTGCAATAACTTCAAATCCAGAATTACTTTTTTAATTTTAGTTTTGAGATAAATGAATTTTGCAAAATTAGAGTATTGGTAGAGAAGGATCTACTTGAAAACAGCATGGGGCCAAACCGATATCTTTCCTTTTAATTATTGCCTAAACCTGTTGTGCTAGTAGGTACAAGTCCATGCCCTCAGTTCTATTTTATGATGAATTCCTTCTAATTTCATTGAATTATTGTTTAATTTTCATTGTCAGAAGCTATACATAAACACAGTTTTTTAAAGATGACCTGCAACACCTAACAGTAATATTGGGTTTGAGCTTAAAATCTGCTTCCATGTGATTGTTGTTACATAATCTATCACCTTGGGCTGCCTCAAGATTGAAGAATTGCGGATATCTAAAAGCTTTTTTTAATTATGGAGGGTACATCTGTCCTTCTGTGCCGTAGAAGTGTTCAACAATATAAGAATCTTTTTCAGTGTTCTTGTACTTATCAGCTGAACTATGCATTGAAATATAGATAAATTTGAATTTGTCAATATACCCGACACGAAGGTTAGCTATGTGCGTTTAATTATTTTTATTTTTATTTAAAATGTGTGACATAACAATTTACCAATAGTTAGAAACGTAGCACTTCAGGGTATTTTTAGTTAATAAAGTTGTAGACTTCTAATTTTCATTATTAAGAAGGTATGAGATATTTTTTTCCTCTGCCAACAATAAAACTTACTAGACATCTATACGTAATGCAGTGTCTATGTTTTCAGTTTTAGAAAGTAGCTATGAAAAACTTGAATATTTGTTATGTTCGTACTCTTTTTCTTTCCTAAGTTGAACAGTTCAATGAAGAATTGATAACTCAATAATGGGATATATTAGTCCCGAAACTATGGTTTCTATCTTAATTTTCATGTGTTATTGGCAAGAAAACTGCATAATGAGGTATCAACTCTCAGGTTCCATCATATCTTGAGTGTACTCGATCTTAATTCTTTAATAAATTGGCTCGCATACAAATTGCAATGATCTGCGATAAAATATTTTAAGCACGTGTTTTGTTATGAAATTTGTTTTTCTTTGTGTATCTATTTCTAAAATCTGGAGCTTAATATTAAGTAGTTAGACGTAGTTGGTAGGTTCAATGAAATTGGGGTTCAAGTTTGGTTGCCTACACCCAGGTTCTTACTTTCCTCTGCAGAACCCTCATATTTCTCATGAAATTTCTTTTTTTAATGTATAATCCTTTCATGGAAAACATGGAAACCAGGTTTGATAAAAGGAAGTATAATTTATTTAAAGGGGCAAGTTTTCTGTGTACACTGAAGTGTCTGTAATATTCGTTACTAAGCAGAACATTAGAATTCAGAATAAAAGAAAGCGCAATGAAGCACTCAATATTTTACTAGCTACGAATTCAACTACCTAACTCTAGTGTATTTACTTTTATGCGACTGAACAATTTATCATCTACAACCTTAATAGTTGCAGTGTTGAAAAAAAATTGTTAGTTAAGGCCTCTCGAGGGCTACGTATAATCACATAGCCATTTTACTATGACAAAATGATTGATTTTTTCTGAAATAAAATAATGAAATAAATTGTTTATTAAGATAAAAAACTGACACTTTTTCATTATCAATATATTTTGTACAAAGTGTGTTGTAGTAAATCCATCGAAACCTGAAGCTTTTTCATTACTAAAGTCTGTAGCAAAAGCCATCAATGACATTCTATAAATATTAAAAGACCTTCAGAACTCTGCCATAATAGTTTCCCAAGAAACGCTGATAGGGAAGAATTTTACTCAATTTTCCCGGAATTTCACAAATTTGTAAAATATTGTTGATTTCCTCTTACCGATCGAATTTTGTTACCTAAGGTGTATAAATAATTATATTTATTTAAGTGGTATATAAAATGAAATGTGAAAGTTTATATGAGGATAATTGTTTGCTATCACTAAATGTAATAACACGATTATATATACAAAATGTTATCTTGTATGCAAGCATATTGCAAACTAGCACCATATGAAACTATGCCCAAAATATGCTCTTTCTGCATCTTATTGCCACTTGAATAAGTAAACAAATTAAAAAGACGAGAAAGTCATTGTCGATGGCAGAAAGACAATTCTCCTCTAGTTCAAGCGACGAAGAGGCAACTGACATAGAAAGTTGGATTGAATGGTTCTGCAAGCAGGATGGTAACGAATTCTTTTGCGAAGTGGATCAGCGCTACGTAGGTACACCATATTTCCTTCCCATCTCTTTTAGAAGACAACTTCAATCTATATGGGTTAAAAGAAATTATCGGAACTGATTACAGAAAGTGCTTAGATGTTATATTGGACCGAATTGATGCTGGTGAAATGTTTGATCACTCTGTCCAGAAACTCTATGGACTTATTCACGCTCGGTTTATCATAACTAAAAGAGGCCAAGATAAAATGAAGCGTAGATTTAGAAATGCGGAGTTTGGTTTTTGTCCTTTACTTTCATGTGAACAGCAACCTGTCTTGCCAGTTGGATTATCTGATCAGATCAACCAAAGCCGAGTAATGGTCTTTTGTCCGAGGTGTAATCAAGTTATGCTGCCTACTATGCATTATGCGGATGATATTGAACTTGACGGAGCATATTTTGGAACTACGTTTCCTCATTTGTTTCTTATGCAATTTCCTGAACTTCTTCCAGCGCCTCCTTTGCAAGTAGCCAATTATATCCCTAAGGTGTTTGGTTTTAAAGTTCGTTATCCAACTATAAGACAGCATATGAAGGAAGTCCAACAGAAAGAAAGTAAAGAAAAAGTGAGCAAGGATCAGGACCAAGTTATGGAAGGAAATGGTTTAGGAAATATTTGAGTTTTTTCTTAAGTTTAAGTTTTTTAACGGAAAGTTCTTCGGTAACACTACGTATAATCGACCGTTTAAAAAAGAGAAAAACAGATTCCTGTCGAGGGAAAGAAGTGTTAATGTTCGAAGAAATTACCATACAAATTTTATTGAAATTAGGGAAGGAAGCAGAAGCAGTCCAGAATAAGAAACAAACTTGAGACAGAGGAAGAGAATCTTTTGTCCTATAAGCTGCTTCATAACACGTCTTGAAAACGTTGATACAATAAACGGACGAATCCTACTTGTCTTCAAATCAAGCAAATTCTTGTTCTCAGAAGACCCAAGAGAAATTTCATTAGAATCTATTTGTTTCACTTCAGCTAAGACAGTAAGAGAATCTCCCTCGAGTAAAACTTTTTCAATCTTTTGAAAACCAATGGTTCGAAAGAGTTTTGATGCTGAAGAAGAAGGTTTAGGTATAAATTTTGAGGAAGAAACTTGTGGTTGAAAAAATTCTTCCAAATCAATGACAGAAAACTTTTTCAAGTGTTCAACAAAAGAAAAAAATTCTGATATATCAACTGCAAACTTTTTGTTGCTTTCGAAAATTCTCCATGAGGCAGATTGAGAAAATTGAGATAATCTTTCATCAAGCTTATTTCTTTTTCCAAAGGTTTTTTCCAAAACAAAACCAAAAAGAGAAAACACTTTCTTGATTATTGAAAACATTCCAAAACCAGCATTTGCAGAAACTTTATGCTCCTTGACCTCTTCCAAAACGTGTTTTTCTTCTATGAAATACATTGCACAATCTTTATTTCCTTCTGGAGATTTTAAGGCTTTTCCTTCAAGTTTTATCTTTCCCTCAAGAAGGACGTAATCACCAGGTTTGAAGTCTTGCGAAGGAGATCTTGATAGATTCGCGTAAATTCGTTGAAGGAAAATTATTTTTCTCCCATGAATCCAGGAATTTAGACCTATCAACCCCATAGAAGCTCCAAAAATACTAAAAACTATAGGATGGGCGCTGAGAAAAGTTAACGAATTGTTGTTCATTTTGTTTCATACACTCAATTTGAGTAAACATATATGGTAATGTCATCTCGGGAATTTGATGATAGGTTTCTCCGTTCAGTACATATATTGTCTCATACTAGAATACAAAAACGAGCTACTAACGAAGTCTACGACTATTTTACATAAATACAAAACAAAAGTTGAATGTATAAAAAGACTAGCACAAAATAACTGGATGTTTTCAGGGTTTTACAAGTTTCGTAGGAGAAATGTTGCGAGAGTTCCTAACTTAGTACGAATTAACCTCGGAGTCATATATTCAAATTTATATAGGAATGATCTTGTAAAAGCTCGTATTTAGTTAGTTAAAATGGAAATTTATGGTATAATTACTCGAACAAAGCATCAAATAAAACTAAGTCCTTTGTTCATGGAGCATCGCAATTTCGTAGCTGTTAGAGTCACCAATATTCTTGCAGAGAACGCAATGGCAAGATATGTACAATGTAGCTTGATAGCTATAAATATGGTCTGCCTTGAATCTTTATTATACAAATTCCGTATAGATTTCTCTCATTTTTGGTATTGGGATACTTTTTTCAAAACACAATCTTCATAATTCTTAAGAAATATTCGAGATCTCCAAAAAATCCCAACGAAAATTTATTCAGCTTGGATGACGCTTGGAAGGGTATTTTTATTAATGAACTGTATATTAATTTGAAGGGTTAGTCCCATTTATGAGTCCTTAGACTAGTTTGTATATAGTTGTAGTCTATAATCTAAGCATTTTCGTACTAAATCTGTATGAAAAAGATAGTAGCGCACGCCATAAATAAAAAGGGCGTATATTGCATGCTACCTGGAAAGCAAGCAGAAGAAAAACCATGGAACTAAGATTATGAAGCATCAGAGCTAAGAATATTATCTACAGGAAGTTGACAGCTTAGTTGGACATTTTAAGCTGAAGTTCTGCTTATAAATGCGAATTTTAAAACTCTAAGTTATCAAGAAATAAAGTTCCAAATAGAGTTAAACCCATTGAGTTTGATATAGTATATCTATTAAGTAGAATGTGGACATTACAAATCCATCATAAACGAGATATTAATATATTTACTATTCAGAGCACAGGGGTCCTAACATTATTTCTTCTAGTATTATTGCACTACAAGATATACGTTTAAGTATGAATAGAAAAGATACTAGCCCGGATAAATTCTACAGAGATGAAGATAACCCTTAAAAAAGTTACTTGTAGACCCCTGTAACAACTAAGAGTAAATTTTTTGCAGTGTTTCCATCACAACATAATTCATTTAGTTTTCTCTGCAACTGGAGGGTTTACCTACTAACACAAAACTCTACTTTTTATGTACTAGTTAACAAATACCTTTTACTGCCATGACTCTTAGTATTATAAGTATTTGAGTGAGTACTTTGACTTTTTCTAAATGTCATACTTACCCTTTGTAGTGTTCTGGAAACTTTAAGTTCCATACAAGGGCGTCTATAATATATTTCAATTGTGTCATAAGATGGAGCTCACTTACAATAGTGCACAAAATAATATTGATCAATTCGAATGGTAATAAATTTTTTATGGCTACGACCTTTTACCTAGAGCAGACAGGGGCATTTTTTTCTGTTTGAAAAAGATAAAAAATGTAGCTCTTAAAGGGGACTAACAGAAAAGTCAACCTAGAATAATGTATTTTTGTGAGGGTCTATTCAAATATCAATTTAAAATCATGATTTCAGGTTCACCTCGCACGCTTCTAAACTATAAGGACGAGACAACAATCTTTGGGTGTTGAGTAACATGTTAACTATAACAAGTGTGATGATACTGTGATTAGCATTTTAGAATACACTTCTCAAGAGAAATGTATACACCAGGGTTTATGTTTATTGAAGCAAGAATAAATGCCTGTGCGAATAATTAGGTTTGCCAATTTACTTTCAACCTGGCAATTTTAATACTGTAGTAGCAAATTCAAACTTGCTAATACATGTACTTGAGGAATTATTATTAATGACGAGTATTGATATTTTATGAACCCTCATATTGAGGTTGTTAATTATTAATAAGCGGTCATAACATTTCATTATTATAATGGATTTGAAAATTAAAATATGTATTACGTCATCGAATGATGAGAAAATATTAATATTTTGTCTCTATGACAAGTTAGCAGAAAAAAAATCAATATATACATATATGGAATAGTTTGTTTCTGATAGGGACCCAATCTGAAAAAATAAATTCCTTAAATTTATTTGACGTTATAGATATTTTGTATTCGTACATTACTTACAATGAGTAAACACAGTCGAAAATCTTTTCACGAATCTAGATATCTTGATTTCTGGTTGAGGTAGCTTTGAGCTGGGGGGTTAAAACAATGCAGGAAGCTATGTTATTGAAAGATCAAGATAAAAAGGAAACTCTCTCAAAGCCTCTTCAAGCCACAAGAGTGGTAACTTACTATAAAATTTTTGTTAATTGTATCCTTTAGGCTAGTTTATTCGCTTAAGTACAAGGTTTAAATATCGTGGCCTCTTTTTTATCAAGCTCTGACTCCCACTTCAAACCATATATATGCATTAAGTTCTTGAGTACTTCAAAGCTTATTATTGCTTTTGTAGAATATAATAAAAATATCTTTAGAAGTTAAATACATTTATCCACTAATTATATAAGTTCTCTGGACACAACAATAGCTAAATAAAGTATTATTGATGAATAACTTTTTATGGATAAGCTTCTGGTTTGCTATAGTTACAATATTCGTCATCATGAATCGACTTGACAGATCTGATAGAAAAACCTGAGTACGTAGATTCACCTTTATCATCTTCCTTTTTTTGTATCTTTGCCTTTTTAAATCTAGTCTTTAGGTTGGTAAAATGAATTCATTAATTATTCGCATTTGGAATAGGTCTCATACACATGTCTATGGAACTATCTCTCATATTATTGTCCGTCGTTTTATCTATTTCAAAAATGCTAAATATATACCTTCAAGTAAGAAATATATCCACTTAGGTTACTTTTTGAAATTATCAGTCTGAGAAACAATATAATTTTTAAATAGCATGTACGAGAGACTCCTGATGATAGTTGATTTGAGTGGGACATAGTTGGTATTCTGCTTACAACCGAGTTTCCTGTATGGAAAGCTTTACCCATTACATAGTACCCCAAAATACTATTTTGTTCCAATTCAGGTTAACCACAAAAATCGAAAAAAATATTTAAACAATATATTTATTTTTTCATGAGCGCCAGCTTTTTCTCAAAAGAGTGAAATCACAAAATATAAAGATTTCAGCCTTTATTGAAATAACATTTGAATTCGAACCTCTACCCAAGAGAATACAACACCAAATTAAAGTATTTGAATTGTACTCTAGCAGAGTATGGAAGACGCCAAAATTTTCAGACTCTGACTACTCAGAAGGGAAGGTTTGCTTAAGAGTTAAAATCGTATACTTAAAAAGAGGAACACTTTTCTCAACAGCAATTAACATATTTTCATTATCGGAGTGATTAATTTTGAAGCCTAAGGGCCATAGTGGCACTATCTATGGCGTGTTATAAAGAATAAAATACACATTTTACAATAGCTTTCTGGATTAAGTAGCCTTATAATTTCAAGCTGCGTATTGGAATTTAAATGAGTTAATGAAAACCCACGAAGTATATGGTAGTTTATATTTGGAACTGTAAAGCCTTTCTTTAACCTTATAATACTGGAGAATCTTTCAGTAAGACTAATTTAATATAGTTTATCACATGAGGTATTTTAGAATTTGGAATTAAGCAGATTGTTTCTTGTGTTGCTTAACCAATGTAACCAACTATATAAGCAAGAAAACCAAAAAAACATCAGTTGAAAATATGAATATAGATATATTTTCTGGACTCTCTTTCATATTTTAAGGATACAAAATAGTAGAATCACTTTGGCTATCATTAGGTTTTATTAGGAATAAAGTAAAAGAAACTAAACAAGAATTATATTCCCTATTTTTCTTGTTGATCTCAGATTACGTTTCTCTGTTTTTGTAGTTGTAAGGTCTTAATTTGTCGCATTTCGATATTACAAACGGATTGTGCTTTGTAATCTTTTCTTGTAATATAAATATCTCATTCTCATTCAAATTCTCGACCAATATTTCACATTGTACTTAATAGTAAATTTATATTAAACGAACATCCCATATTGTCATTTTTATATCTTATACTGCCGAGGTTATATGAAAATTTTAGAAATTAGTTTAAGACAGATAAATTTCAGAGAAACATTATTTTTACAACACTTGTATAGTTCATGAATATGAATCCCAAATCTAATGACACAAAGTGATGAACTCGGTTTCTGTATTACTTTATCCGTGTCATTTGACCTGGTTTCTACTTGGAGATTTTTAAGGCGCTGAAATTTGTGTTTTATATTCCGTTACTGAGGAGAAGATATATTATAATTATTATCTTTAGTAAACCCGCATTGACATCATGTTATTCTTTATCTGTTTTCTTATTGAAGTAAAAAACATTATTGCCACAATCCTTACAAACATGTATCCATTAGAATTTGATTTTAAGGTCATGTGTATTAATCTTTCTTTATTTTCAATGTCTGGTGAAGCAAATTCTTAAGATTTCTTTCAAACTATCCTTTGGGTGAGTCATCTCCTTGCTTATAATTAACTATGACCTTGGTTCTCATTCTCAGAATTTTATCAATAGAGAATTTTATTGTCTTTATGAAGTTAACAGTATTGCCACGGTGATTATTTTTATCTCATGTATATATATATCGAAAAGCAATTACTCGTGTAATGAAAATGATACTTTATTTTTCTATTCGAACTTTGTGGCACTTATGATATATTACAAAAGATAGCACTTTCAGATAAGCGCAAGCACGAGAGTATGGGATGGAGTATCGGCAGTTTCATGTGAGTCTTGTAATAGAAGAAGCAGATTCAAGTTTCAGCGGTTTAAAATACAAGAATAGTAAAATTATTTCAAAACTCTATATTACCGCTACTTTCTGTTACTGATTTCAGCCTAACTAATTAATTTAAGCCACTTTTCTGGTATCAGAGAAGCAAACTTGCACACAACTAGCAGCTATGGTCAGTTTCCTAACTATTAAAAACTTCATATAGTTGTTTTCTGTCTTTTTTTCAAGTGCTACAGAGTTGAGAATACTTGTTACCATGTATCACCCTACTTAACCCTCAGTTTCAACCGTGCAGTGCGGAATCTTTCATCTTATAGACAATAGTCTACGATATGATGTGTAAAAACTTTCGAGTATGACAGTTTTATGCCCACGAGTAGGGATAAGAAAATTTTCCAAAAATAAATGTCACAATGCTAATAAATATTAGAAATTTTATTCCTCTGAATCAAATTACATGGACAGTCTCTTCTTCATCCACGAAGAAAATCAATTATTAATAAATTTTCAGTCCTTTGCTATTATTAATATACCCATTAGGAGAAAAAACGCTCGATCAAGAAATTTTGTTCTCCCTTCTATGAGGAATTCTTAAGATCTTGCTTAATCTACCATTTTAAAGTTACTTATGTATGGCATGAAATGAATATATTACGGATTATGGACTCTCATGGTTTCTCGAGTGACAAAACTATCAGAACATACCTATCTTGTGACTAAAACTGCTCGTGTGGGTATTATATTGTAGGAATTTTACTTGAAACAAGAAAACCAAAATTTTACAAATTTATTATGCTATTCACTTGTATTGGTTGTTCAAACATTCATTATGAGGGGTAACTCGAGCACCATAATGATATGCGACACTTAATGAGGGTATTAATAATAGTTGGTATAGTAGTTAAAGTACCTATAATTATCATGGAAAATTTTAGTTAAGTAATACTTAACCCACTTAACACTCTTTAGAAAACAAAATTTTCAATCAAAGTATTTTAGAGGGTAGACTCTAATATGACTCAGATTTTGATCAAGAAAATATAAAAGAGGCGCAAAGATGGTCTTCGCAAGGGTAATTAATATCTCAATCTATTTTAAACAAGTTTATAAGAGTAATTAAGGCTACCTTTCATACAAGGAGACATTGGCTATTCAATTAATGACATAAATTAAATTAGAACATAAGCTAAAAAAACTTCAAATACCTGAAATAAGCACATATGGTATAACAGTAGGTTTGAACCGCTGTTAACATTTAAACCATGTAATTATTCTGGCTGTCCTATAGAGGTCTATTAAATAGAGCAAATAACCTAGTCTTCATCGGCTGTACAACAGCTGAAAAACTACAAATAGATATTTAGACCATATACTCTATTCTTACTAGTATTTTACTGGAAGACTACGTTGAGAAACTGGTTAAATAATTATCTAAAACGAAAAAAGAATTGGCAGCATTCTAAAGACTTTAGTGACATGTACAATAAGAAATTAAAGCTTCTTCTCATCGACTATAGACTGCATGAACATTATTCGTTTAGTGCACTACGCTTAACACTAAGAAGCACATTCTTTCTATAATCATATTTTTTGTTATAGAGATTGCTCGCTGTTGATATTACACATCTTTGATTTGAACCTTACATTTGGTTACATGTGAAGACAATCATGCAAGTAAAAATTCTGAAAAAGCTTCTATAAAGTATCCTTGACTTCCGAAAGCTTAGGTTCCTTCTATGCAAGCAACGGAATTTAAATTTTCTAAGGAAACTAAGCTACATAAAAATGCTAATACTTGTCTTATATTGCCTTGAAGTTGACTTAAGCGGGTATGAATCTATAATATATGCCATTCAGCAATCACCACTCTTAATTTCATGTACTTAGAATTCAGTGATAAGATAAATCTTCGCAATAACTGATTTTATTGGACATATGGCAATTAGAACTAGATTTGTAAGTAGTGCTAGTTAGTTCTCACAAGATATGAATAGGATCACTTGTTTTTGTATTTTGTGGAATAAAACTAATCAAAGCACGGGAAATGAAACGTTAATTATCCGACTAACACCCTATATATACTCTTCTCAAGCTCTGTCAAAAACTTGCTTCGTGTAGCTGTTTGAGTGTAGTAACTGGAGTCAATTATGATTGGCTTACAGAGGTGACGGCAATCCCTGAAAACCCCTTGTTTATAATACATAGTTCAAAAAAGTAGCACTTAGGGACAGTTAGTATATATTAGAATTTATTAGTATTGTTCCCTTGTTCATGGAGTTAGAAAATACAAGAGCAAGCTTTAGTTTTCATCCAAACTTCTTCATTTTTGAAAACAATCAAATATGGAACCTGCTTTAAGTAAAATCTCGTGCAATATAGTCATTACCGACGCGTAAATGCTTCAAAATGAATGCCATACTAAGAATTTATGCTGGGATGCACATGAGTTGTCCTTAAAGTTAGACAACCAATGTTTAACAACTCTTACCGAGGGAAACTCTTACCAAACCAACAGCCTTCATTTGTTTCCTTCTTTTCTAAGGAGCAATTCTTTTCTTTTCTTCAAAAAAAATTGAATTTCATAAATCCAAATTATATTAATTTGCTACATCAAATACGATACTTGTAAAACTTAAGTGTTCTATTTTAACCTGAAAGGGTTTAATTTAAAAATATGAATTTGTATTTTTCATATCGTATAAATTATCTCCTATATTTTGTACCAAATCTTCCGAGAATATCTATTTGTACGAAACAGATTCAACCGGCCGAAGAAAAATAATTGTAGAAAGAAAAGACAAAAAGATGAACGAAATTGATTCCGTAAAATTAAAATATAAAGCACTAATATATTTAGACAGAAATATGGATACTGTTTGGGAAGCTGCTTTGAATGGAAATGAGCTTCTCAAACCTGACAAGTTGAAGATTCCAGGATTGATCAGGGCAAGCTTGGTTGAAGTTAAAGAACATACAAAAGAGATTTATATAAAAGTTAGAACTAGAAAAGGGGTATGGATACAGAAATATAAATTCAAAAGCTTCGGACCTAAAATAACGCGGTTGAGCATATCTACAAATAGAAGTCTGGAATTCACAATCGAGGTGGCTGTTCCTACGTTTTTCACCATCGCTGCTGTGTTAGCGCTCAGTAGACCTTTGTTTGCAGCTCTAATATCGGGAGAAATTACAGATGTTCGCCTTTTAATAGGTTTACCTATTTTATTTTTCTTGATATTATATATTCTTGTTAAAAAGGTTATTAAATATCTTTATAATAGGAAAATAGGAAAGGTTGAGCCTGTTCTTAAAAAGTATTTTAATAGCTATGAACCTAGAAATATTACTGATGAGCATGAAAGTGATAGAAGAACGATTCTCACAGCTCAATACGTTTCTTCAGAAGATTTTGGTGGAGTGACGGAAAATATTATTACGGCTGAAATAGTTGTCTAATTAGTAAACATATCTGCGTTCTTTGTTTTTCTTATTGAACTGTTTCGCTGTATTTTTACCCATGGCAGTTTAGTAAATTATAAAAAAGTCTATTGACACTAAAAAATATAAATTGTTTATGTAGAATATCTTACTTCTACAAAAAAAGTGTATTAAGCTTGGAAAGCCAAAAAAAATCTTTTTGATAGTATACTCGTGTAGAAATTGAGTTCTTTTATCTTTATATGAACCCAGCTGCTTAATGACAGAAGAGACTCAAAAAAGATAAATCCTTCCTGCAAAAAGCATCAGATAAAAGAAATACATTTTGAACAAAAAACTGAAGTTAAAAAATTGTTCATGTGATCTGCTTCTTCCTTTAGTGAGATGGATAGGCGCTTACAGTCATATCACATTCTATACAGAGCTTGCTTTACTCATACAATCTTTTCATTTCGTTGTTCAATACATCCGACCCAAAACTCTTAGTTCGAAAAACAAACCTTCATTTAAGAGTAATCGTGATGTATACTTCCATCATGTATTGTTGCCGTCATCTCTTGCACGGCTTGTAATGAGGTTTCGAAGTAACAAGGTGATTACACAATGTTTCTTGTACAAAAACTTTGCTAGATTCTTGACTAAAGCGGGGCTGGTGATTGATGCATTTGTCAAGGATGATAAGACAGTTGGTTTTTCTTTGGTGCAAGGGAAGGATACTAGAACTTTCAAGAAACTCATCAATCAGGCGGCTAAGTTTTAAGTTGCTAAACTATGATTTCGCGTTCTTCTGAAATATATTAGTTGTAAATCAGTAATTTTCTGTTTAGATCCGTTACTTGAATAAACAAAAGCCACCTAGTGTATTTTGATCCTATACTTAGCAAAGGTACATGATAGTAAATGCAGAATGCAACCCTGTGTCGAGGAGGTCAATGTTGAAATCATTCCAGTATTTTATGCCTCCAGAATAAGTCTTTTCTATCTGTATTTCAACAAGAATTAGCCTGAATAGCCAAACATTGTGTTAGTCTGAATATGTCTGGAGTAAACTTCAGAATTTATGCATTTTCTCTAGAGGCAAGTTCTTGAACCATAAACCACCTCTTTCTGCATTCTTTGCAAATTTATATATTTGACCTAGATTTCTATTCATGAGTTTTCCTTTTCCAACAGTTTGCAGCTCTATTCCATTGTCTGAGCAAATTTTCATAACAACGTGTTGTTTTGGTCTCTGAATTTCTTCTATAATTCGAACTACTTTCTCTTGTTTTTTATCATCTTTCTTGGAGATAACCAAATAACTAAACTGAACTTTAGTTCTGTTCAATCCACTTGAAAGCGGATTAGATGCTTTCTGAGTAAATGAGCAACCATTCTGATAAGCTAAAGGACAGCTTTCTTGGTGGGTACAGGGAGCTAATATTCTAAGATCTAATTCTTTCAACTTCAACACTATTTCTCGCATTTCTTGCAGCACTGAACTTTGAGGTTTATTCACAACTACAAGAACACCATTACATGAAAGCAAAGGTAGCAGCTTAGAAAAAACCTCAATAGCGTCGTCTCCGGGAAAAGAATGTATAACCAAATCAAACTTTTTCTTTGGACTCAGTTGATCAATATGTTTTTTGGAAAGCACAACAACTTTTTCCACAAGTTCAGAAGGAAATATAGTTTCCATAGTAGAGATATTTCTTTTGCTGCTTTCAATTACTGTTATTTCTTCTAATGAAGAAAAGACTTTAGTTGCACTAAATAAAGTTTGCCCACACTTGGCGGAAACATCAAGCAAACTTTTTGGTTTGAAAGAACGTTCTTCTTTTTTTAAATTGTTTAGAATTCTTGCTACAATCCCATATTGCCGAAAAAAGTAGTTTTGAAAATAAATGTGTTCTTCTTTTTCCTTGTCTTTCGTTGTATTCCAAAACTCATAAACTTTTCTTCTTAAGCTTCCACTCATAGGAGCTTCTTTCTTCACCCCAGGAATGCTTTGCTGCTTTATTTTCTCTATCAACTCTTCATTATTCTTCAAAAAGACATCTCCAATTTTTTTCATTTCATTTTTTCTCTTTGTCGAGAAATTTCTCAAACGGTTAAATATCATTTTAATGGATTTGTCGGTTTATGAAAATACGAAACTTGAAAAAAGTTTGAAAAATTCAATTGAAGAAATATTTGAAAGATATGAAATGACTGAAGACCAAAAGAAACAAATAGAAGAAAGCTTATTCATGTTCTATCAAAGAAGTTTTGAACTAGCTGTTGAAAGCTGTGTTGAAGAAGAAACGGTGGAGCTGAAGGGAAGCATGGAAGGATATTCTTGGTTTAATAATTATTTTCAAAGTTCAGTTTCCTCTGGTTTAATAATAAGTAAAAAAACAAACTGGAAAAATATTCAGAATTTATTTATTAAACTAAAAAGTCCTAACAATGAATAGCATCTCTGTCATGACATAAGTTTGTTATAAAGTGTGTATATTCTCCGACTTCTAAATTGAGTTCTTTCTTTATCTGATCTAAAATACTTGCAATAAAATGAATATTTTTTGGAAATATATTTGCATTTTGCATACGAAATATTCCTGTGCATTTAAGTTTATTATCTTCAATATAAAAGTGAAGTTCTCTTAAACACTTTGTTTGTCCTTGATCTTTATAATTAGCAAATTTAGAACCTTCTGAGCTAAAAGGAATTGTGACTACTGCTCTTTTTGAAACAGAAACTTCTTTTAAACAATCAATCACATTCTTTATTTTAAGTTGCATTCCATCTGTATAATCTCCTTGAGCACCACCTCTCATATCAGTTTTAAACTTCTTTTCTGCTTCTTTTGTAACTTCAAGTTCTAAATTTTTATTTGTATAATATTCCAAAGCATCAATAGGAAATAATTCTGTTGGAACCAAAGTTTTTTCTGGTGGTGACATTTCATGAATAACTCCAACAAAGTTTCTTACTGTATAATCTCCTCCTGGTTTCGTTATATCCCTAATATGAGTGTATAAATCTGATGCCTTTTGAAATTGAATGAATCCAGTGTTTAAATTTTTTCCAGTATTCATTGCAGTGGAAAAGAACTTGAAGAAATTCTTTCTTGAGTTCGTCGTCTTCAAAATTCGAATAAACATTTCCAAATCAATATGTACATATTTTGGGTAATTTCTCATTTCACTTATATATAAACAACTCTTGAGCTTGAATATTTCTTAACTCTAAAGGAAACTGTTTGAAGATAATATATTTAGGAACCAAGTTTTACTAAATATGGGAGTTCGTTTATTTGCTATGCTTTCACTTATTCCTTATTTTGCGAGTATTCAAGGTTGTGTTTGCTTTCTATTTATCTCACTATCCTATTCTATATTTCTAACTTCCTGTTCGTATATTCTGTCTGGTACGTTACAGTCTATTTATGTGTTCCAAGTATTCCAATTATATATTTTCAGTACAGAAACTATGACAAGTGAACCAATATGTATATTTTTAGGGGCTGGAAAGGTTTTTTAGGTTATTTTTTAGTGTTTATTTTTATAGGTTTCTCAGAACCTTCACATTTCTTTAGATTTTAACAAAACAGTAGTGGTTGAATGAAGCACGCAGACTATTGAAAGATAAAGGCAAGGAAACTTATTCTTACTATCTTTGCTATAACTTAACAACCTGAGTCCTATTCTCTTTTCTCAGTTTCCAATCTCCTTCACTACGTTCACAGAACCTATCCATCAAGAGTTGAAGTACCTGTGGTGGTCGACTTGAGTAGGTTACAAGGGACATTTTTCTCAGATCAGCTCCACTTTTAAGAATGTTAGAGAATATATATGATGTATTTACATAAATTTCTTTCGTTTTAGCAAATTCTACCTTAAATCCAATTGGCTTGATTTGGATAGAAAGTAACTGAGATAAGAGACATACGTGCACTGGATCTGATCTATCCATAAGAACATGATAAATAATCCTCAGATACAAAAGACTAATATTTTGAACTAATGAAATACAAAGAGCTAACCAATAATTATTTTCTGCCCCAATAAAATCAATAGACAAACACTTTATCAAAGAAACATCAATTTTATTTTGTATTTTCCTGAAATAAAAACTGAGTGCGTTACAAACAGGATATCCTATATAGAATAAATTTAAATACTTTTTCATGATATGTTTTTTGTGAAAGTGATCAAAACTTTCTCTATCAGAATATGATACGTCAAATCCAGCTAACCTTGGGAATAAATCCAAAGTTTCTACAAAAACATCTTTTTTATCTCGGCTCTTTGGTCCACCAAAACTAAATATTCTTACTTGATATGGATCTATATTTATCTTTCTTAACAGATGTACTGTTTCTTTGTCTGATAGACCATGATATCTTAAATCCAGTCTTTTAAACTTTAGGTTTTCAATACCACTCTTCACATCTTCTATTTCTTTCTCGGTAAGATTTTCATACCCCCCAAAAAACTGTATCCGATATTTAAGGGAGTCATTAGAAGGAAGTGTCCATTCTCAAGCTTTAAGTTTTTTTCAGGCGACGCTTCGCAGATTCTTTTTTTAAGGGAGTATTGAATACCTCCAGTTCTCAATTTTAAATCCTATTTTTTTTCAAGATAGTACTTTGTCTTTTACAAGCCTCAAGAGCTATTTCTTCTCTTCTTGATATAACTTAATGCTTGAAAACCATTGCTGGCTTTGTCTACCATAATTTGATATAATTTTCTTCGCTCAATAAAAATGCATTTTCATCAAAACACGTCATCACCCACTTAAATAACATACGCCACATGAATATAAGAGTACCAAACAACACTTCTGATCTAGAGATAAGTAAGGGCAGAAAGAAATAAAATTCTTCCCAAACCATATGCAAAGGCTAATACTATCTCTGCAGAAGCTTTACTAGGTTCCCAATAAAGCTTCCTATATTCTTCACCCACTCACACCACTATAAACCAAAATCCACATACAGAGCTTAAATGCTCCATCACTTCTTCCTCCACCTAACTATACAAGACATACCCAAATTTAATACTGCTTTTTTACAAGCTGAATGACCTATGTAAACCAAAGTTCCACCATTCCTTATTAGAATTTAATCTTCCCGTAAATATATCTAAATTTGTAGTATCAGAATATAATTTCTCCAGCATCAAATACATGTCAGCTAGTCTCCTACTAGGTCCTCGAGTTTCATTTATAGCTACACCTTCGCTTCAGGATGTAGACGGTAGAAATTCCCCATTATGGTCAGTCATAAGATCCTTTTATTGATTCCTAAGTACTGACCATGTGAATACCAAAGAATCCGCAATTTGTCCTAGTCACCGGACCAAGATTTTCACAAGCTTACATCCTAACACTCTTCGATGCTCATTCCTTCTTTCACCATAGCAATGCTGACTCGCATAGTAATTAAACCTACAGAACACAAAGAACTAACTGAGATCTCTTTCAAGTTTTCCCCTTTTATGTCTAGAGAAGAGAAAGAAATCCTCTTAGTGGGATAGGACGATACACCGTCATCTTAAGTTTGATCAAGTAGCATAACCGCAGTTGGACCAACTTTCATTAAATCAAATTCAACATGTCCGAAACCATGTATTTACTGATGAGAGATCATTTCCAAACAAAAAAAGAATTTTGCCACTTCATCCAGATTCCATACCTCAAAATTTGTTTTACTAATAACGCAGGGCGTACCTACCCGAGAAAACAATAAAACGTTTACAGCAGTTTAGCTCGATTTTGATGCCTTAAACTTGACATTTTTATAGTTGCTTGCCCACTCTTTATTTTGTCTTGTCGTGGGTTGTAAAAGCTTCATATGACTGAAAATGGTTTGAATTGATACCTCTGCTGCACATTATGCTTTCTTAGGATCACTATGCTCTTAAAATTTATTGTTGATCGCTATTGAGAATATCTTAGCGTTGAATATAGCTGATGAATTAACCAATGCTCTAATATTTGACAAGTAAGAGCTCAACTCAGTTGTAGAGCAGCTATGAATAGATTTGGGCTTACACATAATATACACTACCTGAGGTAGAATCTCCCTCTGCTTATCCTTGTCGATCATGTAACAGCTAAGAAACTTAATTCATAATGGAGTATAAATAGACTCATTACCTCAATATTTCCATTGTTTTAAGGGTCTATAACCATCCAGAACTTGCTTTCTAACGAGAACCGAGACCCATATAAAGAGAGAACTTCATTGTTGAAGCGGGGTACGTTTTGTGACACAAGAAAGAGTTTCATACAGCTCTGTTAACCCCCTCCAGAATACAAATGTGTTCACTGCAATTGCCGCAGACAGACTCAGATCTCTTACCATTAGTGCTATTTTAGGAACTTCACTCAAGATTACCTTTATAAATGACCATTTAACCTTTAAGAAACAGGGTAGCAGCACTACCTCCCCATCTACTAGATAATGTATTTCGTCCAATGGTCTTCGAATCATCTTAACATCCTTATAGCGGTGCACGCACAACTTCTCCAGGTTTACGACCATCGCTCAAAAGTTATTTCTTGGAATATGGACAAACTCAAGTGTACAGGGATCCATATCACCTGCTCTCATGACCCAAAGTATTTTGAGCTGTTGCCTCAAATCTCTCCATAAAACTCTATCGGAGCTTCGAGTTTACCTAAAGCTTCAACATACACCTCTGTACTGCTATGTTTAAACTCAGTTCTTTTATACTATTTTAGCACGCTGCTGTTACACCTGAGCTATGTACGACAAAAATAGCATCTAATGCCTCTTTTTTCTTTTGGGGAAGATTACTGTAGCTTAACTCTCAGTGAGTTTTATTACGTTAGGGTCAAACCTCCACCGAGGTCTTAGTCTTCAAATAACTCTAACATCTCGTTTTTTTTCTCCTATTCGCATGATATGGGTAATTAGCCTCCTTCACATATCTCTTTTTCTGTCATTTGCAAAGAAAGCTATTCCCTTCTACATGATCCAACATCTTACATTCTCATTCCAATCTACTAGTATTGTCTTTAAATCCCTGGTTTAACCGGTTTGTACGTACTCCCAGCTTGTCAAGAGGTACTTTAAGACATTGGATTCCTACCGAAATGTAATATAGCACCATATTAAACTCATGGAGCGTAACTATTCATCGCTAGAGGCTACCAAGCAGGGCCATCATCATATTTTTCTTCTGGAACACCAACAAGACTAAATATTTATGGTTGGTTTATATCTCAGTTGATTCCAGGTTACAGTACAGAATGAACCTAATCCTATTCATCAGTTCGGTAGTGGGCAGCTCTCCTTGTCCATTATGCTTCAATGAATATTAATTGCTAAAAACTCATCGCTGCCAAAATACAGTGGTAACCCTCCATCATATCTGAATGAGCTAGGCACAACTAACCGAGGCTAGTGTCTTGCATTGATGAAAAGGCCGCTGTTTAATCGCTCGGGTAGAAATTTAGTTTCTGGCAGCGCACCATGTTTTTGAATTTAAGAGTTTAATCTCTTCCACCCAGTCTTCTGTAGTTCAACATTTCCTGATTCAAACAGTCCTTGGCTAATTTTTATTCAACTTCCATTTACAGTTTAATTTCAGGTTCTCCATCCTCTTCATACGTTTCTCCATGAAATGTCACTTATGAGAAAGTTCTTGAAGACTCAACAACATCTAAGTGCTCAAGTATACCAAAATCTTACAACTGCCCCATCTTCAGCACCTCTCTCACCTCAGATACCTTTGTAAAATATGTATGACGTTTCTGCCACCTTCATTATCCCGGATTCATCCACCGCATCCTACCTTAATCCTATTTAAATCGCGCTTATCAAGAGCTAAACGTAAGTTCAATGCAATACAATTCTTCAAAAATCTGTATAGCATATATTTTTATTCGTCCGAGGAAGAGGTGTAAATGAATGAATAGTCTATCCTCTAAATAACTCTATTAAAAACAAAATATCCTTATTGATATATCTCAAAACTTAATTGATTATCCTCTGCTGCTTGATATGTAGGGTATTTGCACAACTTGGGCAAGCCGTTAAGAAGGTCTAGCGTTCCCATGGAGTTACAACTCCAAAACTTTTCCGGGACCCAAGTTCCACCTTCAAGTACCCAAATTTACTCAGAGCATCAAAACTCCCAAAATAAATCTTGGTATGGTTGAAGCAGGACAGTTAAATCTCTAGATACAGCAGCCATGACCTTATAGATCTTATCATATTAGTACATCTCCGAAGGCCCATAACCATTCTAAAGCCATCACGTTTCCCCGGCTTTGATACCATGATAACTTATGATCAAAAGAAGTGTTGGACTCTCTCTGGATCATCCCCGCATTCTCCAACTCGATCAAATTTATTTTGAATGTTTCCATGTTAGCTTTTCACATGTGGTGGGTTTACTTGTATATTTTCCTAGCACCTCCTTCCGCTCTATTCCCATTTGGATAAGGTTAGTAAAATTACACTTGGCTCTTTCTGGTCCAAGCCCATTCTCTTCGAAGAGTAACATTTAATAATTATATGGTGACAAAGGTTTCTAAGGAAATAGCTTTTCAGGAGGCATGTTATAAACTGGAATGAAGCGAGGAGCTGGTACGGGGCATGGCATACCCGTCCATAATTCAGCAAGTTAAGGGCCATCTCATATCTAAGCTTAAAAAAAGATATTACTTACCAAGAATAGATACCAGAATTATTTCACCTCTTAACTATTAAGAATAAGCTGCAACATGTAGAAAACCTGCCCTAGTCAATACAAATTCTCTCATCTACGTTGAGGATTTGTTTTGACAACCTGCAATATATTTGCATATGGACTCGCATCGCGAACATTCTCACTGCATTAAAAGTATTACATCGATTTAGCTCCTGAAGAATCAAACCTTTTTTCTCGGCATTAAGCTACACAGTAGACACCGCAGTTTTTTTAAATTTCATCTCCTATCAATCAACAGAATTAACATATGGAACATCCCAACCCGTAAACCCCACCAAATTCCCCGAACTACATAGCCAATGGGCCAACCACCCCATATCTAGATCGTGTGAACATTCTTGGTCACTGAATCGACCATTTCTGGAACCTGATTTGAGAGCAAGATGCTACACAACTATTACAACACCTTCTACTTGAAACTAGAAGAAGCTGTTAGATTATTATTTGGGAAAACATCTTATACCTCATTGAACCTATTGAAACCCTACTCAGCATTCTGGATTATTTGCCTGGAGCACCTAGGCCTTGGCTTGGAAACATTTCAATTTCTCGTAATCTAACTACACTTGCGAATGAAATTTTGTATTATTTAACTCTTGGGCAAAATCTGGAGTAAGATTATTATTGAGCAAGTGAAATTAGGTACTTCTAACGTTAAACCAATGGAAATGTAAGAGACAGAACCGAAAAAGCAAATAGATATTGATAATAACTGGCACAATGAATTAACAAAGACATAATTATCGTTGGGTGAGAGAAAAAGCAGCCGATACGAGACTGGTATTAGGTTTAGCCACGAGACCAAATTAATTCCTTGAGTTGTTTTCTAAGAGCAAAGATAAATATTCAACTATATCTCGAGCCTGGAACTAAATGTTGTGTCTGGGTCTGCAGTCGGTGATATCTTAGACTCATATGAGGATGTTTCCTTTGACATAACTTTGAAATAATGCATTTTCAGCCTCAGATGGAAAATAGCAGTTTACGTGCCCTTATAGAAAACTAAATAGTACACACTTCCTTTTGTTTGAATCTAAGAGATGAAACACAAGAAAGTGCTTTGGATTTAAATAGTAATATACATCTTTACTTTTTTTCATGTTAGCAACTCATATATGTGCTCAAATCTTTTCCAAAATATTATTTTTGGCTCCTCTTTTTCGTTCCATCGGTGGTCGACAAACTGTACCAAACCCTCTCAACATTCCAAGAGGCCTTACATATATCTTTAAATTACCTCATTTCTATAAAACCAAGATGAGCCAAATTATGCCCACCTCACCAAATGTAAGAAATATTAAAAGGTATTTAATAGTGCTCAAGCTATTTTCTTTAGGCACAAGTTAGACAGCAGTTTGTGAGTAGAAAACAACCCTTGACCAGCTACTGGGACTAAAACTCGAGTAGAGGAGCTGTAATAAAATTATACCGGCATGATTTCATGCATAAAAAAAACCTTTCAAGTAAATAGTGCAAATTATAAAGGTTTTGCAGGTTTTTTCTTGTTTTCTCAGTAAAATAATAGGTTCCTATTTCCCAGGTTTGATTAACTAGAAAAAGAGTACTGTGTCAGTAGTCAGTATATTCTCATGTATCATAAGAAAACATCTTCTGGGTGTCATAAACTATTCCATATTTATCTTAACTAGTATATATACATTTATACCAGTGTTTCTTTACTTTATGCTTTCAAAAAAAGATTATCTCATGTTTTTTTTTAACTTCCTTTTTTTTTTGTTCCAAATCGCTTTCCTTTTGTCCCCTAATCGCATATGAGAACCTGGTAAATAATTGAAATATGCTCTATGCCTGTTTTGGACAGTCTTAAAATTTATGCGTTTAACGTGTTTTCATTATCTCCGTGAAATTGTGATATGAAGAAAGGCAGCGTTGATGTGGATGAAACCCACCTGTTCGCTGACTACAACCCTGACTTAAAAAAAAATGAAAGTGTCATAAGGCGTAAAAATTTGGCTACGTCCACGGAGGAGAAACATTTAGAAAACCAGACCCTTCTACAGTTCGTTCCTGGAGTTATTAAAGAGTATTTCAACACAATGGTTGAAGATGATAACAAGGATTTACAGGTTCCATTAATTCAAGATATGCACGGAGCTATTTTATTCATTGATGTTGCCAAATATACAAACCTAACAGTTCAACTAGCACATTATGTTGACGGTGCTGGGCATCTAGCCTTAATCATCAACAAGTTATTTCACAAAATATTGGAACGCGCAAAGCTTTATAATGCAGATGTGTTAAAATTTGCAGGGGACGCAATGATAATGATGTTTCCATACGATAACCTCAGCCAGCAAAATAAGAACCGGCGAATATATGAAGCTGTTTGTTTTGCCAACGACACACACAGGGATCTTTTTACGTACGAACTTCCACATTCCGGTGACAATAAACAAGTTGCAGAGAGGATAACACCAAAAGTTAAAATAGGGGTTTCATGTGGAAGAGTAACCATATATCACATTGGTGGGTCTGTTGGACTCTTGACTGATACTAAACTAGAGTACATTGCAGCAGGCAACCCACTAAATGAGGCCTTTGCTGCTGAGGGAAAATGTCAGCCAGGAGAGACCATGATTACAGCAGATGTTCAAAAAATTGTGCATAAATATTTCAAGCTTGACTTTTTTGGAGAGCGCAGAGGTAGTAATACTTCCAGCGTGAATCTAAGTCATGAGGCGCAATCTAAGCCGTCGGTGCTGCAAAAGCTGGGTTCTAGTGTTCGACGAAAGAAGAGTCGAAAATTGCCTAGACGATCTTTTTTTCCTGCTATATTTTCGCATCGTCATGGGAACAGAGGGAGCTTTTTTGGCCAGGCTTCAACTCCTGAACGGCAACGCTCTCCATCTGCTTTTTCAATAACAAGTGTAGCACCTCAGGATGTACGAATGAGTTTTTACAAGGTTGAGAGGCAAGTGGGGAGAATGCCTGTACCCGTGGAAGAAAAATCAGAACAGAAAAAGCGTGAGCCTAGTATTGTAATGGTGGCAAAGAATCCTTTGCAAGAGGACATTGTGCAGCTAGAGGAAGTGTCGAAGTTAGTTTGCAACTATCTGCCCCTTTCTGTGTTGCCTTATTTGAATAATGTTGTAAAAGCAACCTGGCTCTCTGAATTAAGATTTTGCACAACGGTTTTTATCAATTTAGAACTCCCTCCCGCTACTCTTGCTAAGTTCATTGAACATAAAAATGGAGCGAAAAGTAAGACTCTTAACAAGGTGAACAGTTTATATCAAACGTTGCAGGCAGCGGTTTCCAATTATGAAGGAACCGTAAATAAGTTTCTTGTTGATGACAAGGGCTGGTCAATTCTTGCAGTTTTTGGATTACCACCTTTTGCCACAGACTTAGATGCTGATAAGGCCCTATTGTGCTCCATGATGGTTCTTGGTTTGTTGAAGGAGCTGAAAGTGGGTGGAAATGTTGGCATTAGTACTGGTAAGGTGTACACTGGTGTTGTGGGAAGTAGTGTAAAGACAAATAGGCGAGAATATTCTGTCATGGGGGCTAGTATTAATACAGCCTCTAGATTGATGGTAGAAGCCAAGAAGGGAAGCATTTTGTTTGTAGATGAGAACACAAAACTATCTTTAAGAGATGACTTTGATCTTCGAGAAGTGAGACTTACTCTAAAAGGCGTTGGTGAGGTTTACGCATTTTATCCTGGAAGGGCTAAGTTACCAACGAAACAGATGCAAATTGCTCCCGAAATGTTGTTAACTGACAAAAAGCCTAAGATAGACCCAATTAGAGCTGAGATCCAAGGCATACTTGGACAGATGGAAGTTGAAGTTTTGAAGAATGCCGTAGGACAGAGAATTACAGCGAAAGTAAGCAAATTTGAATTGGATAAAAGTCGAGAGCGTGTATTAGCCGTTGCTCAGGAAACAAATAAAAGGTTGATAAGCGTTGATTTCAAAGAAATTCAAAGCTTCTTTGGTAAGCATTTGGCAAACTGGAAAACATATGTGGACTTGGATTCGGCGAATTTTCAGACAATTGGAGATCTTAAGCACCATGTGTTGAAGCAACGCCTTGCTGGATTAGACGTGGAAAAATTAAGCCACCATTTTTCATTGCTCTGCGATGATGTAATTCTTAGTGATCGTATTAGTATCGACCGATTAAAGGGGAGTTTCACTTTTGGTTTGGAAAGAACGCACGTTAATCTTTGGATGTTAAAGGACAGCGACTTGGCCAAAAAGCGAGCTTCATTTCTAGACAAAGTAGACGGAAACCTGGAGCGAACTTGGTTATCATTTTCACAGACCGTGTTGCAAAATGAAGAAATGTTTAACAACACATACACCAGAGAAAGTCTCAAAGAAAATGCATTTAGTCTTTGCGATAGATTAGAAATCATTGCCAACGAATACTTTAAGAATATAGAACTTGAGCCCGATACTGAGCGCGCAATGCGTGTCGCGATAGTCCAGGGAGCCAAGGGCGTTGGCAAAAGTTTTGGAATTACCTCTTTTATGGAGAGCGTACAGAAGACTTCAACAACTGCATTTGTTGCGGCTGGTGGAGTCCCATACAAGAGGGCGGAACAGGATAGGCCATTTACGATTTATGGGTTGATTATTCAAAAACTTATTAATATCTTGGAGAAAGTTCGACCTCATAAATATACTGGAAAAAAGGCAAGACAAGAATTCATGACTAGTCTTTTTAATAAGTGCTTTAATAAAATAAAAGGCTTAAGAAAAGGAAGTTTGAGTAAAAAGGTAAAAAATAAAAGCAGAATGGAAGCGGTCAGGAAATTTTTCGACATAGCACCTGTTAACAACAAGAGGAGGCAGAGTGTTAGACCTGTTGCTAATGCGCCATCTCTTGCAACTTCTCCACCAAAGAAGGAAGAGCCACAAGATGTGAAAGAGTTTGTTCGCAAGAATAAAGGAAAGAATAAAACATATTTTAGTTCCTGGAATGTTGAGCCTGTTGAGAATGCATTCAAAACTAATTTAAGTAGTGAGGCACCGGTCGAACCATTTGCCAAAGATAAAAAGACCCAAGAACCACTCATGAATGGTTTGAACACATTTCTAGCATTTCTGGTTAAAGAACTTAGGCAAGAGCATCTTGACACTTTAATTTATTTAGCCCATATTCAACAACTAGATCATAGCTCACTTGAGGGACTTACAACTTTCATGAAGGAGTACAAACACCTTCCAATGTTTTTTCTTCTTGAGGTTCAACAACGCTTCATAACTGGACCTGGGACCTCAAGAATTTCTAAATTCCTTTCGATGCCAGAAAAGAAGGAACGCGATTCAATGTCTTACGTAGAACAAGCTAATTTGAGTCTTATAGAGGCAATACAACAACTAAATAGCCACGCAGAACTTACAGAAGAGGCTAACTACACTGCGCTTACAAAACTTCTTTCACTTGTTAACTTGGAAGATGTTGTTCTTATAGAAGTCCATAACGATTTAGAATTTACAGAAGAAATGATCTATTTGTTGACAAAACGATATCTTAAAATTGACGAGGTAGTTATTGAATATATTAAAAAAAGGGCAAGGGGCAATTTTCGCTTCACGGAAGGTATTTTGACCCTGTTCAAACTTAAGGAAGTCACATCTCTAGAAACTTTCGAGTCATCGGAAGGTGGCGTGCAAGGAAAGTTAGAGGTTTGTTCTGCTGCACTAAGAAGTATTATGGTCGAAGCTGCTAATCAAAAAATTCAGAATGTTGACAGCAAAGGCGTTCAAAAAACTGGGGTAATGTCTAGTTTTGCTAAGCTTTCGAATCTGTTTGTTCGGAGGCAATCTTTCGAAGCACAGGTAAGACAGGCTGCGGTCTCACTTGAAAATATTGTTCCACTTAGTCTACGTTCCTCGTTTGGCGAATTTTTTGATCACTTAAGCATTCCTGAACAAATATTGGTTAAGGCCGCTGCTTTTATAGCATATACCAAGAACGATGGTCATGGATCTTTTTCTTACTCAAGAGTTAAGAGGCTTTTACCATCTAGTATTCCAACATCTTCTCTTTCAATCGACATATTCGGTAATTTAGAAAATGCGGGGTTACTTGGTACTCAGGTTCCAGATTGGAAAGAAAACACTAAGGACTCAGCAAGAGAAAGATTGGGTTTCTTTTTTAAATCTGAATGGATAATTGAAGTTACCTTGGAGAGGTTGACCCCAAAACAACGTAACAGCCTAGAAAACCAACTAGATAAAATAGAACAAGAAGATTTCAACATACATTTAGATAAGTACCTTACAAAGACTCCAGATGCTATTGTCAGATTTTCCACTCTATGTCAAGTTATCCTTCCTTCACAATCCAGCCCTCAGACTCACAAAGTGGAAGTTGATGGAAGTGAGAAACAAGTACTAATCCGTAAAAAAGATAAGACAATAATATTTTCCGCCACGTTTAACCAGCTTGGAAGATACACTAAATCTTTGGTTCGCTCTGTTCCATTTTTGAAAGTTGAGTACAAAGAGAATACATCAAAGAAGAATAGCAAAAAATATGTGTTATTTTCAAAGAGTACGAAGGAAGGAGAGCAGCTTGGATATTACATAAAGTATATCATACAAAAATTTGGTTCTTCCTGATTTATATGATATTTATATATTTGTACTATCTTTCTATTTAAAAACATAGTCAATAAGAAAGTCGCTATAAATATGTGTATATATATATATATAGACAGTTCAACTGTATTTACGCCTTTTGTTTAGTTCTCTTTAAGTCTATCATTCGATGGATCAACTTGTGTATTATTACCTCGGCTATGGGTTTCTTGGACTTCCGAAGATGTTGTATTTGTGCTTGATCTTCCCTGACTCAGACTCGACGCCAAATTTTGGTTTTGTGTATTGTTCAACAACTGTGACAAAGCTGCAAGGTTAGTTTGGATATTGTTACTGCTACTGCTATTCCCGTTATTTGTACCTAAGGCACTGAGTAAGTTTAAACTTCTTTGCAAATCATTACTATTCGTATTATTTCCAAAACTGTTTGTCAAGTTTGCTAAATTTGCCAATCCCAAAGCAGCATTGCTTTGCGTCTGCTGTTGATTCTGATGTAAAAGTTGTCCAGCAAGCAATAAGTTACTCAAGTTATTCGCATTTGCAATATTTTGTCCACCCTGTTGGTTTTGGTTACTCAATAAAGTATTTAATCCAATAAGTGCTAAACTATTCAATGGACTTTGTGTAATCTGTGAAAGTATCTGCTGCTGAAGCATTTGTCCTCCAGCACTTCCTCCATCTCTTGATTGTGTTTGCATAAAAGAAGACTGAAAAGCATTAGCAAGTATATTTTGAGCAAAGTTATTCGATTGACTTGGTTGAGAAAAACTAGTGGGTTGTGCTGGTTTCGCGGTTGGTTCAATAGCAACTGCTTGCGCAACTAAATTCCTACTTCTTGAATATCCAACTCTTGTAAGTCTAACTTTATCTCCTGCTCTAAAATCAAACAATAAAAAGTCTTTTGGTGGTTTATAAAACGCAGGTTCTCCTTGTTTTTTCGAGCTTTGTTCCTCAGGAGAGTCTTTTGTGCGTTGTTTGTGTTCAGTCTGAGGAGAAGTTTCTAAAAATAAGTGGTCATAAAAAAGATACACCTGTAATTTGTCCCTGTTTGCTTTCTGTAACTGTTTTTTGAACATTCACTTGTTCACTTGCTCCTGCAGTTGTATAATATGTACTGAATACTGGATGTAATAACTTTTTATCTACTTGATCCCCTCTTGTTAATAATAAAGCAGGTGTGTCACCCCATTTTGCAACACGAAGTACTTCATACCAGTAAGTCGGATCTAATCTTTTCATATCTTTAGGTGGTCGTTTTCCAACACTCTCATTTCTTAAAGCAACCATTTTCATCTCTTCAAAACGCCGTAACCGTTTAGCTATTGTTTCATTTGCTTTTTTTTCTTCTTCATTTTCCGCTGGCCGTTTCAAAGAGTTTTCCGGTTTATTTCTTGTTGGTTCTGGTTCTGATTCTTCTGTTTGGGTTTCGTTTGCAGCGATAGTTCCTTCTAGTAAGTTTGGAGGAGTTGCTTGTGTTGGTGGGTGTATGGTATTTTCGTCTTGTGTCGTATGAGAGGAAGGAGATGGGGTGTCGGAAACTTGAATTGGAATTTGTGACGAGTGTTCTTGTGGAGAAAGAAGATTGAGTGGTGGTTTATGAGGTTCTAACTCAGGGACAATGGGATTTGCGACCCTATACTCTTCTTTTACGTCCTTTTGCGTTTGATCGTTATCCATGTAAAAGTACGTCGCGTGAGATAAAAAGTTTTTGATTCGATTTTGTAAAATGTCTTCGTTCGTACTTTTCGTTTCCGTATTCGTCCTATTATTCACTTAAAAGAAGTAAACTCAGAAAAGGAGTGATTAATCAAGCTATTCGGCTTCTTTTTTAATAACTTCGTTTTAGTGAACTATCTTGAATAATTAAGAGTCGTTCCACTTAGATTTTGGGCGAAACCAATGAATTTATATATCAGATTCTCTTACTTATATAAGAAAAAGGGAAAACAACTCTTGTACGAATTAGAAGCCACGTTTTACTGCTTATTTGTTCACCCAAGAGATGACCAGAGTAAACACAATAAGGGAATAAATTACGGGAATTTTAATTGGGTGGGATGATCACTATGATAAAAAAACCGGTATCGGATTTTCATTACCGACTGTATTATGTAACTGTACAGTGATATGGTCGTATATAGTTGGGGAATAGACTATTATATACTATATATATCGCTTAAGATACGTTTTAGTAATCTTTCTATTGTGAATATATCTACTGCAATAAAATTATTACCATACTACAAATTTACTGATACGTTTTAAGTTTAAGTCCGATATGAATATTGTATGTCGAATAATTTTGTTGAGTATAGAACTTGAGGAAATATGAATATTATTGACGTAAATAATTAAGAAATGATTATATTACACTAATAATTTGAGAAATTCATTTAACCATTAATATCCCGTGGGAAGAAATATACCTCTCGATATACTATATCCCGTCTCATATTTAAATACTAACCTAATATAATTAGAAAATATTATATCATATCCAAGGTTTAGGACACCTTGATAAGGATTGAGTTGAAAAAAATAAATCAAATAATTATTTTCTCTTTGTCAAGTTGAACATGTAGAGGAGTGACACTATTTTTTAGAGTCTCTTTTGGCTGATACCGCCAAACATTGAGAAATCTGGAGAAAACCATGTATATAGAGCCTTACTCAGTACTTTGTGTTTTGAATGAGTAAAGTAGTTAGAATTTATATAACCTTAAAACCCAGAAACTTTAAATCTTACCTTGATATATCTAATAAGCATTTTCCTTGAAAATCAGAGACATCTGCATATTTGTTTCTAGGAGAAAAACCGTAACCTATCGTAATACAATTCCCTCAATTTTCTACATCACATTTGCTATAAAAAGTCCTTACCATTTAGTAGTAGAAATGTCGCACTAACATGTATTGATAAGAAAACCTATATCTACATCTTCTTGAGTCAATGTCTTCTTTTAAATGTCTCGTTAGATAGTTGTTTTATCTTGTCCCAAAAAAAATCCCGATTAGGACAATCTCACACACCGTTTTGGCTCAAGTTGTACTAAACCAGAACTTAACCGCAATCGTTTTACTTACGTAATAATCAGAAAAGATAAAAAAAGCGATTGTAGTTCTATAAGAATACTTACAAACTTCCACACGATTTTTGTCGTAGCGCTCAGTTAAACACCCACTGGCGCCCTCCCGGCGTCTTAACTAGAAAGTCCAAATATATTTGGTAAGTCTTGTAATGATATCCACATACATACTGGGTATGGAGGGTGAAAATCGGATATATAGAGGTAAATGAATTAGTTTTGTAATAATTGTATACATACAATAACTCTGTGCCCCCGAGGCCTAGTCTGCCGTGCTGCTGTTGTCGATAGAATAGCTGAAACTTGCTTTCAGGTTCATGCTTGGTAACTGCTCCCCTTAACCTTCTCTTTGAAAGTCATACTGCCTAAGCAACTGGATACTATAAAACACAACTTTGTGTCTATTTTTAACCATTAGCTTTAGGGAGAAGAAATACATGGTTGTTACTTTTAATTAGTTTCATTTTGAGCATCCATCCTGAAAATTGTCTTGTAAAACTTTACACTTTACTCCAGAAAGCCTAGAATTTCTTAGTTTTATTAAGGGGTATATAACTCATCGTACACCAATATGTTGGAAGATATTGCATGAGCAATTGTTGGGCTACATAGGCAAATACTATTAGTGCTCTCGAAGTCACACTCTCAATAACAATACATGTTTCGCTAGGTGTCTAAATGTACCATCAGAAAGTAAGGATTGCCTCATATCCAATCCCAAAACATGTGCCAATTACAAGTTAAGGCTTTTTCTTAACTTTTCTCACGATGCATATGTTAACGGGTACTACCACGGTCGTGAGTAAGATGTGAAACATGTTAGAAACTTTTACTTTTATAAGTAGTAGAACTAGTTTCTCATAGTTCTGTTTCCACGTGTACCTTTAACTTAGTAAATATAGAAAAGACTTCCGTTTTCTTGTTTTAAACGGGAATTGTAAATGAAATAAAACAGAAGCCAACTCTTTTAAAAACTTTCATATATGCTTTGTATAAGCAGAAAATACAGGGCTTTCCCGCAGTAAAAGTCTCTAGATAGGACAACCCGTGTGATACGTTATCATAACAATTGTATGCACAACACAAAAACATGAAACCACCAAAGCCCTGCTTCGGCTTTCAATACAGAGAAGCTTAGATCTGATCAGGAAGGAATTATTCCTAAAAATAGCTATCTTCTAGGTGTTACTTGGACATAGAGGTCAAAACATGAGTAACGTCCTTAAGACAAAGTCACTCTTGTGACCAGAACTAGTTTTTATACTTTCTCGACGTGTGACCGGATCTATAAACATAAGGAAATCGGGCATAACTATCTAGTAATACTACCTACTGAGTATTTTGTTGACCTAAGGTTCAGGAACGTCACTATTACTGAAAATGACATAAATTGTCAATGTCGCTTTTAAGAAAATTCCCAAACGTCACTTTTCTCTCCAACAGCTATCAAGCATTGAAAAGTTTCTAATTAAGTGCTATTCTGATAATTCGAATAGTGTCAAAAATTAATGTTCTCGGAACGCTGAACTATAAATAAGGTTTACATAGTTTTTATTAGTTTCTATGTGTTCATGCAACATATTTTCTAATAAGAAGAAAAATGAAAATGGCCATGCCTCTTGGGTACCCTGAATAAATCCTACAGCTTAAACAGATATTGTCTTTGCCAGAATGTTGTTGAGCTAGTTATATACAAGCGAGCTAAGCCAAACCTCAGAAGACTCAAATGTAGGGAACCTAAGAGTATTAATACATAGAAACATTGGGCTAGCCAACACCGCACTAGTAGATAGTTCTTACAAATTACAACAATGAAACTATCTTAAAATTATTCTGCAAAGCGAATATTTAAAGGCTTCTGGATTTATTTCGTTAAACAGACCATAGTAAGTCATACTCATCTCTATGAAGTCTCTACTAGTGTTAAATTGGAAGATTCGCTTCTCTTAACTAAATTTAAAGCTCGTGACTTCAATGAAGGAAAGTTCTAAGCCCAGTAATTGTCTCACTCATATACTGCAGTTGTTTAAAGTTTATCTCCTTTGAAACTGTTGAGTTTGCTTATCTAAAGAATTGCTAAAATCTATGTATGTAATTTACATTATTTCTGAGAAAGAATTACGTAATAATACTGGCACATAAATTAACCTAACAGTTACTTACAATGAACTTTTTCCTCAGCATCAGGGTCGGCAGGGAATCACGAACCCAAGATAAATACGATGATTTGTTGCGGTGCTTGGATCAGCCGCATTGCATCTTTTTCACGTGAAGCCTTGCTGCCCTCAAAGTAATTAGAAGAAAGGGCAGAGAGTTGTATAAGAACAACTGGCTCTTAAATAGGAAACGGCTTTTCTTATGTTCTATTTATTAAGAGTATATTTCTCTACGCTTGTTATTATACTCAGTCGTGAAACATTAGATTTTGATTTCGTGGTCTCTTTCATTTTTTCTTCTTTTTTGTTCTCAACCAAAATGATCATACATTTTTCAGATGTCCAATTTTTGCACTGTAGAAATTAAACTTGACGGGTTGCATTATTGAACCTATATTAGAAAAGAGCATCTCTTACGTCTGTTACTATAGCTTTCTTTTTACTTTTTGTCTTGTCTGCGGAAAAATCTTATTTAATGGAGAGTTCTTTTTCTGGATTGTTTTTACGATCTAACAGTTGTACATACTTTTGCGCCATTCTGTTTGAAAACCACCCTCCTGCTTCCATTTATTAATTATTCGCTTCGCCGTTCATATGTAAAGTATTCACTCCTATGCTTCTAGAAATGTGGTAGTTATAAGCTGCCTAATCTAAGTCGTTGAATTGAGAGATCTTCCTTGTGACAGTTTGAAACCATTCTGTTTATGTTTTTTGCACTATGAATTTCCTGTATTCTCCAGATCTCACATGAAATCACCTCCTCTGTTTACCTAATTGTGATATATATATGTGTGTATGTTAAGAAACTTATGTTAAATGGGTCACCAATGAATCTTTTCGTTCTGACTGTATCATTCTTTACTATTTCAGGGAGCATGGTGACTACTTGTTTCTTTCTATTAGACTTGACATTCTGTATACTCATGATTAGTTTTTTTCCTACTCGTTGAACCCCATATTATGCTACTAGAATCATAACTTTATTCTGCATCCCGATCATACCTTTGGGTTCGATATTATCTATAAATTCTAAAACCCCTTTATGGAGGAAATTGACTTTTTTATTTATAGTCATTAAATATTTGTTCCTAACCCAGCTTAGCCCACTCGTTCAAAGTAAATATTGTAGATCGATACAAAGATTCAGAAACAATTCATTCACCGCTACTTTTCTGTTTCACAATAGGTTCGATATATATTCCTTCTTTTCTTAGTACACTAAAGGGATCCCGATATAATTTCCTTTGAACTATATCCCATCATTCTTATCTATAAATCTCTTGGACGCTTACCATTCTTTAAGATACAACTACTGTGATTTCTTCAGGATAATATTATTCCTATGTTATAGTTAGGGCATAGAATACAGTTTCTTAATCGTTGGATACATCATTAGTATTTCTTGCTCTTATATTATTCTATTTTTAGAGGAATGTTTACAAGCTCTGGGAAATTCTGCTTTGCTTTTTATTTGATTAATTTTCTGTAGATTATGTTTAGAGTTCGAGTTCATATTCAACCGGTTAAAGATATTACAAAATGAACTCAGCTTAAATTACTGTCTACACATTTTATCTTGTTTGAATATCCCAATGTGTTCAGAGGAACTTCTTAATTTAACAAGAGTCTTTAAAGTTGATGTTCTTGCGCAGCAAATCGTCGGTAAATATCGTTCGAGCATTTGTAAATGAGGTCGATAGCAATAACAGTACTAGAGGATGTGTAGCTATATGCACAAGCGTTGTAGTTTGCATCAAGCCAAATAGAGAAATTAAACTGGTTGAAAATCCCTTGTTACTGTCGAATGACTTTATGCTCCTTAAACTCTACCATATTCATTTTTTTAAAAGTTTTTGCATTTATTTATAGCTAATTCTGTTACACAACTGCTAGTACAGTCGAATAAATTTGCAAGTACTTGATCGACATTTGTTATCTAACAGTGCGCTAAGAACCAATGTTTGAAAAATGTTAGCAAAAATTCACAGTTCACACAACCGTGCCATATATTTCAAGCAATGAGTAACAGAATGAGCTTTGCTTAAATCTAAGTCATTCAGTAGCTGTCACTGGTCAAGTATGAATCTGAATCAAAACCGAGTTTGTGTGGTTGATTCGAATATGACAGGGTATTAGTCCAGAACTTTTTTTTGTGGATGTATCATCTCAGGATGATACGAAACAACCTACTACACATGCTCGAAAATACACGATTCTTGTAACATTGATATAGGAACTATGCTGGAGAATTCAGTCCTTCATGACATAAGTCCTTGAAGAAATATCTAGGGAGGGTTAAATGTATATTGCTCCACTATTTTTTTACTGACGCTAGTACGGAAGCAACCTGATTTGGTATAGGAAGTATGGATTTTACGCATTTATAAATAATTGTTTCATAGCTCCGCTCTCACGGTATTCCTTAAATCAAAATCGTTTATCAACGCATAAAGATGGAAAACTGTCTTGCACATAAAATAAGTATATTGTCAAGGTATGAGCTAGAATTTGCTTAAGCAGTATCGCTTTTGTATAATCCTTTTAATTTATTTGCTTTTTATAGTCTTCATTAAGAAAGTTAAACCAACCAAGATCTCGAAATACTCTGGCATAAACTTGCAGGGTTGATAAGAACTCCTCTAAGACAAGTAAAATGAAACTCTATTAACACTTCGAGACAGCAAATTATCGATCAAAAATTAATAAAAAATTAATTTGAACCCCAAATAATAACTATTTTGCTATTTTTAATGAGTATGTACTTACTCCTTCGCATAAAATTGCCCAGATATTGACAATTTCTTTGGACTCAAGTTGTTCAACAGGTTTATTGTCTTGGCTGAATGACATATTATTAACCCACTCCCTCCCCACGTGGTCACGGTAGGAAATTTTTATAGTTTTTTTATACAAACTATTCTCAAGCTAAGGTACAGGTACAATTAGGTTAAAACAGAAACTGTGCTCGAGTTTTCAGTTGTTACTGTTTCTTAAACTGTGGCTCATACTTTAATGATCTTATGCACTATTGTATCTCTAAAGGTACTTAAAATTGGCTGTGTATGATCACGAATAGTGGCACACCATATACTCACCTAACCCCCATAACCTGCCAATACACTTTCGTACAGTTTATGAGGGATTATTTTATGTTCTCCCTAATTGTCTTTACAAGGACATCATATATGGTGTAATGAGTGAGATCTAGCAGAAGCATACAATAATTCTTGATGAAAAGAACTGTATCCCCAATGTATCACACAAATACTTTCATCCTCATACTAGTTATAACCTCTTTGAAATCCATGGTTTAAACACCGTTTTTTAATAACAAAAATAGCGCGTCTCATTGTGCCTATACGAAAAATTATTTAATCTATAGATAACGTTAGAATCTGGTTAAATTTTTTTATTATATGCACAGAGAAATGATATGATATGATTTTTTGCTGTGGTAACTCAATTGGAAGCAAGAACAAATATCAAAGGTATATAGAAGAAGATGGCTGTGTTAACTGCAGTTTATTTTCATCATTAGAAAGTATATTGCTAAATATGTTTATATTGTGGCATAAAGGGGTTCCTGTAGCTGGATTTGTATCCACAAAAATCATAGCTACACTACACCAGAGAAATTATATTTTAATTCACATTTTATCCTTTTTCTTAATACAAAAGTTGTTTATCAGATCTTCCTTTGAGGAGATATATAGTACTATGAATTTTGATTTAATCTTACAGATAATAATGATAGAAAGAAACTGGTATATCTCCTCTATGCTTAGGAATTTGAAAAAGTAAATCTATTTTCTTAGTTTCATACGTGACTTGAGATTTGTAACTGATCAGTATTGATGCTATCTTCAAGAAAATGTTACGTTATCAGCCAGAGTATCACAGGAAGACGAATCTTAGGAATAATATCTTAACAGCATATATAATAATTGTTTAATTTAGTTTCCCGTTTGTGCATATCATATCACCTATGACGCCAAGTCATATTCACTTACGTTAACAGTAGCTATAATTTCAGTTGTGTCATCATGATTCGTCGGAAAAATACTATAAGAAGAGGACAAGAGTAACCGTCGCTTGCTGGAAACAAAAGCTACGTTGTAGCAAGTATACTTGCTCTTTGACTAAAGTGTTATTTTTAAGCTTGAGTTGCAATGATTAATTATGGCAAGATTTCTGGATCCGACTGTATTGTACGCAATCATGATAATTTTAAATCTATCATACTCCTTTGTAACTGAACATGCGCAATGTCGCTAATACCGGTTTTGTAGCATTGTTTCATACAAACTAAGAACCTGATAATTCAGCTTGTGGCTCTCATCAACATACACATAAATATAGAGTTTTTATGCCAAATGAGCAAAAATTCTAAAATCATCAATCAGAACTCTTTCATGGACCCTCTAACAAGTATATGCGAAGAATTATATTAGATAGTTTCTTATAATTTCAATTCTCAAGTCATATTTTCCCCATTGTGCAAAAGCTTGAACCAAGTGATTTTATACTTACATAAGTTGAAGATATGAATGACTATCTGCTTACCAATGAATTGAAAATTAGTGATAAGAACGTTGAACATGTAACAACTTATAATTTAAACCAAAATGCAAGTCTAAAGTAATGAATCAAAAATTTTCTTTGCATTTTTGCAGCATGATTCTGTTTAAGTTGGATAAAAGTTTTGTGAAAAGACTAGATTGATTAGAAAAAAATATTTCAACCAGTAAAAAGAAAGGATCGAAAAAAAAGTTTCATTCATATTTTAGTTTATAGCACCGAGAATCACTGAAGAGTACACGAAGAAATAAAATAAGCACTAACCTTGGACAACGCAATAGAGTAGAATAAGTATTGTGGAGCATAATATTTTTGAATCCAAGTTTGAATAAACTCGGATTTTAGAGCTCCGATAAGGAGCATAATAGAAGATTATGATTGTGGAATTCCTACTTCCTACATATGATTGCAAGTTCCTAGGATCATACTCAATCGATTTTTTTGTACCAAACGGGCTCTCAAAACAAGCATTCTTGGCAATATGAAGTTCTACCCAATT
The DNA here is from genome assembly GCA_015227615.1 of Labyrinthula sp. Ha. Taxonomy (NCBI): domain Eukaryota; class Bigyra; order Labyrinthulida; family Labyrinthulaceae; genus Labyrinthula; species Labyrinthula sp. Ha. Next base: position 228,130 of record JAALGZ010000016.1, on the reverse strand, counting down.
AATTTTTAATTACATATACACATTGTTCATATAAGAAATACCAGGTGGTATTTGTTTCTCTTCGAAACTTTTTTTTCGGTTTATCATACTGTAAGCAATATTACCGAAGTTAGCAATATTGGTATAAACGTATATAATATCCATTAAATAGAAATTGTGTCTCAACTAGAAACTACGTTAGAGTGGTTAGGCCAAGAAATACCCTGCTAGTAATACCATCCAATGACCGTCCTTTTCTATTTGGGCTATTGAAAGCACTTGGTTGATATCCTTCGTATGCTATAGACTTTTGTAGTGGGATACTTTTTTAGTTATAGGTTTGGTTCTTTTCCAAATAGCTAATAAACATGGTTTGAAGGATACTTGAAGAGACGAAAACCTCTTAATTGCCCATTCGGAATCATAGAAGGATAAGGCACTGCGTTAACAAAAAATTTCAATTAAGTTTAAAATGTTTCCTTCAGAAGTCAATAATACTTCCTATCATCAAACTTGCTATATAAAATCTGCTAGGAATGATACGAGCTCAGTACCATTGTTCAAGGTGTTTTTATCTTTGGTTTTACCTATTCTGGAGTATTAAATACTTAAGACTATTTTTTTTCAAGTTTTCTTAGAAGATGGAAGTAGGGTATCTTATTAGGAACTCTATACAAATTACATCTATGTCAGAATTAACTTGTCTATAGGCATTGATGTACTTGTTCTTTTTATTCGCAAGATCTGGTAGGCAATAAATGGCTATTTTGTCAGATATCACATGCATGGAAATTAGGAGATCCAGCGTTCTATCCCAATATAAACTTTTCTCTAGAAATGCTTAAAACCTGCCCAAAATAATCTTCCAGACTTATGTCCGTATTCTATGCTTGTTTGATATTGTCTAGATCAAAGTTTCACATGACTAAAACAGATCTAAGCATTATGTGGATTCAGATTTACATACGTTGAATATTCAACTTGTCTGGATAAAGTTGTACTTAGTTGTAGTTTGTTAGAGTAGTAATATACTTGCACTTTACCTTGGAAATAAGCTTTAGTGAATTCCCAAGGGCCGCAAAGAAACAGATTACCTACAGAGTTATTCTTTAAGTTGTCACGCTTCAATGTTTTCCTTCTGAAGAATGAGTAAAGTCAGTGAAAGGGGTCGTTAAAATTAGGTATTCTTAAGTTCTAAAGCAGTCAGCCGTGTAAGTTACCTTGAAAAAGATCATCTTGTAGATGTTATTCTCCGCTGTAGAACACGTGGCGGGTAAAAGTGTAGAATTTCAAAAAATATCTCGCGACAAAAAATATATACACAATTTTCAGTAATCATGGTTCTCTGCACTTTATTTTATTTTTATCTTATATACTCTTATGCTAGTTGTTGAAAACAATAATCATTAAGATAGTCAAAGATATTATGCAAGTGGAGAAATATGTTAAGCTTAAATTATCATTACACTGCACCAACGAAAGTTGTGGTATAGTTTAGGTCACCCCTTCACAACAAAAAAGAGAAATGTTTTTCTTCGATAGAATATTTAAGCTCGCTATAAGAGCTACAGCTGCTAAATTATAACCATTATTTAACTCTTTTCTACATTTCTGTAGCCATTATAGAACTGGTGTTTCAGATTTTTTTATATCTTAAGTAAATGCAAATATACATATAACTTGACAGCCCTATTTCAAAAAAAATATTAGGAAAAACTCTTTTAACATGGTCCACTTATTACGAGTCATATTATTTGCAGACGTAAATCCTCATCTTTTAGAAATATCTTCCAAAATTCATGTTCACCTAGAAAGAAAAAGTAAGAGATTATCTTGTAGTTCTTGAATTTAATAATGTTGAACAATATTCGTTAAATATTTCCTTACAAACACACTTCATGAATGATAATGCTATATTCTTTTGAAAAAATTGAATGGTCTAGATCAAAAAGAACATATGTTCTAAAACCAGTATCTATTTCAGAATGCATGAATGGCAAATTAGACCATACTAGGTATATTTAAATTCATGAAAGATAACTTCACTGAGTTAGATTAATTTATTTATGGTTCCTTAGATTATTATTTAATAAAAATCTTCAACATAATTGTTGAGAAAAATATCTTTGCTCAGGCGAGCTTTGACATATAAGCTTTGCCTGATGTTCTTGTCAATTAATACTTGCATTACTCATTTTTGACTTAGTAGAAAGACAAAAGATCTCTCATTTGCTTTAAATAGTTGAGAGTATCGGTTTGAATAATGTATCTTCTGTTTTGTTGAAAAAAGTTGAAATCAAGATAGAAGTAATTCTCTGCTATGAGCAGACACTAATCTTAGTATTCTATGAAGTTGTTATTCTTTCTTGAGACTTGAGGCAGTCCAAGTCTAAAAAAATTAAATAATAATATGAAATGAAAAGGATCTCTTATTGATGCATCGGACACCTTACTGCAATGAGTTGTTGCTTAGTTTTGGTTGTATTGCTTACCAAAAGTAGTTGTCTAGTAATGACCCTTAAACCTTTTTCTTCCGTTTTCTTGCAAGAGAAAAATTTAGTAAAAGTTCTTCTTGGAAACATTTTGTTTTCTTCCTGGAGAGGCCCAGCTGGCACTATTCAAAATCCAAGGTGTAAAATAAGGTATCTACACTAAGCTTTACTCCTAAACGATTAAGATTATTCAGAGAAAAAAAAATTAAATTATGTAAATAGACTTTGCTCAAGGTAATGCGCGGAGTGGAGATTGGTTTTCATAACGTATGATACACTATAACATGTGTGAAAACCAAATCCGTTTTCACTGCTTCTCATTGAAGTACATGATGCATGGCTTTAAGTATAGTGATTGGTTCCGAGACAAAGTATTGAAAATTTCGTTCCTAAATACTGGACCAAAGTTGCAAGAATTTTCCTCTAATATGGTTCTTGGTTAAAGTCAATTGAGCAAGTAGTGTTAAAAATATTTTTGAATATTCTAAAGCGCAGAGCTTGTCTTGTAGATGATTTGAAGTAGCGTGGGATGTTGTGGACGGACTTTTGTTCTTCCAATGTATAACTTAGGGGGTTGGACTCATGAAGGAAAATCTTATGCCAAGAGCTCAGAAAGTATTTGAGTTGGAGGTAAGCAATTCTGGAATAAGATCACGGGAGAAATGTACAAACATATTTCACAATAAAACTTTCTTAAGGTTTATATCTCCAAATTCTCCATGAACCAACCAGACTAAATTGTTTTCCCATTATAATCATCCAAGTTTTGATATAAATCCAGAGAAAAGAAAGATCAATACTGATGCATAATTTTACACTAGGTGAACTGACATGAGATCAAAGTATTTGTTCTGATCTTTAGGAGAGTTAATGTCCATTGGATGAAGGGCATCAAACATTACTACCGTTTGGTTACACTCATCACTGAAAAACATGCACAGCTCTCCCCTTGAAGAAAGTAATAATATAAGCTTTAAGACAATAAATTAAAACCTAACTAACAAGGCAAAAGTTTCTCTGAAACCAAAAAAAACTTCATTATAGCTGCCCTCATGTTTTACAACTCTTTTCTTTGCTTAACCTCTCTTTGTTTGTAAACCAAAAAGAACAACTCTTTCATCTCAATTTTTTTTTTGTGAACAACCTTTATGGAATCGAAACCTACAGACAACTTATGTGTAGAGCTTGCTCTTCTGTACTTAAACCCAATTCTTATTTATCTCCCAAAGTCGGTCTTTTATGTTAACTCTGCGATTACGTGTTTATAAACCGTAAGAAAGAAGAATTTTGTTTCCGAAATGAGACCTAAATTAGAAAGCTTTACAACCCAAGTCTAGGCCGACAAACTAGTTGTGGAAGTTATGATTTCTATTAAAATTTGGGCTTTATTCATTAAGTTTCCCAAGAATAGAACTTCCCCAGTTTCCACTTTCTCCGGGAGAAGCAGGAATACGATTTCTTTACAATAAACCGGTAATTACCGGTAAGTAATATGTTCAATGAGTTTAACACAGGGCTACAAGTATATGCTCTGTTAGAGAAGAAACAGTATTGCACTACCGTTAATGTTTGTTTTGATAAGAGACTGTACCATATGGGCCACATGGCCAAGAAATTTGTGCAGTTTGCCGGAGTACCGAATCGTCACCAAGAAAATCTTGTCGGTTTAATTCACGTAACCAATCAAATCACAAAGTATCCAAAGGAAAGCAAAGTTCGAAACAAGAGCAAAATAAGATCTTTTTGATAATTTTGAGGAGTTCTAGACTACAGATATGGCTGAAAATATAGTAGGTGGACAAGACCACGGGGCCTTACACAATGTAGGCGCAAAAACTGATGGAGAATATGCAGACGAAGTTTTCAAAGAGCATGAAAGTACTTTCTATTTTTGAATTATTTGTGCAGAACAGATCAATGTTACAAGAAAAGAGAGTTACCTCTCAGCTGCAAACTTGCTAAGAGTAAAAGAAGCGAAGGAAGGAAAAGAAGTAGATTGGGATAAACTTACTCCGAAGCAACTTGCAGAAATTTTGAAGTCGTCTGAGACTGAAGGACTTACCGAATCTGAGGCAAAGGCCAGGTTTGAGAGAGATGGTCCAAACGAGCTAGAAAAACCAAAGAGGCCCTCTCTATTCACGTTGTTTCTAATCCAGTTGCTTAATTTAATCATTTTGCTTTTGGTTATAGCTGCGTTTGCATCTTTGCTTGTAAACGTTACCGGACCAAGAAGGGACGATTGGACGAGTTATACTTCTCCAGTTGCTATTTTCATAATCGTCTTCATTAATGCTGGAATTGGGGCAGTTACTGAGAACTCAGCTGCGGGAGCACTTGAAGCGCTATCAAAGTTGAGTCAACCGAAAGCGACTGTTATTAGGGATGGAAAGGAGCAGCAAATTCCTTCCGTCAAGATTTGCAAGGGAGATATCGTAGCACTTCAAGTTGGAGATATTGTACCTGCAGATTTGAGACTTATTGTAGCTGACGATTTAGCGGTAAATGAAATGCTTCTTACAGGAGAGCCTGATGATGTTAATAAGTTTGCAAGAATGAAGAAAAAGACAGGAGGAGATGGTGGACATGAAAAGCTTACTCCAGAGAACATGGCATTCAGTAGTTGTATGTGTACCAACGGAAAGTGTAAGGCGTTTGTTGTTGAAATCGGTATGAATACTAGAGTGGGGAAGATTGCGAAGCTACTTGCTGATTCTGATAATAAGGAGGAAAAGGGACCTGATGGTAAACCTCTCCCTGCAGGACAACAAAAAAAAGCTAAGAAGAAAACTGGACCTTGTGGACTACCTGACACCAAGGCTGATCAAACACCATTACAAGCCTCTATCAATGAGCTTGGTGTCACCATTGGTGTTTTTGCAATCATCGGTTGTGTCATCCTGTTCATTATTGGTGCGGCAAGGGGTGTATATAACATCAATTACCCTCTCGAAAATGATACTGCAGATGTATTGATTTATATGGTTCTGATCTCAGTTACTCTAGCGGTTGCCGCTATTCCTGAAGGTATTCCACTTTGTGTAACCATTTCGCTCTCCACCGGTTGCTCCGATATGGTAAAGGAGAACGTCTTGGTAAGAAGAATTGCTGCTGTTGAAACCCTGGGTTGCGCTTCCGTTATTTGTACTGATAAGACTGGAACACTAACTGAAGGAAAGATGACCATGGTTAAGATGTGGGCTTCAGGGCAAGACTATAATGTCAGTGGTAAGGGTTTTGACCCAACTGTTGGGAAGATTACCTTGAAGGGAACTAGTGATAATGCAGTAGAAGATGTTAGTGTTATTAGCGCACTGTCATCAGCTGTCATGTGTTCTGACACAAAAGTTACTCAAGAAACTGATCCAGATGATGGCACAACTAAGTGGGTACCTCAAGGAAACTCAAGTGAAGCACCAATCGTAGTAGCTGCTGCCAAGGTTGGCCGATATTCACACGACCTTGAGGCTAACATGCCAAGAGTATTTCAAGTGCCGTTCAGCTCTGCCAGAAAAATGATGCTTACGGTGTCTGAGCTGAACGACAGTAAGGGATCAAATGCATATGCAAAAACAACTTTTCCTGGTATATTCAAGTCTGCTAATCCTACTCATGTTGCGAATGTAAAGGGTGCACCAAATTTTATCTTGAAGGACTGCGATAGCTGGACGACTCCTTCTGGGGATGTTGTACCACTCTCGCAAGAGGATAAAGACAAGGTGCTTCAGAGAGTTGATGAGCTAAGTGCAGAGGCCTTGAGAGTATTGGCAATAGCTATTAGGCCAATTGAGAAAATGCCTTTTGATCCAAAGGATAAAGATCTTGATTGGAGTACTGATCAGAAGTTTGAATCCTTAGTTAAGCAACCTGGTCTTATCCTGCTTGGTCTGGTTGCAAGTATTGATCCTGAGAGAGATGGAGTACCACAAGCTGTACTTGATGCTCAAGGAGGTCATATTCGTGTTGTTATGATTACAGGAGATTATCTTCCTACTGCAAAGGCTATAGCTCATAATGTTAATATTCTACTTTCAGATGACGATGAAGAAGCATGTGCTCTTGATTGTGGTAAGTTGCGACCTACTGGGGACTACATTGCCGAGGAGGAAATTGATCATCTTACTAAGACAGTGAAAGTGTTTGCTAGAGCACAACCTGAAGACAAGTTACAAATCGTTAAGTCCCTTCAGAGACAAGGTTTGGTATCTGCTATGACAGGTGATGGTGTCAACGACGCACCAGCTTTAAAGAAAGCTGATATTGGGGTGGCTATGGGAATTCAAGGAACTGAGGTGGCAAAGGGAGCAAGTGATATGGTTTTAACGGATGACAACTTTTGCTCCATTGTCAAAGCTGTGGAGAAGGGAAGAATCATTTACGCTGGAATTCAAAAGTTCATTGCCTTTATTATGTCTGTGCATGTGGCGGAAGTTGCGCAAATTTTTCTTTGTATCGTTGCCAACATTCCTGTTATGAGAACGCCTTTGCAAATTCTGTTTATGATTCTTGTGACAGATTTGCCACCAAGTATTGCGCTAGGTATGGAAAAGGTTGCAAGAGACATTTTGAAGGATCGTCCAAGACCAAAAGGACAACCCGTGTTATTGTTGTGGCAATGGCAGGGTGTTGTTATGAACGCAGTTATCCTGACAATTTCTACAACTACTGTCTACTTATGGGCTTTGGACTACTATCTTGATAGTACATTCACCGTTCCAGACATTGCTAACTTGTTTTGTGGTGGGGATTGCGATAATGCAGTTGAGGAAGAACTTGAAGATGGACAGATTGAGAAATTGGCGTATGCGAGAACAACAGCATTTATTTCTTTGGTATATTCGGAAAACATCCGTGCATATACTTCTAGATCATTCACTGAGCCTGTGTGGGTTGACATGTGGTCAAATACCTCTATGCAGAAGGCAATTCTTTTTGCTCAGATTGCTCTATACTGTGCGGTGTTTATCCCTGGGTTGAGTGATCAAATTTTGGAACTCTATGGGGCCGAAATTGGAGGGGAAGGATGGCTAGCAGCTATTTTGGGTGGAATTGGAACTGTGGTTTTATGTGAACTATATAAGTTTGGAACAAAGGGAATGGTTGCAGTGGCAGAAAAGAAGGTTGCGGATAAGCTGGAGCGAGAAGAACTAGCAAGGCAGAAGCTGGCTGACGACAGAAGACTTGCTCTTAAGAAGGCTAAGACCGAGGCACCAACCAAAGCATAGATTTTAGGTTCCAATCTAATAATAAACAATGTTTTGACATTCTTAGGGGGCGTTCTAGGTTTGGTGGGCCTGTATCTCGTTTGAAGCACTTCTTTTGATGGTTCGGGAACTATGAACGTAGGATGCAGTCACTACATCTCTCTAAGTTGAACTAAAAACTCTTTGCCCGTGAGAAAAGTGATCTCGGTCGAGTTGAATTCTTAGCAAAAGGACATACCACTTAAAACTCGCAACAGTGTTTTCTCAACTGTTAAGAAAAAAAAGAGTGCCAGGAAAACGCTCAGGAAGTAGTATCTGCTGTAACCCCCCCCAAACTCGTCAAGCCCTTATGGGTAAGGTTAGAAGCTTTGAAATGATTTATTCTTTGAAGTAATATTAATTCAAGTTTTCAGTGTCATGGCAAGAAAGCTTGCCAGGGAGTTGGTTTAGTGGGTTCAAGTTTCACCCAACGTAAGAAAGGGTTTTGGACCTATTGCGCCTTTCTTCTAAGACCGAAGGGTTTCCAGTCTCCAAGTAGGCCCCCTCAAAAACAAGCAAAAATGTGGCATCACCTTTCCTCGTGGAATAATGCTCATCAAAGGCATTCCTTCGTCTTATCGAGACAAACACAATGATGATTTCTATGACCAGCATACAAAATACCCAAAGCGAAAATGGAGTTGCTCAGCTTAGGCCACTTACGGATACTAAGAACTGTTGTGTGCCTCTTATGCAGAATTTGTAGTCTGAAAACGGTTGGTGTTATTTTCTATTGAGTCTTGAATATAACAGTACCCTTAGGGGTCTCGCTCATCTCCTGGGAATTAGCAAAAACGAATTGAAGATTGATTCTTGCCTAAGAAAAAAAGTTCTCCAATGAACAAGGCTTTTTCTGGAAACAGCTGGTTAGACTGAAACACTAAAGAAAAAACAGATTTTAAGCTAAGTACACTCTTAAGCCCACAGAGGCAAAGTGTAGTGAAGCGATTCAAGAGTTATCTTTGCTCTTATATACAGAGATTAAGATTTTGCTACAGCTATGTTGCTAGATCCGCCTTAGGAAACTGCCAGTATGATTTTTTTTGCTAAAGTCCTCACGGGGTTTGCCCTTTATGTCTTATGAAATTCTGAGAAAATAAATTTTAGGTTTTGCGCCAATTGCCAGCGATTAAGAGCTCTTGGGCTGATCTTGAGAGATTCATTCGCTACTGATGAATTCTCTCTCGAAATGTTACTGCTCTGAATCCCACAGGTATTTCCAAAGTTTCTTCGAATGTCAAATTTTCTTGGAAGTGATAATTCCTCTCCTTTGATGGCCAGGAGCTAATAGTGGACATATCAATTAGAGAACAGCTACAGAGACAACTTTTTTAATGATTCTGCAGAAGAAGATAACCTCGATGTGGAGGATCAAACCTGAAGATTTTAAGGATCTCTCATAGATGGGCCATGTCGTAGCGGGATGTATAGCTAAATTTTCCTTCTTCCGCACTTGTGTTCTACGTAGTGCGGTAAAACTGGGACATTGGACCAAGAAATATTCCGGTAATGTGCAGTTGCAGGACGCCAAACCCAGGAACTTTAAAGACACTAAGTGCTGATTGTGACCGTAAGACGTTGATACATAATCTTGGGTCTAAGCTTATGAACACTGGTTCGATAACCAGTAAAGTTATGAAATAAAATAAGCTCTTTCTGGGGAAGCGACGAAACTGGCGCTTAGGAATAGCAGGATATGTATGAAAGGTTACTCGAGCAGCCTAACCACACGTGATACTTAACACATATAGTGGAAATAGTTAGTTAAGTAGTTGTTGTGTCTACTCTTATCTTGTACAAATAGCTAAGGACTAACTTTGTGACCCAACAACACTTTTCTATAAATACAGCAGGTTTAGAGAGATCCATGGGAAGATACTAATCAGCCTGAGACTTAAATACATAAAAAAGCAAATGAGTATTCATAAGGTAGTTTAAACCTTAAGACTAGTTGGAAATAGTTAAGTAAGTTAAGCACAATCGCCTTTGATGTAAGGGATAGATAGTTCGTCGACCAAAAGAGGCAAATAAGAAATACTTGACTTAACCAGCTTAAATACTGCAACACAAGTCAATCCATAGAAAACAAACAATTCATAAGGCTTGTAAAACCTTCATTCAATACTTCATTCTATTTATCTCACAGAGTACTTGATCGAAGAAATTAAGCTTGTCTTCATCATCTAGATGGGAGCTAACAAAAAGCTGTTTTAATCCCCGCTAAATGCCTTGGTCGCAAGGGGCAAGTAAATAGGGGTCGTACCTGGTTCATTGTTCAGGTTTTTAACTGTATTTTCTCATTGATTGGTTCCGATGATTCTCCAACTATTTCGAATGCTTCTTGGTTCCCAAAGGATAAAAAGAACAAAGTCAGAAACATTAGCTATGAAAAACAAACTCTAAGTTTCTTGGTGATAAAAGGAATCAACAAATAAGTAATTGAATTCTTGATAATTTTTCTGAAACCTGAAGGTTGAATGTAATTAATGAAAATTAAAAACTAATCAATAGCTAATCAAGACACAGGGGATAAGTCAGAGGCAGGAGTTGGAAAAGAAGTTTTTTATGAAATCAGTGTATTCTCAAAAGATTGGAAAGTACTTAACGTCCGCGACATAGCAAATCAGGTTCCTGCTCAATCATATGCAGACGAAGACTATGAACATTGTTCTTAGAAGCTCACTCTGGTTGTGAGAAGTTAGAATTCTTAACGTGTGTTGATGAACAAGCTCTACATACTTAAACATCATAACAATAAGAAAATGTTATATTCATGAGAAAAGTTTTGTTAAAAGATACTAATTTCATATTACTTGAGTAAAAACTCACCTTTTATGGGTAAAACCCTATATCCTAGACTATCAAACTATGCTATTTGTGACTGTTAGTTGCTAAGTTGGAAGGTTTTTTTCTGAGAACATCATTTCTTATATAGTTATGAGCGCTACATCTTCCGAAGATTGACAGGCTGGAGTTTGAACACATCTTCTCCGCGGTAAGATCAAACGCTGACTTCATGAAGTTTGTTTCAAAGTTACATGAAATGAATCATATCAATATCAGGATATTTTAATCAAAGTTCCAAAATACCCAACATTTGATTAAGGCAACAATTTAGACTTTTCACTAACTGGATTAGAGTAGACATGTTGCCACTACGGTGTTCGAAGGTTATTTGGAAACAAAGTAATGAAATATATTCAGAGTCTACTCACAACTAGATTTTCATGATAGGAAAAGCTAGATAATTAAATTTGAATTTATTTTTTGTGACAAAAAAAACTTTTAGAAGTTATCTATTGCCTAAATGGCCTATCCGATAGGCACATAGCTTTGTTTCGTTTATATTGACAAATTGATAAGACATTTTTCTCTAAGGCCACCGTCTCGTAATGTGCGCTGTATTTTCGTACTTCCTTCAGATATTTGTTTAAGTAAAGATCAAGGGTTCAAATTTAAATAAACCAAAGGCTGCTTTCCCTTACTTCATTTGGCTTGTTTCAGGTATCCATTTTTTCAAGACACGTTTTAGTATATTCCAGGAAAGAAGACATATTACTTGACAACTTGGGTCAACCGGGCTTCCATTAAGAAAGATAAGACTAACTTCTTAAGAAGCGACTCAATTAACTATACATTGTGTATTTTCCCTCTTGGCTGCTCTTAAGTGCAGGTGACAGCACTATAGCTTTAATATTTTTGAGTAACTTTCGTCTTCGCACTTGAATGACTCAAGTAAGGGTCGAACAACCGTAATAATCGTCAATGATATGGACGAAATAATGAATGTAATTTAGAACTACCTAACCATCCTATAGGTATTTCTCATTAACTTTTCTACTTTTTAGCACTTGCCTCTCTGCCCTTTCTCTACCCTCATCAAGCATTTCCAAAACTCGCTCTTGTTCCTTTAGGTATTCTTCCTGTCTGATTTCTTTTATCTTAGCATTATGCTCTCGATTTTCAACTAGTTCTTTTGCGATTTTCCCGGATTCTATTTCAGCTTGGTTTATGAGTCCAGTAGAAAACTCATCAAACTCTCTAGCTTTTTCCTCGGCCTGAAGGAGTAAAAGATTTTGGTTTTCCCTCTCCATGTTTACAAGAAAATTTGGATCCATTACTTTTTCCAATTCTGGAGGTAGTTCTTCGTTCTGCCCCAAGACCAAGGATAAATTCATTAGTGCCGTAAGAACGAGCTTTTGTATTAAGCTTCTCATTCCCAATGTTTCTTAATAAATTCAACCGCTAGAGATTGAGAAAATTACCCTACAAGATTATTCTAATATTGCATTACCACAAAAACTAAGGTTTCATAAACCAACCAAAAAGGAAAGCACCCAAAAATAAGAAAATATGTCAGACAGAAGAGGCGGATTTGGACGCGGAAGAGGCGGCAGAGGTCGCCGCAACCCAAAAGATGATTGGATTCCAGTCACCAAGCTTGGAAGATTAGTAAAAGCAGGAAAAATCACAACATTCAAAGAAGTTTATGAACACTCGCTTCCAGTCAAAGAGTACCAAATTATAGACAAACTACTTGGAGAAAGCTTGAAAGAAGAAGTTATGAAAATCATGCCTGTTCAGAAACAAACCACCGCAGGTCAGAGAACAAGATTCAAAGCATTTGTCGCTGTTGGAGATCACAACGGTCACGTTGGCTTAGGAGTAAAGTGCTCTGCAGAAGTTGCTACTGCAATCAGAGGAGCCATCATTAACGCCAAGCTATCCCTTGTTCCTGTAAGAAGAGGCTATTGGGGAAACAGAGTTGGAGCTCCTCACACTGTGCCATGCAAGGTTACCGGAAAATGTGGATCTGTAAGAGTGAGATTCATCCCTGCTCCAAGAGGTACTGGATTAGTCGCGGCTCCAGCAACTAGAAAGTTATTAGACATGGCAGGAGTTTCTGACTGTTACAGTTCTGCCAGAGGACATACAAGAACCATGGGTAACTTTCTAAAAGCTGGATTCTATGCTTTGAAAGCTAGTTATGGATTCTTGAGTCCAGATTTGTGGCCAGAAAAGGCGTTGGAACCAAGTCCAATTGAGAACGAGAGCGACTACTTGCAGAAAAAAGAGTACATCAAGTAAGTACGTTATAGCTGCTGTGTAAGGAAAGCGATGGGTGCTCGCATTGGGTTGTGCCCAGTCCTTGCAAAGCAGTGAGTTTAACATCTAACTGTTTGGAGTTACAAATTAGGTTTTTCCCATGTGGACTCACCCGTCAAAGAGTTATAGTAGTAAGCCATTCCAGATGCTTCATCTAAATGCTCTTCCCAATAACTAACATGTTGTTGCTGTAAAGGGTTTTCCCAAGTTGATTCACCTGTATACAAGTTATACCAAAAGGGCTGCATAGACTCTTGATCTACATGCTGCTGCCATTGCCCTTGTGTGGGATCTACTCCAGTATACATTTGTTGGCTCATCGCTTGTGGATAATAATCTGCATAATAATTGGAAGGCATATATGGATTAAACCAAGTAGTCTCACCTGTAACGTTGTTTGACCAGTACGGGGCTTGACTTGCATCATCAAACAACTCAATCCAAGGATTTGCTTCTATTTCTTGAGAGATCTCATCGGCCTCAACTGTGAGATTACCGTCTTGGCCTTGAAGAGGATTATCAACATCCTCGTTTCCATCTTGAAACCATTCGTAAATGTGAATTCTGTACTTTCCTTTTGAATGTATCTTTCTAAAGCAGTCGTTACAAAAAACTTCTTCACACTGTTTACATATCCTTGTAGCAGGAGAAGTTTCACATTCCAAACATTTTTGAAGCTTTGCTACTCTCTCTTCCTCCATTACAACCTCTGGATCCTTAATCCGTCGCCCGTCCTTCAACTGCAAAGATCCTTCAAATGTTGTATATCCTATACTTGGAGGATCAGCACTGAAAACTCCTTTTTCAATATTCTTAAACTTGAACTTATTTCTTTCTTCATCTTTCACTTCGATCCATTCTCTTGCTAGAGAACAAAACTCTTCTGTAATTTCCATTTTTCTCTTGGCAACCAAATGTTTAGCTAATTTTCTTCTGACAAGTGATTGCACAATTATAACGTTTTTAATTTTTTCTTTCATTTTTTGTTCTATTGCAATTTCAAGTAACTTGATCTCCTTTCTTCCTTCATGACCTCTGTAGACTCTCTGAACCTTTATACACGCTACTTCAAGTTCCCTTCTTCTTTTCACCTCTTCTGCTCTTAATCTTTTTACCAATCTCTGACTCAATAATCTTCTAACATATTTTTGGATTACTACTGCAAACTGTCCAATCCATCGCAAATGCTTTTGTTTCTTAACTCTTCCTCTAGAAATAACTCTTCTCGCAAAACATTGCAAAATAATTGCTTTCTCCTGACGTCTCTCTTCTACAAGTATTCTTTTACATTTCTTAGCATTTCTTTGTCTGATGCGGCACTGCAGTATAATAGCCGCAGATCTTTCCTTCCTAATCTGTTCTAAAGCTAGGAAAAAGCCTCGGTTATTTTTCTTTCTCTTGAAATTTTGTTGGATTCTTTTTGCCGCTTCATTCACAATACGAATTTCTAGTAAGAAAGCCCCCTTCTTTCTCGACTTGTGGCATCTATATCCCCTTTGAATACAAGTGGCAGAATTCCGTTCTATTTCCATTCGCTTCTTTAGCTTTATATTCTTGACCAACTCAATTGCATTAATACTGCGTATAAAGCATTGAATAATGGTTGCATTTTTGCAAAGATGCTTTGTATATATGGCTTGGCGAAGATGTTCAACAAAGTGAATCCATGTTTCAAATGCATACTGAGATCTTCGAATCTTCACGATTAAAAATATTCGTTTGACAATGCAGCTTGCTTGCATTCTATTATATTCTGCTTTAGTTTCTGCCTTTTTAATTTTGGCTGAGTTCTTTTTCCAAAGAAAAAAGGCGTTTTTCATTTTATTACGGCTTAAGTTTCCTAGGAGCTTCTTCAAGCATCCAAGGCCATAATTCCTGAGAAATATTTTTGTTTTGATACTTTGAAGTTCTTGAAGTGTGAGATTATTTTTTGCTTTGAGTATATCCTTTTTAACCTTTTCATTCACGGTTTTTACTTTTTCCACTGATGCAAAAAGATCATTTTTTAATTTCTGTTTTCTCAATGGTGAAAACAAACTCTTCTCATCTGCATTACATAGACCACATTCTTCTTTTTCTTGAGAACTTTTAAAAACAATTTTTCTTGGTCTTTTTTTGGTCGAGGCATTTTTTTTTATTTTTCCGAAAGGTAAACCAGAATTAAGAAGAACGAATTTTGTTCCTGTGGATTGCTCGTTTCCATGACTCCTTATTTGATCTATTTCAGCAGTAGATAGGTTGAGTTTTTTTCTTATCAAAGCTTCATCTTCCTTTTTTTGTTCATCTCTATCCTTGCGTGTGAATCTATTAATGAGTTCATTTTCATCTGCTTTGAGTTCCATGGAGAACAAAGGAGCAGGTAGAATACGTGAATCAGGAACATAGGTTTTCGTTCTTTGAAGAGCTCCCGTATCAAATAATGATTCTCTAAAAATGTTAACTAGTTCAAATTGATCATCATTTTCCTCTTGAATCCTTTTAATTTCATTCTTTGTTGCATTGATAGATTCAGTAATTATCTCTTCTTGTTCTTCTAATGATCTTAACTTCTCTTGAAGTTGATCATGTGACTTTAAAGGTTTTTTTTCCTTATAAAAATCTGTAACTTTAATGGGAGATGAGAACCAAAACATTTTAATTGCATAAATTCTACGTTTTTCAGTTTTGTTATCTACCGGATTTCCGTTTGCTTCCAAAGTTTGTTGATGTTTGTAATCAAGACCTCCACAACAAGAAACTGCAAAACCAAAGTTTCATTATTAATTCTCTGTATACCCCATGATAAATATTTCATACTTCTAAAATGTAGGAACTAATGTTCATACTTTATGACAATAGCTTCTAGATTTTCTTTGATAGTTCAAGTGTCCAAAATAGTCGCCAAGAATGTCGTATTTCAAGGTTGATAATATGACATTACCGTGAGGGATTTCTAACGAGAAAGTTGCACAAACGCGTTACAAAAATGAGCAGCAGGGTAAACAGACTTCATACTCAGTTAACCAGTGAGGAAACTAAGGGAAACAAGGATATTGTAGAAAGAGCACTGAAAATTTGGCACGAGACAATCGACTATGGCTTCTCAGTCAACGTCGACAACAAACTCATGTTGAAAAAGTTGGACAACCTTCTTTCAAGTGATATTGTATTCCGTGCACCAACGTATTGGAAAACAAGGAAAGATAAGTCTTTCACTGTTATGGCACTTCTAGGGGTCACAAAAGCATTTACCAACTTTAAGTACAGAAGAACCTTCATTAACTTCGAGAAAAAAGCGTTTGTGCTTGAATTCAGCTGCCAAATAAGCCGTCAGGGTAAAACAATGGATATCCGAGGAGTTGACATCGTAACTGTTGATGAAGATTCCAAAGTTTGCGATTTAGAGGTTATCATTCGTCCACCAGCGGCTGCTCTAATGCTCAAAGATATTCAAGGGGATTTCTTTGAAAAGTTAAAGCAGAAATAAGAACTTAAGTCTTCAGTAAATCTTCAAGTTCTCTGTTAACTGTTTTTATTACAGGAGGTCCTTTGTATACCAGCAAAGTGTACATTTGAACCAAGTTTGCCCCACAGCGTATTTTGTCATATGCGTCCTGCCCAGAAGAGACACCCCCAACACCAACTATTAGAATATTGATTCCTAGTAGACTTCTAAATAGCTTTAATATCTTGTTTGACTTCTCAAAGAGAGGTTTTCCACTCAGACCTCCAGATATGTCCCGTTCTTTCAAGTAATCTGGTATTTGATTTGTTGTGTTAGAAACAATTAAGCCCTGAATTTTATCTTTCTCAAACAGGCCCTTCAATACCTCCGATATCATTAGAACTTCTTCCTCACTCAAATCTGGTGACACCTTTAGCAGAATAGGTTTCTTATTATTCAACGAGGAACTAAAAGCTGTTATCCTGTCAAGAAACTCTCTCAAATAGTCCTGTTTTTGAAGGTTCCTAAGGTTTGGAGTATTTGGTGAAGAGATATTTATCACAAAGTAATCAACACAGCTTAATTCAGAAAAGCTCTTTATTCCTTTGATATAATCTTCATGGGCTTTTTCATTAGGTGTCGTCTTATTCTTGCCTAGGTTGACTCCTAATAATATGTGTTCAGGAATATTCTGCTCAATTAAATTTTGTTTCACTTTTTTTATTCCACTTGAGTTGAAACCATATCTGTTTACTACTGCTTTTTTCGGTACATCTCTAAATACCCTGGGCTTTTCGTTTCCTGGCTGTGGTTCTGGAGTGACACTGCCAATCTCAACAAAGCCAAATCCCGAGTCATGCAATCCTTTGACACATTTCCCATCTTTATCAAATCCAGCAGCTATTCCAACTGGCGAAGATATTACTTTTCCAAATACTGTTTGTTTCAAACCTTCCGTTCTGTCCACACCTCTGAAAAACAAGTTGTACTTATATCCTTCTACAGCTAACTTATGAGCAGTTTCTGCATCAATAGTTTTATGTATAATTGGCATTAATATTTTTTCATAAACTTTTTCATCATTTGATATTGTTAAAACGGTTAAACCGCCTAAACTTGCTCCAACGGTATTGCGTTTTACGTGTCGACAAAAACTAACTACACGTCCGCGGATAAGGTTCTCAGGTCTTAAAGTATCTGTCTTGGACCTTAAAAATATAACTCTTTGGTTTTCCTTTTTTTTTTCTTTTTTATTCTTTCTTCAACAACAATTATTAACGATTAACTAACTTCTCAAAAACTATTCTGAGTACGGTAATATGTCATATTTCAGAATATTTCTAATACCGAGTTATGCTATATCAATAGGTAAACATACTACAGCTTCACTACAAATCCCTCTTATACTATTACACCTCAATCGTGACTAACGATATCTCATTTCAAATTTATATCACCAAATGTCACAAAATGCAAATTCATAGCATAAAAACATCAGTGAATAAACCACCCTTACATCTCATCACGGGCGAATATTATCACACAATACGAAAGAGAAAAGACTGCAAATTAGGTTCCCAATTTGCCCAAATCACCTATAACTTCCACAAAACACCTCAAATTAAACCAAAAACCACATAATATCTTCATATTCCCTTCGTAAGTAAAGAATACACAGAAATTTCACACCTATATCAACATCCGATTCATTTCTGACCACAATTTACCTTTCAACAATACAAAAAAAACATAAAAAAACAACAAGAAACAGAGCTTGAACATATTCCATAACAAAACCAAAAAGCTGAACATATCTCACGACACTACACTGCCCCTTCAGCTGATTTTTACAACTCATCTCCCACCGTTGTCCAACCTAAACGTAGATTATTCTTCCTACCAAACAACTCAAGGTATTTTCCAGGCACTTCAAAATTATCTTCAATCAGTTCATAAAGTTCAACCGGCTTTCTAGCATTACCTGCTCGTTGTCCATAAAGTATTTCTTTCCCAATAGTCTTATTCTTTAGCTTGGTTGGGAGAATTCCTTTCACACCTATGAAGCATTCTTCGGTGCACTTCATAGTAATGTTGCCCAAGGTGCTAAGGATGCGGTCGCGGCCGTTGGTTTTTATCCATAAAAGTCTGCCAAGATATCTTATTCCATTCTCTTCAAACATTCTCTCAACAATCTTCTCTTTTCCTCTCACTACCCAACAAAATACAAGTCCATTCTTTACAACATTTCTCAAAGGTAAATTAATAATGTCTACATCTTTCATAGTTTTATAGGTAACAGCAGGTCCTCTTGTTGGGTTTGAAGAGAAAACGTTCCAGGGTGGATCAATTACTAGAACTTCATATTCTTCGCAGCACTCCATTAAAAAATTACGTACATCTCCTGATACAAAATTTACATTCTTAGGGATTTTCCAGATGTTGGCAACGAAGTTGAGTTCTTTGCAACATATTTCCAAAAGATTATTTACTGCAGTTTCATTTACTTGACAACCAAAAACAACGTTCTCCAATTCTTCTGCATTATTAACATGAATTTTTAAATCATCTAGCTTCAGTTGTATATCTTTTTCTCTACATTTTAACTTGCCCCATAGGTCTTTTAAATATATTTTGAAGTCCGTTATGGTCCCATTATATCGCGGAAAACCACACCACTTCTCTCCTTCATAAACATCCACACGCGTCAATAAAATCTTAACTCCATCTGCAGAAGTTAAATCGTGAACCTCAATAAACTTGTTTTCAAACTTCTTCTTATTCTCTTCACTTTCCTTCAAATATCTCCATTTAAAGAACCACTTCTTTTTCTCAACAACTTTATCGCTTAGTTGTTTTCTTTGAACAAAATAATCTACACCCTTATACTTGAGGTTATCATCTTTTAGCTTCATAACATCAAGATGCAAGCCATGATAAACCTTTAGACTTTGGCGTCCTACCATCCTTTGCAGCTTCGTGTAAATATTCTGCTTACTTTTTCCTGGAACATATGCTTGTATCTTCTCGAAGTTTCCAAATCCACAACTGAGAACTGCAATTCTCAAAGCTTGTACCTCAAATGTAGACCAGTTAGGGCGATTTGTTGCACCCTGTTCATCAATAAATATCTTTCCATAAACAAGTTTCTCACAGAAAGAAGTCTTTTCTTCAACACTAACAGCATATAAATTTTGCATCCTCCCATCTACCTTTAAATATTCACTCTCCGGATAAACAGTGATTAAAAAATCTAAAAGTTGGGATACTTCTCTGCTCTGGTTATTATCACAGAAATCCATAACCATGTGAGGCAAGTCCTCAAACATAGTTAACGCAGGTTCTTCAGTGTTATGTTCACTTCCGAACCCACGCCATTTTACATTGAAGTAAAAAACTCCTTCATCCTTAATACAAAGATCCACAAATTCATCAACTTCAAGGTTACCTTTATCCATACGAAAAACAAGAGTAGTAGCAGCATTAGGAAGGAAACTAACTGGAGCGAAAGGAATCATAAGAACTGAGTGTCTTACTTTTTCCTTCCCATCCATATCTTTGACTTTGTAAATATGTTCGCTGAGGCATTCTACTACTTGGTAAGGACCACACCAACGGGGCCTAACCTTGTTTTTCTTGCCTGAATTAACTTCCTTTTCAGACAACCAAATATATTCTCCTACGGAGAAATATATTGGTCTCAGCTTGCCTCTGTTATTCTTTCTCATATTCACCTTAGCACGATGTTCCAATCCACATCTGTCTGCTTTCTCCTGGAGTCTTTCGATTTTCCCTCTCAAATCAATAGCAGCTTTGAAAAGTTTCTCATAGTCTCTCTTCTCCATATCTTTGTAGACACTTCCTAAAGCTGCTTTTCCTTCACCTGCTCCGATCATTAATTGTAATGGACTTAGATTTGTTCCTCGACATGTTAAGGGATTCTGATTTAGAAAACTTTGTATCATAGGTAAAATATCAGGCCAATCCGAGTCGCCTAAACCAAACACGGATACTATAGACCTTAAATGTTTCAAAATATTTTTATTTTGCACCTCCACTGCTCCAGCCGTAGGGCTAACATACGTCGCAGTGAAGTTATGTGCACATCCTGATTGCCTCAGGTAATCTTCAATAACTTTTGATGTAAAATGGGAACCCCTATCGGTTACCAATACAAAGTTAGGTAAAAGTTGAAAGTGGGAGTGCCAGTCCCATAGAATACTAACTACTTTATCAGTAGTAGCTTTGGCACAATACCTCAATATAGTAGTTCTAGTAAACGAATCTACCAGGGTGAGTATCCAACCCTTAGAATTTACGTAAAGAAAGTCAGACAATAAAACTTCGCCTGCTCTGCTGCCCCATGAAGTAATGTTTAGGGGTCTTCTAACTATCAAACTAGGTTTCTGACAGTGCATACACTGTTTATGAAACCTAGTTAAAGCTTCATTAAAAACTTGATTTACTTTTTTTGATAAAATATAATTGTCTTTGATGAATTTAATTTCCTTCTTCTTTGACCCATGATTAAATAAAATATGAGTATGAAAAATGATTGTCGGCAATAAACTCTTCGTAATAAACAACTTATCTTCTTCTTTATAAAGCTCAGTTAACTCTTTCATATCTCTTTTCTGAAGATCAAAAATAAACTTTTCATCAATAACTTGCCATCCATTATCAATAAGGTTATAACTTCCAGGATGTCTAGGTGACACATGCAAGTCATCTAGCATCCTCCAGAAGTCTAGCTCACTTTCTCTTTCTTCTTCTTGGAATATAGCACGCTGCAAGATAACTTCTTCAACTTCCTCTCTATATCTTGGATTAAGCCATCTGCTTAAACAATCGGCTGGGATGTTCTTGTAACCACAAAGATGGTGTGCGACGATGTTAACTTCCATGAATTCCATAGCCCATCTCGATAAACGTGAAGCGTGAGCTTTTAATTTGATCTCCTTGGGATTCAAAATCCTCACAAGGTTATTATGATCAGTAAAAAGTATTTTTTCTCTAGCATTATAGCGTAGATAAAAGGGGTATTTTTTAATTGCAATCATAACAGGGTATAACTCCTTGCACGAAATGTGCCACTTTAGTGAAGAACCTGTGAAGGCTCCGGAGTTCATAGCGATAACCCTAAAGTTTGAAGCAAATGGATTTGAAACATCAACAACCTCTGAACTTTGTGATATAAACAATGAATAAAAACGATCACAAGCATCACAAAAAATATAAACGTCTTCTTCAGGATTGTAAAAACCTATTGTGCACTTCATACTGGCCTCTATAGCAGCTATCATCTCATCATACGCTGCTTCCATCTCTGGACTCCATTCGATTAAAATCTTCTTACGTTCCAAGTTCTTTAACTTTCCAGAAATCTTGTGCGATCCTAAAATAATGTTTTTTATTCTTGAAAAGCCTGGAATAGTAGGAGAAATATAATTAGCAGTATAAATCATTTGAGCCAATTCATGTAAGTAAATTGGTTTAACTCTCTTTAATAAACCAGCTGCATATTCATCATTAAACTTCCATCCTTCTTTAGTAAATTCTCTGCCACAAAAGGTTAAAGTATGACTGACCAGCTCGCACATATCTAAATTTAATCTTAAGTTTTTCTTCTTAATTTGTTTTAGAAACTTCTCCATATTAGAATAGAGCTCTGACATATTCTGCCCCATGATGATTGTATCATCAATCCATTGAAGAGCTTTGTCAGGCCACAAATCGATTTGCATTAAAACTTCTTCGATTTGTCTCATAGAAAAAAGTGACGGTGTGTTACACCAGCCTTGGGGTGCTCCATAAAAAGAATAAGCTACACCCCAAGGTGTAGTAAAAGTAAAGTATTCTCCTGCCTGTGGCTCACAAGCCAAATAATCGAAACCAGACAGGAGATCAAACCCAGCGAACCACTTGTTCCCTCGTACTCTGTCGAGCTGTAGCTCAATACGGGGAAGAGTGTTATTCACTTTTTGGGTAACATCGTTTAATGGTCTAAAATCAACCACTAATCTAAATCTTTTTGGCCCTTTCTTAGGCACAACTAGAACAGACATCGCAGTTGTAGGATTTTTATTGACGTAAATGATTCCGCTTTTTATCATCTGCTGTATTCTCGTATGCAGGAAGTCTTCTTGTTCTTGACCAAGTGGTATCTGTTTCTGCATACCTACAACTGTCCCAGCAATAAGGTCACATCTTATCGGCGTTATTCCAGACAACTTCGTCGGCGATTCTGAATCACCAAAAGCCTCAAAGTAGCTCACAAATAAAGAAACAAACTTCTCTTTCCAAGTTACTGAATCATGAAAACAAACTTCCGATATATCCTTAACTTTTCCTTCAATTTTTAGCTTCATCCTCTGTTCCTCTTCTGGTGTGTAGATCTTATCTGCCCCAAGGCCGATGTCGATCTCTTCCATATCCATGAAGTCCTCCTGCGCTGGAAACTCTTCACCAAAATAAAGAGGTGGCACTTTTAGCTCATTTTTCGGCCATTCTTCTTTTTCTACTGCACTAACTTTCTTCACTTCCATCAGGTTATGATCCTCCACGTCTAATGTTCGTAGCAGCCATTTAGCTAAACAATCTTCCGGCTTATCTTTCCTAAACTGGATAGCTGCTTCCAGAGCGCTTAAAGGGTCTAAAGCATATCGACACAAAATCTCGTTGCCAATGATGAAGTCGTCCCACTCTTCAATTTGTAGAATCAGCACTTCAACATCCTTAAATACCAGACTAGCATTTTGATTTCTGCTGCTAAAAACTTTAACTTCTTTCATTCTTCCTATCTCCCAGACTGGGTAGATAGCTCCTCCTGCTGCCTGCACCCTCACGCACTTCTCCAACGCCATAACTTCATCACATTGGCTGCGCAGACGATAGTTTATTGCGCTCTTAAACGCTCCTAAGTCCAGAAGAGCATCGTACTTCTTCCCGTTTACTTCTACTAATACTCCTGCTCTGCTCTTTATCGAGGAAATTTTAAATAGATCAGAATAATCAGACTTAACTGTGTTAAGTCTTATCCTCTCTTCTTCGCTCCCATCATAAACTACATCCTCTGCTAACTTAACCATCTTCGCTCCCAATATTCTCTCGGCTTCTTCCTCTAAAGGACTTCTCTTTGCTGCTTTTACTGGTATTGTCCCTTGTTTTTTCCTTCTTAAGTACTCATCTAATCTCTTCTTGAGCTCATCATCTCCGGGATGTGGTCTTGCTGCTTCTCCTGCTTTCTTCCTGTAACAGAAACCCTCCGTGTGTCCGTACTCCCAGTCGTGAGAGCACAGTAAGGGCTTATTTAAATTGGAACCGGTGTTCTTCTCTATTCTCTTTGCTTCAACTTTTCTTATCTGGAACATCTTCTTCTTCATTGGTTCTTTCTTCACTTTGGTCATCGTGTTATCTCCAAAATCAATCGCTTTAACTTTCTCTCTAATGTGAAGTGGGGGAATACAATCCAGGATATATTCTTTGAGCTCAGTTCTGTCTCCGTCTTTTAAACTCGGCTTTAACGTCAGATCTTCCTCCTGGACCCAAATGTATTTGGGGAGTTTTTTAAATATCGCCTTTGCTATATTTTTCCCTTTTCTTTCCGCATCCTCTGGAAACACTGATAAAATCTCTTCAATGTCCTGGAATAAATACTCAACTGCTTCTTCCTCAATAACATCCCTTTGAAAGAACACGTGTCGTTCAATTAGCTTTTCAGCTCCCGCTAGATGTCTTACCTTTTCTGCTCGCACCTTACTTCTTATAGCATCGATTATTGCCTCATTACTTCCGGCTTTTCCCATTCGGTCTAACCTCTTAAATACCGATAAACCTAGCTTCTCCTTTAAGTTAACGAACTTCTTCAAATCTTTTTCAATAACCTCATACTCATATAGAAATCTTTCGAGGTTTTCAATCTTAAAATCCTTTAGCGCATGAATCGAAATCGTTCTTCCTGCCATTCGGTCGGCAATCAACTCCAACCTCTTCTCACTCCTCTCATTCATTTGTTCCATATTACGTTGGTTCTCTTCTCATATTGCGTTAACCATTTTTTGTTGAGCCTCTGTAGTTTTGATCATAACTTCCTCAAACAGTTTGAAGATCATATTCATGTTTAGCGGTCTCTGCTCCGCCATTCTTCCTTGTTAAATACTTCTCTTCTCCTTAAAACTTCACAAATATCTTCCCAATATAATATATTCCTTGACAAAACTCTTCAGGAATACCGTCAAAATAAAAGATTGTCCAAATCAAAAACCGTTTCAACCCTTAAATCCTTACATAGTTACAATATTGCAATATTGCGTTTTACGTGTCGACAAAAACTAACTACACGTCCGCGAATAAGGTTCTCAGGTCTTAAAGTATCTGTCTTGGATCTTAAAAATATAACTCTTTGGTTTTCCTTTTTTTTTTCTTTTTTATTCTTTCTTCAACAACAATTATTAACGATTAACTAACTTCTCAAAAACTATTCTGAGTACGGTAATATGTCATATTTCAGAATATTTCTAATACCGAGTTATGCTATATCAATAGGTAAACATACTACAGCTTCACTACAAATCCCTCTTATACTATTACACCTCAATCGTGACTAACGATATCTCATTTCAAATTTATATCACCAAATGTCACAAAATGCAAATTCATAGCATAAAAACATCAGTGAATAAACCACCCTTACATCTCATCACGGGCGAATATTATCACACAATACGAAAGAGAAAAGACTGCAAATTAGGTTCCCAATTTGCCCAAATCACCTATAACTTCCACAAAACACCTCAAATTAAACCAAAAACCACATAATATCTTCATATTCCCTTCGTAAGTCAAGAATACACAGAAATTTCACACCTATATCAACATCCGATTCATTTCTGACCACAATTTACCTTTCAACAATACAAAAAAAACATCAAAAAACAACAAGAAACAGAGCTTGAACATATTCCATAACAAAACCAAAAATCTGAACATATCTCACGACACTACAACGGTTAAGAAGATTCGTTGCATTTACACACAGGCCATATGGCCCGAGAATGTTTGTATGCGATTGTACATTATTAATGACGTCATCATAGCTTATTAAAACGCAGTTTCAGAAATAAGTATGATTTTTCTTTCTTCCTTTCTCTTTTTAATAATTATAAAAAGAGTGAAATCACAACTTGAACTAAGAGCTACTGTTTTAAGTGGAACTTCTCATTCTAGCTGTGATAACTCGGTGTTCAACAGAGACGATGAAGCTGTTTTTGCAATTAAAGCCGAACCTGAATCCAAATATGCTTTCTACAATGGAGAAGGTTATAATTGCCCTAAACATAATCCAGATGATGATGGACCAGATGAATTTTATTCTGAAGAAGTAAGTTGTTCTGATCAGTATGAAACAATGGAATTTTGTGTTGTTTCCAGTGATGCTCAAATCTGGCCGCCCACTAATATCCGATATCCTCAGTCCGACCACCATACGTCCCCACACGAAATTATTAGTGGCAGGTTGCGTGGAGAAATTGCTGTCAGGAGCTCACAAATTAAAAAAAAAATGCTCTGTGTCCAATCCGGCCATAGTAAAACCGTTAAAATAGGAGTTAAAAACCACAACTTCGAATAAAAATGAGCATTGATTTGACAAAGTCTGCCGCAGAAATGATTCATGACGCCGTTTCGGGATGAGATCAGACCCTTTTTGCAGTAATTAAACAGAATTTTGACGCTGAAAAAGCCGAATTAACAAAAAAAGCGCACGTATTCAAGCTTCCTTGCAAACATTACCCAAGAAAGATGACTTGGTGGAGTAAAAAAGGTTATACTGGTCTCATGGAACACCTGAAAACGCACTTAGACGAAGAAACTATCGAAAAACTAAAAGAAGAACATGCAAGAAAGCGTAGAAGAAAAAGCAAAGACATTCTGGAGTTTATGAACATTGAAAAAACTGATGGTTTCAAGAAATCTATCGCTATCTTTTTGCTAAGGAAGAATATGCCCTTGAGCTTGTTGAGATCCGAAGAGTTTAAGAGTATAAAGAATGCGGATGACCTCGTTAGTGAGAACACGATGAGACTTTATATGAAGCGCATGGAACACCTTTTTATAGAGAAGATCAAACTAGAAGTGGATTTAGAACTATTTTGTTTAGTCATCGATGGCTGGTCTCACCAAGGTTACAGTTTTAATGGTGTTTATTTATGTTTCGACAAGATGAAGAAGATGACGTTTCGCCTTCTTGGAGTGCTTCCTTTAGAAAAAGAAAGCCAGAAAGCAAGTGACATTGTTCCTTTCCTGAAGAATTTGATGAACAAGTTTGGTCTTGATGAATCACTGCTGGTTGCTATTGTTGCCAACAACACAAACACGAACAAAAAAGTTTGCAGAGATCTTGGAACGTAGTTTCTGGGTTGTCTGAGCCATCGTTTGGCTCTAGGTGTTAGAGCATTTATCAAATCTGAAACACCATTATCCGAAGCTTTAGACAAAGTGCAGTTGCTTCTTCGCAAGATCAAGAAGTCAAAGAAATTAACAGAAGCTCTTAGAAAATATACGGATAAAGTTGTTGTTCTTCCAAATGTGACGCGTTGGAGTGGAAAATTTCTCATGATGAAAAGGTACCTTGAGATTTGGATGTTCTGTGCGCAGATTAAAGATGATGAAGTTAAAGATCTTATTTTGGGACAGCGTTTAACAAGAACTCTGGAAAAACATGTCGACTTTCTTGCTACCTGCGACCGCTACACAGTTACTCTTCAAAAAGGAAAGCTTAACCTTGGAGATGGGAAGAAAGCTGCGTTAAATCTCTTAAGAGATGTCGATAATGATGATTCTTTGTTTAAGTACTTAGAAGATGATGCAGGTACTTTGGTTGAGTTTTGTGCTTTTGAAACTGGAGTGTTTAAAGTTTATTGGGAGGAAGAAGATACGCTTGATGCAGCGGAAAGAACAGCTTTGGCCAGGTTAGTAAGAGATCCTTCTGAAGAAGAAGTGAAGACTCCACCTGGTGATTCTGTGGCTGCAGAGGTCTTTTCTCAGTTAAGAAAAAGCAGAAAGAAGAGTATTTTCACAGATGTGAGGTTCATTCCGACGACTTCGTGCAGTGTAGAAAGATTTTTTAGCCAGTGCAAGCTGATTTTTAGTGACAAGAGAAATAGGATGATGCCTGCAACTTTAAACAGACTTGCATTTTTGAAGATGAATAAAGATGAGTTGATGGATCACGACATTTATGTTGCTATGAAAAAGAAAATTCCAGGTTTCGATGATAAGGAAGAAGACGAAGAGATGGAGGAACAGATGGGGGAACAGAATGAAGAAGAAGAAAGAGAAGATTTGACACTTGAGGGAGTTTGTTTTTGTGACAAGCAGGTGCATAGCGATGACGAAGCTTAAGCTTTAAGGGTTATGAATAAGTTTCATCTTTTCTTCATATAAATATATATAAAAGCAACGATATTTTGGAAAATTATTTTGGCGAGTCGTCGTGGGGACGCCCGAAAATTTCCACCTCCTCGCGTCCCCATCATTTTTTTCTAAAAATTTAGCGACCCCACAGATTTCCACGGAAATAGTGGGCCCGTAAAAATCCACAAAAAAAAGTTTGAGCATCACTGGTTGTTTCTGGTGATGATAATAGAGCTATTTTAACTTGTTCTGGTGATTTAGAAGCAAATGGTTTAAATAGTTTAAAGGATTTAGGATGTAAAAAAACAAAATGCGAAACAATTAATTTTATAGATGAAAATATTTTTTGTGTTGAAGGATTTTGTGATAAAAGTTTTGAGTTCCTTTGAATCCAGAAGGTGATAAAACAAGAACAGAAGGTGTTGTTATTTTAGTTGAACAAAGTGGTTTTTGTCCAACATCTCAACCATCAAGTTCTCCAACTTTTTCTCCTTCTATTTCACCCAGCTAAGTCTCCTTCTAATAGTCCAACCTAGCATATAAAATTATTTTGAAATTTCTCATGGACCAAGTCAGCTAGCACGTATTTATATTTTCTTTGTCCTTTTTCTTATTTTTGCATTGATTATGGAACATGTCTTCAAGTGAAATACTGATGAGGATCATTATCGACCAATCGGATTGCCCAAACTGTCCGAAGGAACACCGGCAGAAGACCAGGTGTTTATGGCACTAACCCCTTCCCAAAGAGGCGAGACTTCACTGCGTCTCAGCACCAGCTGTGTCCCAATGTTTCCTTGTACTCCACTGGGGTTAACATGTTTCCCCAGTTGTGTACATCTTTTTTGTAGCCCACATTCCCTAGCGAAAAGTTCTACAGCATAACTTCAGTACCCATAGCTTTATTAATCCATGAATACAATTGCGTCTGTTTCATTCCTTTCTCTGCTCGGACAATCAGTTGTACACTTTTCTGATACTGCGCGCGTCCAGCACCTCTTTATCTTAAAAATGTACATATGTTCCAGCGTCCGCTGAAACAAGCGTCCCAATCCTAAGGACAACTTCCCTTTTCTCGTCCTCTACAACTATATATAGAAGCATTTGCATCTAGCTTTCTACAGGTAGCTTCAAGCGCACTCTAAGTAACACTGAACTATCTAATTACTCAAAAATTTGAGGTGGACTTCCTCTATACCAAACACCATCACCATCATATCCGGCACCTTGTCCTAGCGCATAGTGATTGCGCGCCGAGTCGACTGCGTGAATAATCCCTGGTAGTTTTGTCAAGAGGAAATCTATCTCGATCATTCCAGCGCCAATTTGTCGCGCCCCTTGGTGTTACCTTTAAGGAAGTCGGACACCAGTCGCCCGATCTGTGCTTTAATACTATCACGTCCACGGCTCCTCCGCGCTTTTTAGTATTCTTCTTCTTTTGCAGTTCTTATATCTTGCAACCTTCTCGTATTCATCCATACGTTTCCGTAAGCTGCGAAGAGATTGTACATGACATCGCCGTCTAAAGATACCGGTGTCCTGTTGCAATTTTGTACCATCTCCAATATTGACCGAAGTGCTGTTGGCTCCATTTACTTCCTTTTCGGGTTTACGTACAAGATCTACTCGAATATTGATTTTGCCACATTACTTTCTGCAACCTGAGTGAGGTTGCTGCCAGCTCGTTCATAGTACCTTGTGGGTTTCACAGCTATTTTTACCATTCATCATAGTGTATACGGTAGGCGCTTACTAAGCTCTTCATAGAGAATCGCTTCTTTTTATTAAATGCTTTTGCTTATCCATTTATTCTACTCAGAGAGCGGATGGTGAAGTTATGTGCAAATGTCCTCTCCCTTTCCAATTGCTGCATGACTTGATTGGCTAAATGACTCTCGCTGTCAGTAATTAGAATGAAACTTTTTTTCAACATGTATTTGTTTATGAATTAATCCGGTGCTTCTACTACAGTACCAGCTTCCGGCGCCTTCGTAAAGGTTGGTTGGGTAAACCTAAGAAAGGCGTTGCTCATGACCAAGATACTAGCCCGAGTATTTAAATAAAAATAAACCCACCACTAGCACTTTCCTAAGTTGGTGTACTTTTATCATAATTCTATGCGTTGTTCGTATTGATTTACACAATCCCATGCAATACATGCAATTAAGCTGGAGTGAACGCAGTAGCACCGCTACCGATTCCCAACAATTCCATTCAACCATGGCGTGCTGAATATTGTCACGCAATATCCACTCAAGCTTTACTGTTTCATTGATATTTGCCTCGGCCAATTCCTTTTTGTCTTCTAAGTAGATGTAGATGAGCTTACTCTCCATTGATGCCTGCTATAACACATTATTTATCTTTGTTTTTCATAGTACCTGTTTGAGTTACCATTTTCTGCTTCTGAGTATGTATTATCCCCACTTCTTTAAAGATACCCCATTCTTCCTCAAAATAGGGGTTGATAGCCGACACTCGGTATTTATCCGCTGATTTCAGCACTGAATAGACGCAGTTTATATTTGCTTTTTAGATATGAGATGTACCATAGTGAGAGAAATGTTCTTCATTCTCGTTCTTGCTTCCTGTTTTTCATTGCTTGTCACTTCCTAATAATTTGCGTTTGTTCCTACTTTTAAGGCTTTGGGTGATCTGTGTTGCTGTCTCTAAATCACACTTTAGTATACCAATCATGAAAGGCCTCATCTATGGCGCTGAATTCTACTATTGCTCATTCGGGATTGAATTGATACATTGGTTCTTTCATTCAATTGGTTTTCTCCACGGGCATCGGTGTCTACCCAACCATTCTTGTACTTTGGGGCATCTCTCATGCTGTGGATGTATGAACGAAGTATCTCGTATCTGTCTTTAGTTCAATCCCTTCTAGCCATTCGTGGATCGATAGCCCAGTCTGGTTGATTAACGTGATATTAAAATCTCATTGTATTGTGCAATACTAGCTCTTCTCACAAATCAATAACGTCTCTTTCTAGGTGTAGACGAAAAGGTCTCTGTATTTGACTCTCATGTCGCCACGTACAGTTCCTCATTATTACTTTATATTGGCGCACTAATTGTTCTTATTTTCCTAACTGATATTTTGAACGCTTCCCCTGGTACTGCCCGTTTTATGAGTATGTTGGCGATAGTATTGCTGTCGCCATAGGTTTAATAGACATCTATCAAGACATGTTATAGAATAACCATTCATCTCTGTAGGTGGTTCAGGTGATCATAGCTTTCTTGAATCATCCTGCAGTATGACTTCAAATTCAAGTGGTCTGTGTAGACCTATGTTAAATTTGGGTAAAATGGCAAGAAGTAGAGAAATTTATTAAATGCCCTAATTTTTGGGTATAATTATTTTTGACATATGCACATTACTAAGTGTGAGGCGGCTAATTTATCACTAGAAAACACCATTGGATAAGCTATTTTTTAAGGAGGTTATTATCCCTATCTACGTTCTTTACTCAAATAACTTTGATAATGTGATATTTATCATAAATTTTCGTCTGAGGGATTAGATCTGTTTAACTATCATCGTCTTTCAAGTCCTCCTTTAGTAGCCTCCGATAGCCACTTTTCAAGCTTTTCAAATTCCTGGTCTAACTCGTAGCTCTATCTTACGTTTTTTTTCTCTCTTAATACCCTCTTTTCTTATCCTTAATTTAAAGGCAGAGCATCATTATATTATCTCAGAGTTCTGTCATTTCGGGAACCGCGGTCGTCATACACTATAACAGGTATTGGAGTTTTTCTAACTCGACAATGAAATCCAACGTGGTACTTAGAAATTATCTTAATAGCACTGTTTAAAGAAGTTTTAGCCTCAATTTCTAAGTTTACGCGCACAATACTCAATACTTCGTGTAAAGAGTATCTACTTGGGGGGAGTTAGTTCTAACATTCTACTGATGCATACTTTGAGGAATATCTTTTAGAATCCGCATCAAGCGGAAGAATTTAGTCGGATGTATCAGAATATTATATATCTAATGCATTATGCTATCTTCTTAGCCATCTTAGTGAGCGCAGTCAATGTAATCCGTTAAGTGCTGATGTAAAATAGCGGGGGTGCTATGATAACCCATATGCACAAACTGTAGTTGAAAGACTCCATAGCTCTTCATAAAAGTGAAGAATTACTTAGCGCGCTCTGTTATTCCAACATGACCTAGTCCGCTTACCACATCTAAATAGCCGCAACAACATTTTGGCGATGTGTTTCCAAACAGAGTTTCCAGAATTGCTGATATATATTGACATCCCTGTGAGGCACATTATTTACTACAAATGAATCGAAGTCGATGTATCACTGGTTATTTTTCTTCGATTCTGTAAAAATAAAGAGTCGCGCATGGCTAATAGAACTTTCTTACAACCCATTTGTCTACCATATATTCTAATTTCTGCTTCACAAAGTCCGTCTTTCCCGGTCCTAGTGGTCGCGCAAGGTAAGTTTAAATTTCTGTCTTTCCATTGGCACCACATCTATGGGTGGAAGTCAACTTATTAGCATATTCTATACACTTATACAAAAATATCTTCGAAACCCAGACACAATTTCATGAGGCGCGGATGCTGCTCCCCGCCTGAGTCTGTTGAGAGCCCAAGAACCTTGTTATTTACTTCACAAACTTTTGTTGGTCTTTCTCTTTATTAATGTTGTCACCAACCTCAGGTATTAAATATAAACCCATAGTATCCTCCTCTACAACGTACTTCATCAGCTTAAGGTATGTGAACGTACTCAAATATACCCCAATGATGTATCCATTCCGTAGCCTCTTGCTGAAGTCAAATGATACTGAGCACACAATGGGTCACCTCACAAAATTGCCAAGCTTTCTCCTATCAATAGCCTCAGCATTGGCGCTACTTGAAGTTGTGGAGTTTAATAACCATCAAAGAATTTTATATCCATTAAGCCTTATCGGCACAAGGTTACCTGATCCAAGTTCTTTGGAAAGATAAAGTCTTAATGTTCTCTAAGTATGTTAATGTCTTTCTCATATTCAAGCTTTATTACTTCGGCTATGATATAGTTATTTTCTCTAAAGTAAAAATAAGGACCAACTATTATTTATAAACGTACTTTTACAATCACACTTTTCTATGTACACTTACATTGACAAAATTTCCCCGATATCAGTACCTCTAAGTCTTCAGCATCTTCATAAAAACAACCCTTACAAGTTTCAAGTATTTGGGAGTTAAACTGATAACCTCTGTCTGTAACCAATGTATACTGAGTTAGAAGGTGGAAGCAGGAGCTGCGAATCCATAAAAATGGTAACTAGCCTGGAACCAGTGACCTCAAAACAATATTTGAAAATATTAGTGAACTTAAGGAGTCTTCTTAAGTTAATAATCATCCTTTAAAGTTTATATAGAGAAAATCCGAAATGTGAACCTCCTCCACTTCACTGCCACAAATGACTACATTCAATCGCCGTCTATGGATTATAATTGATTTCTGAGTGTATATGCATTATTTCTAAAACCTCTAATAAGACTATTTTAATAGCTTCATCTGCCTTCTTTTAATGTGATAATTTTCTTTAATAAATAATCAGTTCTTGCTCTTGGATCCATGGCTGAATAAGGGGTAGGAGTGCAATAATATGAATTGGAAAAAACTATTTATCAATACAAACTTCTCCCCAATCCTTCAGAAATTATTCGTATTATCTCTGTCCCTTGTTGTAATCTTAACAACAACCTCTTGTCTATAACCTTCCTAAGTTATTAGCTAATTCAGCACTATCCGGAAGTCTGGGTGACGCATGTAAATTACTAATCTGCCTACAGAAAGCTACCTCGTTTTCTCTGGGCTCAAGATCTTGTATTAAATATTCTAATATAACTTCTTCCACTACATTTCTGTATTTAGGATTTTAGTAGAGCGACGATTAATCGGTTTTAATATTCCCATGATCAGAAAAATGCTACAACAACGATATGAACTTCCATAAATTCTAGTGCCCATCTACTTAGCCTTGATGCATGTGCCCTCAACTTTACTTCAGCTGGGTCTAATATTCACGCTAAATTTTTGTGATTCAAAAAAGCATTTTCTCTTTGGGATTGCTTCGAAGGTAGAATAAGTATTTATTTATCGTCGTTAGTACAGAAAATAATTCATTAGATGAAATGTGCCATTTCAAGGACGATCTAGTAAATGATCCAGATATTTATAATTGCACTAAAACTCGATACAAATGGAGTCTACTTATTAAGAACCTCCCGGTTCTACAAAATGTCTAATGGAAAAGCTTGTCACTAGATTAGAAAAAATTTATAAATCCTCTTTATGGTTATAAGAACCCAACGTATACTCCATAATATCCCCGATGATCTTCAACATCTCCGCGTAGGCTTTCCCCGTCTCTTCCCTCCACTCCATCATCACATTTCTCTTCCTCAGATTCCTTAGTTTTCCCCATATTTTACGTGAACCTAATATTAATTTTCTTATCTCAGAGAAGCCTAGGATTCTATGCAAAATGTAATTAGCCGTATGTATCATCTGCTCTAATTGATGTACATAAACTGGTTTGAGCCTCTCGAATAATTTCTAGCATACGATCTATCGAATCCGAACACATACTCTGCAAATTCTATTATACAAAAAACCAAATTATTGCTCACTAATCCATACTTATCTGCATTGAATATCAAGTCTTATGATCTGACCTACCTAATATACTTCTCTACATTAACATAAACCTCGATCGTATCCTGCCCCATTATGATGGAGTTATTGATTCGCTGTAAAGCTTTCCATAATCATAAATTAATTGACATAAAAATTTTATCTATTTTCCACATTAAAAAAAACGCTAGGTGTATTGTACCAATTCTGTGCTGTACCTATAAGTGAATATATTACCTCCAAGAGGAAGCTAAATTAAATGCTTTCCCAGCATTAGGTTTACACACCAAGTAGCCAAACCCGGACACCAAATCAAATCCTTTGAAACAATTGTTTTCGTTTACCCTTTTGGTTGCAAATAAATAAGTGGCAGTATGTAGTTAACCTTGTGAGCTAGTGTGTTGGGATCCCTAACATCAACAACGAGCATGAATTTTTCGGCACCTTCTTTGGTACTGCAAAGATAGATATTGCTGTTGATGGTGATTATTCACCTGAACGATTTTATACTTTAGCATATGGTTAATAATTTGGTGTAAAAATTCCCTTTTTACTGCCTCTGTTGAAGCTGTTTCTACATTCTCATCTGTGCCCCTGGAACTAACACGCATTTATTCGGAGATGTATCGAAGAGATGAGTCGCAGATTTTCAGTCACCAAATCCCTCAAAATTACCCAAGAATAAGTTTATAGGCCTTTTTTTCAGGATGTAAACTTGCGAAAACACACTGCTGCTTTATCACCTATATATTTTTTCTTATGTTTTCCCTTATTCACATATCATCCCTGGCCTTTGAGTTTCATATGCACCTTACCCAACATCAATTTCCTCCGAATCCATAAAGTCATCCTACTCCGGCTACTCTTCACCAAAAGTAAATGGGAAGTTGTCCACTTATTTCTGGGATGCCTATTCTTGGTCCATCTATCATTGTCAATTCTTTGAGTGGCATCACCTTCTGTGCTTCACCTCCTACTTTATCCTTTGGCCTTGTTGCTAATTGTTCTTCTTCTCCTTCTGTAGTTTCATCTTCATCTGTCACAGACTAAGAGGGTCCAGAGTGTGTTCGCATAAAATTTCATTGCCCATGATGATCTCATCATTTCCCTCCCCGCTTGAAGAACGAGAGCTTCAATATTATTGAACTTGAGGCTAGTATTCATTTTCTTGGTGCTCAGAGCGCTCACCTTTCTAATCAACCCAACCTTCCAGAAATGGTATATAGTTCCCCCAGCTGCCTTAACTCTAAAGCATCACTCCAGTTTCTCGACCTTATTAGATTTCTGTTTAAACTTGGAGTTTATTGAACTTTTGAAGGCAGCTGAATTTAAAAAAATCGTGTATCGACAACTAGTTAACTTAATAGTCACATCATATCGATTTCTTGCTCAGGAGAACCGCATCACGTTGTAGTAACAACAATCTATCTCAATCACTTCTTGGACTTCAACTAAACTATTGGTCTTCCCCCTGTCTCCAAATGCACCATTATTCACCATCCCCTTCCTGTAAGACTTGACAGGGAAGTCACCAATTTCCTCCAACCTCTTCGCCTCAAACAACTTTTAGGCTTCCATGTCCAAACTGTTGTATACATTCTTCACAGACTCCTGTACTTTTTTAATAATTGTGATCACCTGTTTCCTCTTTCAGTGGTACTCAACTAACCTACGCTTCATTTGTGCCTCACCAGGATGAGGCTTCTTCCGATCACTAGCTTTCTTTCTATATCAATATGGTCAGTATGACCATATTTCCTATCTTAGGTCTAAAACAATTGTACCCCTTCTTTTTTAAATCTCCAATGGGTTCTATGACTGATTTTGTTTTTCTCAAGTAGAAACTATACTACTGCATTGGCTTCATTTCTACTCTGATTGGTTCTTTTTTCTTCTCGCCTTCCAATCCCTTAAATTTATCTCCATCATGTAATGAGGGCATGCAGCTCAATTCATATTTCTTTTACTCTCTTTGATCATCCTCTTTCAATTCCGGTCTCAGTGACAGGTCTTCTTCGCTGACCCAAATATATTTGGGCAGAAATATGAATAGGGTTTTCGCAAAACTCTTCCCTTGCTCTTGTGCTATCTTTGGGAGGTGCCTTAACACTTCAACTACATCTTGGAAAGGCATTCTACTGCCTCTCCTTCATCAGCATCCTCAAAAATTACCTCCCTTGATAATAGATTCTCTGCTGTGATTAGACATCACCCCTTCTCTTCCTTAATTCGTTCCTTTAGAGCTTCTATTATTTAATGCTTCCTACTTTGCCTAAACAATTCGTTCTCTTGAAGATCTTCAGACCAAGTTTCTGCCTCAGGTTAACATATTTTTTTAGCCTATCACCTCGTATTCGTAAACAAACCCCTCCACATTTGTCATGCTGAAATAGTTTAGAGTATGGATATTTATTTTCATTCCACTCCTTATATACACCAAAGCTTCCATCTTCTTATTATTCTCCTTCGTTATTTCGATTAACCTTTGCGGCATCTCTGTTGTTTTTAATAGCACTGCTTCAAACAGCTTGTAAATCGAGTTGGTTTTAGAATTCTACCAGCACCAGAGATAGATATCCTCTCTTTCTATTTCTTTCTTAATATCTTCAATTCTTAAGCCTTCTTTTCAGCCAAAAGTAAACCTTTAAATTTAAAATATTGCAATATTGCGTTTTTCGTGTCGGTAAAATATAACTACACGCTCGCAAAAAGATTTTGGTTCTGGCTAGTAATGATATCATTCGTAAAATTGGCTAAAGTTTTCTTTATTATTTCTTTCTGTTTTTGTCTTACTTTTCGCTTAACGGTTATATCAAAACTAAACCTATTCACATACTAATAGGGGTGCTGTTTGATATTATCAAGATATATCAAACCAGTTTTAAGGATTTTGATTTTACTTTAAGTAAGTTTTGACAATGTCATGAGTATCATTTGAAGTGTTTGGCCGTGTGGCCCACAAGCTTGTTCATCTCCGTACTTTCTTTCTATAAAAACATTGTAGGCAACGCCCCTTCCATCAAAATTATTTTTGATCCCATCTATTCGTAGTATATTTCCGTGTCATATTATCCATTTACCATGATTTTCATACGAAGCAAAAATTTGAAAAAAATATTTGGGCTATTTGGCGTTTTGCCACGTGGCCAAATATCATTTGAGGAATATCAAAATGCCAAGAAAAATGTTACGGTAAGTTACGGTTCTACCGTTAAGAAACTCTACCTTTTGAACACCAAGAGTTCGCATAAATAAAGATAGCGAGTAGTAAAAGTCCCGTCTATATTCTCACTATCGTAACGGAAGTTACACAGAAGATAACCTCTCACAATAACAATATTAGAGAAATAGTCCAAACTTATTCCAAATAGGACAAACTCTTACAAAAATAAGATCACAGTAAAAGTCCAAACCTTCTTCAAATATTACAACACAAAGCCTTCTTATGTACTCATATATTCACTGTATATAAAAAAATAAACAAAATAAGAAGAAGAATTCATATCGCACTACTGAAACTACGATCTCAGAACACTACATTACACAAGACAAATTACACCTCAGAAGAGATACTAGATCAAGCAGCTAACCATATTCAGGACAACTTCAGATTTGGTATCCGTGGTATAAGAATGAGCACTAGGGGAAACAGACTTCATTCTCACTTAACTAGTCCGGAAACCAAAAGCAACAAGGATATAGTTGAGAAAGCATTGAAAGCTTGGCACGATACAATCAACTATGGCTTCTCAGTTAACGTCGACGACACACTAATGTTGAAAAAGTTGGATAACCTTCTTTCAAGTGATATCGTATTCCGTGAAAGGAAAGATAAGTCTTTCACTGTCATAGCCCTTCTAGGGGTCTCAAAAGCATTCAACAACTTTAAGTACAGAAGAACCTTCATTAACTTTGAGGAAAAAGCTTTTGTGCTTGAATTTAGCTGCCAAATAAGTCGTCAGGGGAAAACAATGGATATCCGAGGAGTTGACATCGTAACTGTTGATGAAGATTCTAAGGTATGTGATTTTGATGTTATCATTCGCCCACCAGCAGCTGTTTTAATGCTGAAAGATATGCAACACGAGTTCTTTGAAAAGTTAAAGCAGAAATAAGAACTTAAGTCTTCAGTAAATCTTCAAGTTCTCTGTTAACTGTTTTTATTACAGGAGGTCCTTTGTATACCAACGAAGTGTACATTTGAACCAAGTTTGCCCCACAGCGTATTTTGTCATATGCGTCCTGCCCAGAAGAGACACCCCCAACACCAACTATTAGAATATTGGTTCCTAGTAGACTTCTAAATAGCTTTAATATCTTGTTTGACTTCTCAAAGAGAGGTTTTCCACTCAGACCTCCAGATATGTCCCTTTCTTTCAAGTAATCTGGTATTTGATTTGTTGTGTTAGAAACAATTAAGCCCTGAATTTTATCTTTCTCAAACAGGCCCTTCAATACCTCCGATATCATTAGAACTTCTTCCTCACTCAAATCTGGTGACACCTTTAGCAGAATAGGTTTCTTATTATTCAACGAGGAACTAAAAGCTGTTATCCTGTCAAGAAACTCTCTCAAATAGTCCTGTTTTTGAAGGTTCCTAAGGTTTGGAGTATTTGGTGAAGAGATATTTATCACAAAGTAATCAACACAGCTTAATTCAGAAAAGCTCTTTATTCCTTTGATATAATCTTCATGGGCTTTTTCATTAGGTGTCGTCTTATTCTTGCCTAGGTTGACTCCTAATAATATGTGTTCAGGAATATTCTGCTCAATTAAATTTTGTTTCACTTTTTCTATTCCACTTGAGTTGAAACCATATCTGTTTACTACTGCTTTTTTCGGTACATCTCTAAATACCCTGGGCTTTTCGTTTCCTGGCTGTGGTTCTGGAGTGACACTGCCAATCTCAACAAAGCCAAATCCCGAGTCATGCAATCCTTTGACACATTTCCCATCTTTATCAAATCCAGCAGCTATTCCAACTGGCGAAGATATTACTTTTCCAAATACTGTTTGTTTCAAACCTTCCGTTCTGTCCACACCTCTGAAAAACAAGTTGTACTTATATCCTTCTACAGCTAACTTATGAGCAGTTTCTGCATCAATAGTTTTATGTATAATTGGAATTAATATTTTTTCATAAACTTTTTCATCATTTGATATTGTTAAAACGGTTAAACCGCCTAAACTTGCTCCAACGGTTAAGAAGATTCGTTGCATTTACACACAGGCCATATGGCCCGAGAATGTTTGTATGCGGTTGTACATTATTAATGACGTCATCATAGCTTATTAAAACGCAGTTTCAGAAATAAGTATGATTTTTCTTTCTTCCTTTCTCTTTTTAATAATTATAAAAAGAGTGAAATCACAACTTGAACTAAGAGCTACTGTTTTAAGTGGAACTTCTCATTCTAGCTGTGATAACTCGGTGTTCAACAGAGACGATGAAGCTGTTTTTGCAATTAAAGCCGAACCTGAATCCAAATATGCTTTCTACAATGGAGAAGGTTATAATTGCCCTAAACATAATCCAGATGATGATGGACCAGATGAATTTTATTCTGAAGAAGTAAGTTGTTCTGATCAGTATGAAACAATGGAATTTTGTGTTGTTTCTGGTGATGATAATAGAGCTACTTTAACTTGTTCTGGTGATTTAGAAGCAAATGGTTTAAATAGTTTAAATGATTTAGGATGTAAAAAAACAAAATGCGAAACAATAAATTTTATAGATGAAAATATTTTTTGTTTTGAAGGATTTTGTGATAAAAGTTTTGAGTTTCCTTTGAATCCAGAAGGTGATAAAACAAGAACAGAAGGTGTTGTTATTTTAGTTGAACAAAGTGGTTTTTGTCCAACATCTCAACCATCAAGTTCTCCAACTTTTTCTCCTTCTATTTCACCAACTTTTTCTCCTTCTTTTCATCCAACTAAATCTCCTTCTAATAGTCCAACTTATCAACCTACAAAAAGTCCTTCTAATAGTCCAACATATTGTGGAAGTGAATTTGATCCTTGTTCTGGAGAAGATGTTGGTCATTGATGTTTAGAACCTTTTATTTGTGCAAAGGTTTCTTCTAATGTAGATTTATGTTTATCTAAAGAAAATGTTGAAAATGAAACAGAAACTGATCCAGAAACAACTTCAGCAGAACTTGAAGAAGAAACAAATGAATATGAAGAATTTATTTTATATGGAATTGGTGGTTTTGTTCTTTTTTTGGGGGTTTTATTTTTCATTTTTGGAAGAAAGAAAAAATCTAGGAAGAAAACAATTTTAGAACCAAAAGAAGAAACTATTTTAGAAGAAAGTATGCAACTAGAAAATATAAATGATGACTCTGTTTACTTTGACCAAGGGTTAAAAAATGTGTTCAAAGATGAAAACTCTGTTTAAATGTTATTCTGGACTTTAAATTTGAGTTCTTGGTTTGTTTCTTGTTCTTTAAATTTCAAGAAACTTGATAAGAAATAAAGACAACAAACAAAAATTGACAAAACAAAACAAACTACTGCTATCTTAGGAAGAGTACCAATTTGGAAAATAATATCATTCACATCTCTTTCTTCTTGACTTCCAAAATTAGAATAACTTGGTCTATCTTTCAAAATTAATAAAGCAATTATAATGAATAAACCACCTAAAAAAAGAAAAAATCCCAGAAAAAAATATAAATAACTCTTTTCTATATATATCTAAAACGTTGAATAAACAAGAGCAAATAGAAAGTGCATAGAAAACTAGGCCAAAAATAAAAATAACTTGACATCTTCTAAAAATTTTTATATCATCTTCATTCTGTTCACATTCGTCTTCAAGTTTAGAATATACTGAATCAATATTTTGCGAACTTGCTGTAAGAATTAATTTGTCAGCATTCAAAGAATTCTGAAAAACTTCATTCATTAAAAGAGAACCAAATAATCTTGGACATTCTTCAGTAAATAAATCAGCAGCTTCACACATAGTATACAAAGTTTCCAGTTGTTACATAAACTAAATCTCTAAACTATCTGTATCAGTATTCATGTCAACTGATTTTTGAAGAAACTTTCTTAAAGTGCAAGAATTTGTATCATCTTCATCCACAAAATAAACTATTTTACAAGGCAAATATTCTTCATTAATTTCTTGTGGTAAATCAAGACTAAGGGAAGAAATTATTGTGGATTGTAACAAAATATCTACTGCAGTTGAATTTGTGTCTTCTTCTAAGTCACTAAATAAATTTGAAACTAAATTTAACTCTTCTCCATAAATTTTCAAATCTTCATCATCTGTTCTGGTAAGAATACTTCTCATAAAAAGCAAATAAGTTAATTTAGTTGAATAAATTTCAGTTATACTACAAACATCTTGATTTTGAAAACTAGCTGAATCAGAAAGAATTTCATTTTGAACGCTCTCTAAAGCACCACTAAGCTCAACTAGAATACATTCTTCCACTGTCAAACCTCCATCACCACAAATTACTGGAAAGTCAGAATAAACTAATTGTAAATTAACTAATTCAGAAAAGGTGTTGAAACCAGTAATTAAACAAGAATATTCTGTAGCATTGAGTACTTGACTCAATTTCTCACTTTCTTCAAGAGAAGAGAAAGCTTCTAAAGAAGATGTACACTGACTTAACTGTGCTGCTGCAGTAGCTGCAGATCCAATGTAGTGAAACAAAATTGCTCCTGCAGGAGCTGAATCCGCCGATCTAAGTTTACTACTTGTACTTACCAAAGTTCTTATCAAATCTAGATCTTCTGAGACAGATCAATAAATGAGAAAAGGAAGTCCTGCAACCAAAGATTGCACTCCATTAAAGAATGAATCTAAGGTTTCATCTACATCTTCTATGTACTGATTGCAAGTTGTGAAAGTTAGATTGGTGAACGCTTGTAAAGGATCACTTAG
The DNA here is from genome assembly GCA_015227615.1 of Labyrinthula sp. Ha. NCBI lineage: Eukaryota > Bigyra > Labyrinthulida > Labyrinthulaceae > Labyrinthula > Labyrinthula sp. Ha. The sequence goes on along the minus strand of JAALGZ010000016.1, from coordinate 185,907 downwards.
AGCTTCTTCAGTTTGAAGTTGAAAGCCTGAAACAGAAGAAATATTTTCAAGAATAAACGAGAAAACATCACCAGCTAAATGACTTTGTGCAGGGAATAAAAGTGGGAACCCTATTGTACTATGTTCAATCTTCTCAAGAGATAGAGTAGCTGCTTGTAGTTGTGTTTCATCCAAATTGTTTGGATTATAGGTAGACTGGAAGATTCCTATGGTCGCAACTCTTATTTCTTCTGTGTTTTCTTCATATTCGTATGAAAATGCAGCGTTGTTAGTAAGCAGTGTCTTTAGTATATTACTTCTGAGATCTTGTTAGTTAGGTATTAACGTTTAAATATGACATAATTGTGACGGTTATAATATAGCAAGCCAAGGTTATAACTATATTACACAGAGTACGCACCATCTGTGCCCTATACCTATTACATGAAGTACATACATAGGTATGTAACAGGCTAGTTAGTATCAAATATGTTTACGAAAATCTTTCACAGGATGAAGGTAGTTAAGAAACTGCAAGGTCAATATGTTGACATCCCCCTTTCTTAAGAGACTGTCCGTACGGAGTTTAGAAAGGATAAATGTGCATTAGGTGTAAGTTCCAATCCAACAAAACTCCAGTCGGGCCTGCTGTTACTGTCTCTGGCAAAGAATTCTATCTTGTTGCAGTTAGGGTAACAGTGATCCAACAACTTGTAAAAGTAATCAGGTTTAGCGGAAGGAAGGAAAACGTTTGATGTAAAATAATTCGGAAAATCTAAAGAAACGTTTTCGTTGAAAGTGTCATTGTAGTGTAGTGTAGGTTTCTGTTTTCTTCTAAATATTAAGCAGGTTTCTTGAGAGTGTTGGATAAAGTATACCAGGCTTTTGTGTAAAATACCAGAGTTATACTTCTTAATCCAAGTAATAGTGTCTTCTAAATAATAATTTAATGAAGTAGCCCATTGTAAAGTAGCGAGATATGAATAATTTGTGACCCAAATAAAAAGCAATCTTCCAAAATGGAAGTGTTGTAAGGGTATATTAATTCTTTTGAATTCGTTTAATGAAAGTGTAGAATAATTTAAAGAAACACCTCTCGTAAGATTACGAGCTCCTACGGGCCAAGGAGGGTCCATAACTATAATATTGTAAATGTCTTGATTTTGTTTTACAGTAAGTTGAAAATCTAGAATATTACAAATATAAATTCGAGCGTTGGGAGGTTAAAAATAAATATCACCTAAACTTCCTTCAATTCTATAACGATTGCCACTTAAATATTGTAGTAAAATCTTTTCATGGTTTGAATGAGAAAGATAAGTAAGAATAATACCTGTCTCCAGAACGGACAGTGTAATTACTCCAAACCGTGAATTAAATCTTGTTGAAGGAGCTAAGTTGGCGGTGAAATCCATAGCATGTTCAGTCGAAGTAAAAACAGCTCTGTAATCGGCAAGCGTAGTCCAATAATCTGTGTTTTCTAAGATTGCTCTGTAGATGTCTTCAATAAAGGATTCATTAGAGAATATTTCAGAAACATAGTTGTCGCGATGGATTTTAATCAATTGTTCCAAATCCTCTTTAGCGTGTATCCCATCTTCTTTATAAGAATCTTTGTATTTATTTGCATCATACTCTGAAAGCATCAAGTTCAAATGTAATGGGTCACTGACTCGTCTAAAATAAGGTATAGCGACGGGTTCTTCTGGCTCCTTACAAACTTCTTTGAATCTCCGTATGATTTGTTCTTTTTCTTTTAGCATGTTTAATTTTTCAGGAAGATTTTTATGGAATGTTGTTATTCCTAACTCGTCAGCCAGGAACTTGTTAGCGTCAGCGATAATAAATTTAAGTCCATGGGAAATACCTATTGATTGGATTTTCAATAAAGATTGTAGTTGAGAAGAAAGTTGTTGTTTGCTGCGGAAAGGTAATGCTCCAGAATTAATGTAATCTTCATATTTTCCACATCCGTATCTAGCGACTAGTAAAGAAAAAATCTCCTTCTCAATTTGAAACCATCCTAGAGTACGACTTTGTTCTAAATAATCCTTGTTGGTGGTTTTAATATAACGAACTTGAAATATTAGATCGTCTGGTTTTTGAGCTACAATATCTTCAGAAACGTTGAGTTGATCTTGATCCAATTTATGTAAATAAGTAAGTAGACTGTTCTTTTGAAATACATCGGATAAGTCATTCTCCACAAAGCTTCGAACCATCAACGACAAATATTTGTAAATACTAACTAAATGTTCCCACGTATCATCAGACTCCTGAAATCCCAGCCAACGCACCTTGACTTCATAATAAACTGGTGCAGATCTGGTGAGTCTTATTTCTATGATTGATTCTACTTCTAAGCTTTGAAAGTTATGAGCAAATAAAGATTTGAGTTTAGTTGAACCAACAGGAAGTTTATCAGCGTAAAACCAAAGCCTAGATCCATGAACGGTTTTAAGCTTACCAAGTAGACTTTCCACTTGATAAACGTTATCCGAGACGATTTCGACAACTTGATAAGGTCCAATCCAATTTAATCTAGTCTTCTCGCTGGCACTGGGTGTTCCGTGCTCTGAAACGAGCACGTGGTCCCCTTCAGCATATTGGATGAGAGGTCCTCATCTTTTATTGCGTCTTGAATTTTCAATGTCTCTTTGTAATTTTACTGTAAAATATACACGATCTTGAAGTGTATCTATTTCTTCCATCAGTCTTTCACAGTCTAGAATTAATGTTTCAACATCGTTAGGCTCTGCGATTCGATCCTTTAAGCGTATAGCAAAATGCTCGGAACCCATTTCTAATAAAGGAGTAGCCAACTTGAACAACATAAATAGTTCGTTGGGTGTTTTCCCCCTCTTCTAAGATTAGGTTTGTTATTGATAATATAAGAGATAGTGTCTAAAAGGTTTGGTCATTCAGTTTCGTGTAATCGGAATTGAGAAGTTAATGAGCGGATACATCTAAGTATAAGACTATTGGCAGTCTCGACAGCTCCGTTCGTCCAAGGGCTATAAGCAACGCTGAACGATTGCTCGAATCCAATGGACTCTGAAAACTGCTTGACTAATTGGTTCACGAAATGGCTACCATTGTCGGTAACAACTAGAAAATGTTCTTCTAAGCATAAATCTACTCTCCAGCGAATAAGTTTGTACACTAAACCAGCCGCAGTAGGAGATTTGCGATACGTTAGCATCGTTTTTCGCGTGCATGAATCTAAAACAACTAAAATGTATCCCGCTTTATTGATATATAAATAGTCTGCCCTAATGATTTCCCTAGCTTTACGAGCTAATTTTGTAAAATTGAATGGGCGTCTAATAATAGAAGGATTCTTCTGACAGAGTAAGCAGCGATTGTGATACATCTTGATAATCCAGTTCAAATCACTCTGCTTTATTCCAACAAAGTAATATAAGTTTAAATAGTTTTTCTCTGCAGTTAACGACGGATGACACTTTAAAACGTGATTTCTGATAATAATATCGGCAGATTTGTTCTTCGGGATAACCAGCTTACCATCTTGGTAATAAAATCCATCCTGGACTTCGTAATTTCTATCTTGTTCCTCTGAAAGAGAGGCCTGAGCGACTCGTATATCTTCTAAAGTAATCTGTGTAAGCTTCGGCTTTCCGTAAAAGGGTGATATGTATGAAATATGGTCTGAAAATAATTTGCTCTTTAGAGAATTGAGATTTGTTGGGATACTAAATAGTTGAGGGTGGACAACTTGTTGTACATCATCTTGAGAATTTTAAATATGTTCTAAAACGGTGACTCTACCTAAACGAAAAGCTTCATCCTTCGTTGCTTCTTGAACATCTTTGTAATAGACTTCTTCAACTTCTTGAACATTATCCCACATTTTAACCTCATCTTCTGAAATAGTTGGTATATCTTCGTAAAAGTAAATATCTTCAGACTCATAAAAATCATCTTCTGTTATTAAGACAGTGGCTCTTCTAACTTTAGTATGTTATTCTTTGTATCCCCAGCGAATTAATAAATCCGAAACGAAATTAGCTCTCGATGGGATGTGGTAAACTTTCATGTCAATGGACTGGATACGAATAGCCCATCTATAGAGACGGTCCCACTAGACACGCTTCTCGTTTTCCTTTGTGCGAATCACCGAGAGTAACGCTCTATGGCCCGTATAGACATGTATTCCTCCCACATGGGTTCTCATAATAAAACCAATGCGTTGGAAGGAGTATATTATAGGATAAAGTTCCTTCGATGCAATGTGCCATCGAAGCTAACTGTTTGTAAATGCACCGGATAAAAAGATCATGGGTTTTGGTCTAAGAGTTCGTACGTCAGAGCTAATATTTTCCTCTTCCTCCTGAAAAACTACTAAACTCCATGCAGAATAGGAGCTATCTGTAAAAAGTAAAAGTGACTTTTCATAATCGTAAGTACATAAAAATCTTTGAGAAGCTTCAGAAATTGCACGCTTTAACTTGTTGTAGGATTCTTCAAGATCCTCTGTCAATGTAATAATTTCTTTGTTCTTTTCAATGTCTGCCAATTTCTTACCCTTAAGGTTTGCATATTCAGAAAAGGGTCCTTGAAGTTTAGAAAGATTAGGAATATTGGGTCCAATCCAGTTTGAAAAATACACAAGTTGTGACATTTGATGTCTGTAGATCGGTTTGGGTATATCTAAAACCTTCTTGTAGAACTCGGAGCTAAAGTTCTATTTTCCATTTTTAACTTGACGTCCACACCAAACAGTAACTTCTTCACAGATGCCACATTTTCTTATGTTGTATCTAACCTGCTTGATCTGAGTCCTCTTAAGTAGATGTTCAAATACTTCTAATAAATCTTGAAAGGTTTCTGCGTAAACTAATAAGTCGTCCAACCAAGCTATTGATCCATTAGATGGCGTACCAAACTTCTTAATAACAGGTCCGTCAATAACTTCATTTACAACTCTTTCGAAAAATAAAGGTAGTGTGTTACACCGCCCCATTGGAGCTCCTCGAATTCTCCAAGCTCCACGGCGTGTAACCAAAGTAAAAATATCTCTAAAACTTTTTTAGTGGGTAGAAAGTCGAAGCCACTTAAAATATCCAACGTCAAATAGAATCTTGAATTCTTGATGGATAAAAATTGTCTCTCAAGATTAGGTAAGCTAAGTGCCGTTGGAACTGTTATTTTATCCAACTTGATCATGTAACTGACCATCCTGAATCTGTTAAACAGGTTATTGTCTTTCCATTTTCCCTTTTCCTATGCACTAAGATCATTCCAGTTGGAAGGCGTGCCTATTTTCTTTGGTACAACAAATACCGGATGACCCCAAACCGGATTTTTGGCTCGTTTCACAATTCCAGCGCTTGCTAGTGCGGTAAACTTGCATTCCAAAAATTCCTCTTCTTCAGGGGTTTGGTGGTATCCATCACTTCTTAAAACGCGAGCGCCATCCTTGAGGGTTACCTCGATAGGAGTCAATGATGACATCATATCATTCGATTGCTTAACCCCCCAGGAGGTGATATATTTTCGCATAAGAAGCTTTATTTCTACTTTCTGTTCCTCATTTAGATTTGATGAATCGACCTTAGATTTAACCATTTCGTTTAAAAGTTACGTTTCTTTGTGTCTCTCAATATTGCCTTCTCCAATCTCGACCTCATTGAACTCCTCAGGTATGTTGTCTACCATGTTGGAGACCAGAATGGCTGGTATTGGCTTGCCAACCGGAACTTCGTCTAGGTGCTCAAAATGTGTTGAGGTCACCTCTTCCAACGGGATGCATTTGATTGAAGAAACCTTGTTCTTTGTAAATGAGTGTATATCCGTAGCTCTTGAAAAGTTAGATTCATGTATCTCTATATTGTATTCAGATCCTCTTAACAAATCTTAAAAAATCTTAATCAAATATTGTTCTGCTTCGACTTGCAACATTAGAACATCGTTATTCCTCTGCTGATGTAGATCTATGTCACGGTGCTGCTCGTTGTAAAATATTAAATACCTGAAAGATTTGAATTTTAAATCAGAACCCTGAAAGCGACTAGATGGCTGCGTTTGGTTTACAAAAGTTATTGACTCTCCTAAACGGAATCCAGCTTCTACAAACACTGTAAATATAGTCATCCAGTGTTGAAACTCAATAAGTATAGATATAAAGGTATAATCTTGTATTCCACTGATAAAGTTATTGTCTCTGAATCCTAAAGATGAGCCATCGTGACAGATTAAGATGTAAAGTTGTCTGACAGGAAGCTTCTTCCTCGATAAAACACTAGATTCATCAGTACTTGGTTCTAGAGTTGGTAACTCCTTGCCAACATCCTATTCAGCTTTCTCTACATCTGGAGCTTTGCTGACATCTAGCTCAACACCAAACCTTCTTAAAGTTCTCTCGCCGACTATAATATCGTCCCAAGGAGGACTTCTTACACAGAAAAATCGTTGTTCTCTCAAGTTTAATTTAAAGTCCTTCTGGATCAAGATAACTTTAGCGATGACAACTTTGTCGATTGGGTAACGATTCTTATCTAAAAACTCAATTTCCTTTACGAACTTCGGCTTCTCTTCTCTAAGAATATAAGGTTCAATAGATTCAACACTAGAAACGTTGTAATAAGCACCAGTATCCGCGAGCCCCTTGACAATAGCGTAATTTCTGTCAACCTTGTGCATCATCATCAGTTTAATGGTTCTAGCAGAATCACCAACGTGCTTAACATGAATAACGCGGACCAACTTCATCTTGGATGTTTGTAATTGATGAAGTGGTTAGACTGGTTCTGATCCCCTCTCTCCGGATTCTAAGTGTTGAATATGACCAACTTTGATTTTGTTCTTGATCATCTTACTCTCGATCCTGAATTTGTTAGATCTTCTGTTCAAAACGAAGTATCTATTTACCAGAAGTGATTTTAATGTTTCAAGGTTTGTATCTCCAGTATTAAATTGGAACTCTTTGTAAGTCAAATCAAACTCTCTAAGGACTTTCTTGAATACGATCTTGCAGATCTTCTTCTTATTCTTCTTCATTTCCGCAGCGTTCATATATTTCAGGGCTTTGTAAACGTCATCAAAGAATAGGTAGACTTGTTCTACCACCTTGAGTTTTTTAACCGGCCAAGATACATTTTATTCAATGTTAATTAAGCCTCTTACACGTTCAAATTTCCTATGTTTTTCAAGGTGTTTTTGAAGGTAAGTAAAAATAGATCTTCCATTAGAGATATCCACCCCTCTTTGATATAACGCTTCCGATACTTCTTCAGTTAAGAGATATCGTAAGCTAATTCCTGGTACACTTCTTACAACGTTTTGGAAGTCATGTAAAAAAGCTTCAATTGCATCGCCAGTAAGAATCTTTAATTTAGGAGGTAAAGACATCTGAATAAGAGGGTGCCCTGTGTTTGAATATGAAGTTTGTGGCCAATCGTGCGCTGGAACATTATACTTGTTATTTTTAGCTTTCTTCTCCGCATAAAGACTTCCAGTTTCTGACCAGGGAGCATAAAAAGACCCCAATGCATTGTTCTTCATCGTATTGTCAGATGAATTATCCTCAAAGTTTTCAGGCTTTATTTCGCTAACTTTTGCTGATCTTAATGAATTGTCACCATCTTGTTGACCTTCTTGATTTTGTGGGTGATTGAATCCTCTTGTTTCTTCCTCTTGAACATTACTATTCCTTGTTGATTCCTCTACTTCTTCTAATAGTTTATTAATTCTCACTTCTTTTTCACGAATAGCTGCTTCTCTTTCAGCCAGAGCCAGTTCTCTTGATTCTATTTGTTCTTCTCTTCTTACTAAGGTTCTTCTTTCTCTCAGAATACGATTAACTCGGTTCAAAGCAGTGGGGGATAAAAGTTTGCTTCCTGATACTTAAGTAGAGCTACATGTTGTTGTTGGGTTTGTGAAAGAAGAAGGAGTCTGTGGTGGATCATTTTGTACGAAGTTTGTACGAGCTTCGTTCCTGTCCATTTCTTGCGGTGAAGGGGAAGTTTCAGTATGCTGCGTGCACGCATTCGTCTTTTCTTGATCCATAGTTCGTGTATCTTACTTTTTCTGCTTAATATTCGTAACGTGCTCAGTTATCTACGTTATTCGAATAATGTCTTTAGTATACTACTTCTGAGATCTTGTTAGTTAGGTATTAACGTTTAAATATGACATAATTGTGACGGCTATAATATAGCAAGCCAAGGTTATAACTATATTACACAGAGTACGCACCATCTGTGCCTTATACCTATTACATGAAGTACATACATAGGTATGTAACAGGCTAGTTAGTATCAAATATGTTTACGAAAATCTTTCACAGGATGAAGGTAGTTAAGAAACTGCAAGGTCAATATGTTGACAGCAGTTTTGCAACAACGAGCTCTTGTTTGAGTGTCTGGACTATTCCAACGATGGACACAACGACAGAGACAAAGAATGCTGCAATAAGTGGGTAAATATAGCTTAGTTTACTAAAATTCATTTATCTTGATCTCTTATTTAGAGCTAATCGACGAAATAGGTGTCGTACACAAGCTGTTTACTTCTCATAACCAGTTTCTTAAATTTTGAATCATGTATAAAATTTGAATCGAATACTGGGCATAATAGTTTCGTTTAGGAAACAATTATTTGTCAAGTGAAATTTATCGAAAAATATTGCTGTATTGAGATCACGCTTTAGAGAATTTAGATATATATAAATTATTAGAAGAAACTAACAAAAAGATTTTTAAGGAGCGCACTGCAACCTAGAGAACAAAAGACAGCTTGCAAAACTCGAAAATTCAATTGGAACAGGAATACGAATAAGGGTTATTGTCAATATTTTAAATTGTTTGGTTCTATCCATGGCCACTTCAAACAAGAATGCGCGACTCTCCCGGAAAGTCGCTTTGATTACTTTTAGTGCCAATCTTCAATATCTAGGGAAATTGGAGCTTAAACATTAATGAGTGAGTTAGTCCGACGTCCTGTTCCTTGTTATCTCTCATCTTAGTCTTAAGAAACTATGTTGTGACGCGGTATGTTCGGAAAAACTGTAACTCTTGTTTGTTATTGCTTTGTTGTGTTTTAGGTATTTTTAAAATAATAAAAAATTTTGAACCAACGTATTATATCACTAATCAAAAGCAGGAAAATTCCTGAAGTAGGTTCTACCTATATATTTAATAGAGTAGGCTACATGGCAAATTGCCCAGAACATCAGATATCGCAAACAGTATAATCTTACCATCAATACTTTCTCTATTACTTGAGGGCTCGTCAAAGGTGTTTAATTAAAGTAAAAGTTGTGCTCTTTGCTGAAAATCTTAATGAATTTAAAATTAGATTCAGTGAATTAGACGGAATGAGAACAGTAAGCATGATCTTTAAAAAAAAAGCACACAAAAAAAGTAGTGTAAGTTGTCTATAAAGGCCTGGAAGCTGTTGCTTTCATTGAAGATGCAAAAGACACAAAACTGAGGCTGAGAGCTGAGAATTTGATGGTACGTTCGATGACAAGTATTTTTTGAATACGATTAACGTCAAACCGAGTTTATTTCTTTCCATTATGGTAAATTGCCTATGTGTGAGTACAGACAGAAAAGAGCAACTAGCAAACTTAACGAAATTAGTCATTATTCTTCACACCAATAGTTGCGATAATAATTTAATTCTTAGACTAGTTCTTAAACCTTTTTATTCTTCCTCCAGTTACGATCCATTCTCATCAGGTTTTCATCTAAAGATTCTATTCATTCTATCTCATCACCTACGTTTTCAATTATTTTCTTAAAAACTCCGGCAGACTATCTGTCTCCAGCTCTTATGTTGATATTTACTCTTAATCCTTTAATCTTTCCTTCTTTAGTCACTGTTTCTTCTACTCGTATTTAGTATCATTGTACAGTGGAGTAAGCTATGCTGAATATTTTCATTTGAATATGATAAGCCATCACCATTCTCTGGAGTGTTTTCTCTGGTTTTAAGTGTTTTACTTCAACTTCAAGGCTAAGGACCGTCAAATTCAGGATTCATACCCGTTCCAATCATCCCCTTCATCTGTTTGCTGCGGGTTCTCTGTCTTCAAGATTCTTCTTACGTTACCTGGTGATACAGGACTAGAAAAATTTGTGACAACGAAAAGGTATTTCTTCACAACCAATCCTTTCTTAATTCCTACATTTTCTCCTCTCTGCAGATTTTAATTGAACGCTGTATATGGTTGGCCTATCAGTTGTTGTGTTCAGTTTTTTTATTAAGACTGCACAAAGTAATATTGCAGAGTGTGTGTCGTTTCGAACCATTGGTATCTGGCACCCCCAGTTTCAAAATTAATGGATTCCATGTTCATCTGCATTACATTTGCTGTATGTTTTAAATTTATTACAAAGTATCTTGTATCATGGCTTTTCATTCCAATAGATTCTTCTTTATCCTTACGATTTTGGTTCTTTGAGAACGAGATGTCTGGTTTAAAAAATAACAGTAGTTTTTATCATTGAAACATCAGTCACATGCCTTTAGAGCTAGATCCCTTTTGATCCTAAAGCCAGTTTAATATATCCTTAGAACCATTAAATCAGTGCCGTATAGCCTCCAATATCACAAGAGGTTGCAGCATCTAGACATGCCGTTCTCAAAGGTTTTGATTCCTTACGTCAAGATTTTTACGTTGCAGAAAAAGCTTGAGGATTAAGTTTTGCTTCACGTTATGGTAGAAAAAAAACAATTTTAATTTTTTCTTGTATACTTTAGAAAAGGGATTGGATTTGATTCATTGATAATTTACCAATAAATTATTAACTAAATTTTCTTGCTGATACTCATCAAAATTTACAAGAGAAATAGGGTTGAATGTTGATATTCGAGAAAAATGGACCACACGGGCCTGAGTGAGATTACCCTTGCTTTGTTTTCTTACTATATCAAAACCTTCAAAGCTTGACCATATGGCGAATCTTGTTTTGATGGTCTAATGATAAGAAAAATAACATCAGAATCATTTGATATGAATCAAAATTCCAATTGTCTCATTGATCATTAAAACAAAAACAAATGTCAACTAGTTACTAATGAATTTCATTAAACCCGATCCCTACTCGAGAGTACTGCATTTTCATCTGGACAAATAACTGTAGAACATTTCACTTTACACTTCAGCACGCCTTGTGCGGTAAACTTGATGCATTCTTTGTAATAGTTTCTCGTAACTACGTGGTCAAGTGCCTAGCAGGTTCCGTTCGACCCCGATGGCATTAAATTAAGTTACACTCATATATTTTTTCCCAGTTTTGACAACAACAGTGCTCAAATCAGTGAACCTACGATTTCCGCAGTTATTCTTAAACGTAGCAGCTAAATTCCTGTAGCAGAAGTAAATCTGGCTATGTTGGTTCAGTGACTAACATTGTTTAGCTGAGTTAGATGAGCAGAAGAGCCCAAATGTTTAGCCACAGTGCATATGTTTCAAAAACAATCATTGTTTCACTTCCACTAAGAGTTTGAGCGCATACAACTAATATCTTTTCATTAAACTTATTCATTTATACATATACATGGTTTTTGAACGACAAACAAGAATCTCCATTTATGTAAATACATTTCTGTTCAGAATGTTTGAAAAATTGCCCAAAATATTTTTCACTGAAACAAAAAATACTGGGCATAAAAGAATACAAAAAATGTCTAATTCACCACTTGAAAACCTACTGCAAGAACAAGCTGCCAGGCTTGGAAATGAACTGAACCGCCTTATTACAGAAGCAAGGGAAAACGCAGAAGTCAAGGGTTTCCTGGACGGGGCAAATCAGATGCTGGAAGATCTTAGGTCCGCTCTGGAGAACGATAATCTCAAAGTACAGCAGTTTCGGTGTTTTATTCTTTCAGGGTGTGTTGGCAATAATTGGTGAGATGTATCTGATGGTAACCCAAGCAATTACCGCAGCTATGGAAAGCGAAACAGCAGAAGCCCTTGTCACCCTCTTGAAGGACTTCAAAGCCAGTCATCTTGATAACATGTCTTCTCGCGCAGAAGGAGGTGCTGGGAACGACGCAGATAACTAATATATTATTCATGGTTTATCCAAGGACACTTAAAAACTTGGATAAGTTTTCAACCTGGAAGCCTTTGTATTCAACCTTTTCACCATCTACACAGATATACCTCTTGCCTTTCTGCTCTTTCGGGATAAATCTGTAGCAACGAGTAGGTGCGGCATGCAGGAACTTGCTTCGGTCTAAGTCTGGATTCTCTACGTTCAAGTAGTATGACAGCAGATTCTTTCTTCCTCCAAGATTGAACGAGATTTGCATGTACCCGTCATCAAGACGGGACTTAGGACCTGGTTGTGCGTCACCTGCCATCCAAGCCATGTTCACATTCCACATGTCGGTGAACTTGTCAGATTCCACGGTGATCCAGTTATCAGGTACCTCTAGGTCTGGATCAGGAAGCAAGGCAAAAGAAACATCTGACGCATCATTGCGCTCTTGAGACTCTAAATCAAAATTTTCCCAGTAGGACGGTACTTGCGGAACTGAAGGATGATCCGGTGTTCGAGCAATTGACTCACCTTTAGAAGCTAAATTATCAGAGAATGAGATAAATAGTACCAACTGGAAGATAAGATATCATGCCTGAATATCTCTTTCGTTTTATTATTCCAAGAACTGTATAAATCGCAAAGCGTAATCCACCTAAGAATCTCAACTTTTCACTCTCAATGTCACACCAAGATATAAGACCCCACTCCATGCTCAGGAAAGAGTAGATTCTCTTTGGATTTGCTTTACCCATAAATTGCATGCAACATAAATCCATCCTCTTTCTTTCATCATGTGATTTACACAAACCTTTCACCAGAACAACGGTACTCTGCTTGATCCCTATTTCCAACCTAGTATCAACCTCTTTTACCAAACTAACAGCTAACCCGTTTCCAGAACCTGCGGGAATTATACCCAAACTCAATTTTTGAACAATAGTTTTCCATTCAATAGGATTTCTAAGCATAATACCCTGAATAACTTCAAACATTAACCCATCTCCTGAGACAATCAAAATAGAATCAAATTCAATTAACTTTCCTAACGGATAACTCTCTATGTGCTTCTTGGCATGATTTTGTCGGTTGGTTTTTATTAACAAAACTTCAGGAGGTTCATGACCAAGTTGATCAAGAATAGGACGAACCTTACTGAACTTGGACAAAGTTTTACCATTTCCAGCGTTTGGATTAAGGTATATTAAGAGTTTTGGGGTTGGTGGTAGAGGAAAGACAGTTTGGTTTGGATTCGGTAGCAAAACCTAAAGATTGAAATAAAAAGAGATACCTACAGATGATGGAGTTTTCTTTCGATGAGAAGAAATAAGCCAGGAGCAAACTGCATGCCAATGTGTCAGTTGTGCATCCAAGGAATCAGAGCTTGAAGATATTCTAACTGTTTGTTCCTTGAACTTCAAAGACTTTTTGTTTGTAGAAGAATTATAAGAGTATCCTTTTAAGGTTAGAGTCTTATGAGAGGATATCGTATCTTTCGAAGTAAGTTTTGCACCAATAAAATCTGTAAGATTTACACGAAGAGAGGACAGTGGGGCGAGAACTTGAAGTTTCTCTGTGTTGAGTTGAAGTTCCTTTATATTTGAGAGATATTTCGTATTAAGGTAAATACTTCCTACATTGTTAGAAAGGTCTAGAGATAGCTGAACCATCGGTCTTAGAGTGTTTTATGTTTTCTTTTATGTATACGTCGTTCTCTTTCTTATCTATTAGAGGGTGAATATGAACATTTCCCTGATTGCCCAAAATTCCATTTCTTCTAACGGTAGTATACTCTAAATAATCTTCCAATTAGAAAAACATCAAACGTGATATAATCTTCTTTGAAATGGAATACAAAAACAAACAAATCAAACTTAGACATGAATATGTATAACAGCCTTCGTTGGTATATGTAAGTTAATATATACAGTAGGATATAATTAACAAATGGTTATATAGTAAAGTAACTCCTTGAGGAAATAAAACTTTACGTAGATATTTTGGGCAAGTACTTATGTTATTAGCAATATATATATATCGATGAAAAGAAAGGAGTAAAAAACATTTTAAGTGGGCTAAATATATAATAAGGTATATAATTAATAAACTGAGAACTTAATAACTAAAAAACGCAACAAGGCGCCTCAAAGAGTAAAACATTCGCAGAAATGTACGACAAAATTCATTCCAGCGTTCGATCAACTAAGGAGGTTTCAATATATAGCCAAAAAGGGTAATAAATAATCTAAATATTTAAACTCTAAATATAAAAATGAATTAAAGGGCCAAGTAGCTCTATAAAGGTTCTATTAAAGAGCTGGGAGTCTTAATTTTAACGCTCTTGTTGCTATATAAAGAAAGACGCAAACCTTTATTTTGTTTGCAGTGCCACAAATATAAATATTTATGAATAACATATTTTGCTAGTTCTATTTTAGTTGGCAAGAATTTGATCTAGTCCATAATAATAACTCCTAGCAAGTTTAAGTTATCTTAATTGAATTCTCCCTTGATTCTTTTCTGCTCTAATTCGAGTAAAAATTAAGGCCTGTCTGATCCTGGGACTGTGAAGGACATTAAAAACTTCAAATCCACCCACTTAGTATTTATATAAGATTAGAGACAAGTATTACTAGGCAGTAAAATAAGGAAAACTAGAATTGCATTTTTATATTTATTATATGGTAATTTTACGACCTTTGTCAGAAGTTAATAGAAAAACATAAAATGAGCTAGTAAAGCACCACCTATGAAAAGATTGTAAGCTTAAGCACAAATGCCTAGATTTGGTCATATAAGGAAACATGAAACACATATATATTACTAATTAACGTTACTGCTAAACATTATCACTATTCTTTAATTCCACTTAATTTTGTACACGAGTGATTACATTCAGATAACTTTTCCTCAACGAAAACACTTTTACTGGTTGTAACTAGTTTTTTTTTGGCTTTTTGGTTAAACTGCCTTAATTTTGCATGAGTTAGTTGGGCCAGGCATTTTCATATGCTTCTTGTCATTATAAATGACAAAGTTCATTAGTTGGAATTTCTTCCTAACCCTTAGATAAGGTAAAATACCAGAAGACACTTTTACCGTGTCAAGGAGAGTATGATTTAATATATGTTTTTTTTTAATGATACGAGCTCTGTCCCTGTTTTCATTTATTTATTTCATCTGCATACGTGCGTTATTATCTACTCGTCTGTAACTTTTTCGTTGTTTCGTCGAGATACAATATCACTCAAATGAAACAGCGATGTTTGATATCATATGCCGATAGTTCCTTACATCATCTGAAATATCTATTTAGAAATTTACTAAGTTGATTTGACCAGTTTAAATTACTTTACAGAGTTATTTAGGCTCAATAGTCTAACCGTAGCGCAATGTGTAACTACCAATAAGAGCTGCACTCGACTCTATGTTACTTAAAAGTTACTGAGCTATTGGCTAGCATATTGTATCCTGTTAAGTTCCGTTGTTTGGTGCAAGTCTTATCGACATTTCTTGAAGCTGGTTGATAAACCAAGGCCCGTTTGATGCATTGTTCAAAATTGTGGTTGTCCTGCATTTTCCTTATGATTAAATCGAAAAAGAAGATTACAAAAAATCGCTAAATAATCTGTCGTGATCCAGCTGCAAGGCTCCCAGAGTTTCCGAATTATAATGGCATATCAACTATCTATTGTATGAAGTTTCCTGCGTGTTTTCGAACAGTTGTTATTAGTCTTAGATTCTTTGGTTAGAATGGATGTGCTGTTGCATCTTACACTGTTTTATTAGGTCAAACTGGATATGAGATAGACTACGTCGTTGTTTTCTCTGGACAATTTTAGGTTACCAGATGTTCGAGGAAGGTTTATGAGGGGGATTTAGTATATTCTGAGATTCTAGTTATCGGATTCAATTTGTCTGGTGTTTGGATTGTTGCTTTTCTTTTGGCCGTGAGTGCTGGAGGATACGCAGTTCTTATTTATTTATGTTATAGGGGAACGATTTCATAATGTCTTGGGGGGGGGGAAGAATTTCACGATCTTTTAGGGGGCAACGAATAAATATCTGCTGTTGTTCTCATCAGAATATGTGGTATTTGCTCACGAGTTGTTTCTATAGTTCGGGACAATTGTGTTGATATATTCATGTAGTCGGATGTGATCTATAGGGTTCAAATTGCTAATGACACTGATCAGATAAGTAATTTCTTTTTCTGGTAATTAATATATTCTATTACTGTATCTAGATGTTTTGTTGTTTTTTTATTGATGTATATAAGTATCTTAGAATAATTAAGGTTGAGTTGAGGGGTATCTGGTTAAGGGAGGATGGTGGTTGGGTTTTCAATCCGGGCGTGCTTATTTTTTCCATATTTCAGTTTTTCTGGTCCACTTTTTTCTCTTGTTAGTTTATTTCTAATTATTGGTACAGGTCCAAGTTCATTAATTTTTTTCTCGTTTGTTTGCCCAGGTAGGGGTATGTTCAAGTGGAAAAGGTTCCTCTCCTTGTGGGCTTATTTTATGGATATAATATATATATATGCTTGGGTGGAAATAGTGTAAAATGTTTAGAGTGTGATATTTATCAATAGTAGTGTATTCTGGGTGGACTAGTTTTGTAGAATCTGATAAGTGGTACTCCTTCTATTTCCCCAGTATATTTTCTAGGTGCAACTTATCTTCTTCGAGTGGAAGTGATTTATTACCACTTCACTCATGACTTTTCTTGAATCTTCTGGAGATTTTCTTGGAGGCTTTAGACACCGATGAATGATTTGGGTGGTTTTCTGTGTTGTATGTTGCTAAGGCTATTATCACAATTGGTGCCAGGATTTTTCTCATTTTTATACAAATGTTTCTGGCCATTCGTGTATATCTAAATTTGTCGCCGAAATCACGCACTGAGCTTATTTTACTAGTAACGGCTTCTGGTTTTATCATTTCCCTGTTGAAAATAGATCCTAAGTACTTAGATTGATGTATTGTTTCTATGATATTTTCTTGTATTTCAATGTTGTCGGTGCTTAGTTGGATTTTCTCGTCTATTACTATTTTTCTGCTAAAGATATCTAGTCTTACCGCTCTGTTGCGGTTAATTGCATTATCTCAGATTCGAGAACTCATATGGAAGTTGGGTAGAGCTGTGAACAAAGCGTTCAGTAACATTATTTTTCGACAGAACGTTATCACTATGAGATTGATGTCAATAATTGGCATTCTATTCATGATGTTCTGCACATCGCTCGTAAACCTAGCTTCGGGTTTACCTATGTTGATTATTAGACCTGTGGATTACCCAAGATACTATATTTACGAGACAAATATAATAATTTCTCATCCATTCAAATACGAGTAAATATATCATCGGCAAAGAAAGGTACCTAAGAATCTTATTTTGAAGTTAAGTTCCATTTAAAGTAGTATTCCTTATTGCTTCCATTGTAGAATCGAGATAGACAACGAAGGAGGTTGGTTAGAGGAAACCTATTTGGAGCTCTCCACGCCATAGATAGACTAGTTGGATATTATCTCAGTTTCAGATATAAATATATTGTTTATTTCGTAGAGTGATTGGACGGGTCGTGCTAGATTGTCATAAACTCAGTGCTTATTGAGCGATAATGATTAGAAAGCTGCGGGGTTGCTATCGGAGTCTTTTCCGGGGTCAATAAATAGCAGCATCACTAAAATTATTGTTTCACTGATTTTTCTATTATTTTCTTCAAGGTTTTATTCTTTTGCAAAGTGAATCCTCTTCTTCTAGGAATACCTTGCAAGTTGGACAACGAGTCCAGATAGAGTGTCAGACTGCTATTGATGACTGTTACAAAGAGTTTGAAACCCGAGTTGGGTAAAATCATCGGTTGCTAATTTGAAGAATAATTTGAGTTGCAGTCCTATTTTAAAAACCAAACTGCTTTATGTTTACATATAATCTCTATGTTCTTGACTTCAAAATTTCTCTGCTTGAAGAGATTTTGGATATGTTCGATAGTTTGTTTCTACATATCCGGGACATGTTTTGACACTACCTTCCTGACATCCTCGTTTCCAGGAGCTTTATTTCCCCTCAAAATCTTAATTTTTGTTATTATATCTTCTTTAGTTGAGGGCCTCGTGTATATAATATCTCGAGGATCCGGTATATTTATTCGGTATTGTTAATTTAAAGTTGGTTCGTTTATGGGTTGTAGTTGTGGTATTAGTATACCTTGTTGCTTTTGAACATAGTCTTTTAGGGTGTATACACATGCAGTAATTCTCACTTTCTTCTCAGGTGCATTTTTCTATATTCACGGAACATTTTAATTACTGAAATTAACCTTTTAGGAACTGGTATATAACATGCATGCTCCGGAACTCAAGTTTTGTTTGAGTTTAAAACATCATTGCTTGTAGTCAATTGAATTTGTTTTCGTAGTTGACATTTTCACGTATGAGGTAGTATCTTTCTCAAAAATTTCGTTTATGTGATTCAAATTGTCTCTCTCAAAACTGTGAGGAGACAATGTAAACAAGTAGTTTTGCGTTCAGGAAGGTTATAATGGGTTTTTAGAAGATAATTCTCCATGAGTTCTTAGATGGTTTCCAGCATGACCTAAAAGGTGTCCCCAGAAGATGTATTAAGCTGGATCAGTTTGTAGATGGAATAACTATTTCTTGCCAAGGTTGTTTGTTGGTCTTTAACAGGACATAGTTTAACTGTTGATATAATCTTTTACCAATATGTCTCGGTGATTCCATGTTGATGGTAGCTTGCGACACGAAGTGGTTAAACTTATTCTTATCAAAGAGATTCCATATTGTATCCTGTCTCATTTTACTCGAGAGACAGTAGGTACATGATTTATTTGTATATAGTCATTTTCAAATGATCTCCACTATCTGGCCTTGTCATGAATCTCGCATGATTTCTGATAACTTTAATTCCAGTAATAGTTAGATGTACGATAATTTGTTACTGGTTTTCCTTAATGAATGTTATTAGTAGATTTCGTTTACCATTAGATCGTGAGAAGAATCTTAGGCTCTTATCAGGACCTAGTTCTTTTCTTCACACTTGTGAGTCTGAATCTCCCCAGACGAGACCGAATTTTCTCTGGTTGGTTTTAGACAGATTCGAATTATTTATTTCAGGTAATATTTAAATTTGCTTATTCGTACTCACTATGAGGAACGTACGTGTTTCTAATACGATTTTTTCCCTAGTTTGAGTACAAGTTTCAGGATCCTGTTGTAACTTCCATCTACATCCATAACTCAATTATCAAGCATTGCAATGAGGTAAATCTCTACACGTAGCGCTCTGAGGTGGTTTATAAAAAGCACCTTTCTGTAGCTCAGCTAGAACTCACCATTAATATAAACTTTCCCATATCAGTCCCATGCAGTTCTTGTTGCATTAAAATGTAACTTGTTTTAGACAGTTGGGTCGCGTAGCTGTGCTCAAAGGTAATTAGACTACTAACCTTTGCATAGACTAAATACGCCCCTTTTTTCAGTTGACTCTCTATTCGTGGGACTTCTCCCGGAGACGTGCATATAGACCATCGTACAAACTTTTGCATGTTTGCTTCGTCCTTGACATAATTTTAACAAACACGGGATTTTATAAGCTTACCGAGTCTGTGCACCAATTGCCTATAGTAGAAGAGAAACCACTTTTCTGTTGACAGGGTTGCAAGCTGCTTTAGCACACCAGCCCAATAAAAACCACCGATATCAATCAAAAAATTCTTACTATCTATCAGTTGAAAAAAAAACTGTGTGCCATATTCTCTTCAGATCACCATTTATGTTGTGGACAAGTGACATCTATAATGCTGCTAACCCGTTATATTCTAAATGTTTAATTCAATTTTAAGTCTAATTGGAAGTCAATACACACTGTAATGGAGTACCTAACATAGGAAAAAACTGTAACTGCATTCTTTTTTATTCAACAATATCTTATCAGACTTTCTTATAAATAGCTAGTGGAACAAAACTATAGTTAAACTACATTATTTCTTAAACTCGCAACTATTTGTGGTGATAAATATTGTTAGATCGTAGTTACCCGTCCTGCTCTTGGTTAGTTCTCTTGGACATCTAAGCGGTAAGCTTGAGTTACTTACCCAACGTTTCGTGGAAGTATGAGCTACACTTTCGATAAAAAGGGAAACGATCTATAGGTTAGTCCATCGATATGTTTAATAGTTTATTATTTTGAAAACATGGCGAAAAAGTCCTGCTCTTTAGTTTACGTTGAAAACATTTTTCTACGAAGCGGAACCGAGGCCGACACAGCTATTTGTCAGTTGGGTGCGTTTTATTTGTTTAGTTACATTTATTGTTATATCCTCATTTTCGCATGCATTCCAGAAGCCTGATTACAGTGATCTGATTATCAGATAGCGTCTAATAGAAAAGAACATTCTCGTATTCTAGACAAATTTTCGCGATGAGTTTATCACTCTTGGAGTTAATGCTAAGACAGAGTTTTAATCAAAATCATGGTCTGCCTACGAGAATTAAAAATCAAAAATGTCCTCTTAACCTACCATTAAATATGTAGCATAGAATCTTATTAATCAATAGTGAATAATGATGACTTCGAACGCACCGGAACAGATTTTATTCATATATTTTCCAAATGAGGAAAACATGTGCTCTTAATACCCGAATCAGGGTATTCTCCCAATATATCCATTTAAAGTTGGGTGCTTTGACTTTTTCGTTATCGTATTCTGTTTTCTTTAATTTTCACTATAAATTCATTAAGCACAGTAACGATGAACAGCCTGATGTTTTCGGCGTTCTTCCAGTTCACTTCAAGATTTCATTCCCAGCTCTTTACCTACAGCACCATCCGCAAAAAAAAATATTTGATTCTTTAGAAAAAAAAATATAAACTGAACATTTGATAACTGACTTTATGCATTCAACCTTTGAAAAATGGTTAAAAATGGTTGCATTAGCCATCAGAAAACCATTGAACTACACATACTTTTCTATGGTATAAAAATAACAGCCAAGCTATTAGAAACTTATAATATCAACTTTCTAAATTCTATTTAGTTTGAATACGATTTTGGTTTAATAATTTTTTTTTTGTTTGTTTTTTCGGAACATTAGAAAAGGGACATGTTATTTACGATGTCTTAAAATTGTTCCAGTATATCTAGAACAGAAAAGCAATATCAGTGTTGCATTACCACAAGTAAGTTGGACTTTGAATCCAAGTTGCGTGAAGAAATTGTGAAACAGAAGCACGAAAAGCAGGCGCAAAAGAAAAATCTGAATTACCTTGTTCTGATTAAATTTCTCCCTGAAAATAATCCTCCAGTTTTTTTTGCATTTTTTACGCCATATCTTCAGTGAAGTCATAGTATTGACGAAATGAAACCTTTGTCTCCGAAGGAAATGTTTAAAAGGGCGGTGAAGGAGGAAAAAGAAATTCCTCCAGATGAAATGGTTGGTTTTGTCTCATTTATAGATGAACATCTTACTGAGTTAAGTAAAGAAAATCCAGAAGCTTCACTTCCTCGCTTATATTTTCTTTGTGTCAAAATATGGAGTGTTTTCAAGAATGAGCAGAAGGAATTGTTCAAAGATCGATTCTATAAGAAAAATCAACAAGATGAATCTGCCTTTAATAATTCGTCCTTTCTCCTTGATGATCAAATACCCAGAAAAAAACGAAAGAAATCCAAAGATAAAGAAGGTCCAAAAAAGCCATTAACCGCATACACTTGTTTTATTAAAGAGCAGAGATCTAAAGTAATGAAAGACAATCCAGGAATGTCTTTCCAAGCAGTAGCAAGTTTGACTGGTAAGATTTGGCAAAATTTAGAAGCACCAGAGAAAGAAAAGTATAAAGAAATGGCCCGTGAGGATCGAAAAAGGTATGAGAATGAGTTAGCTGTGTTCAAAGAAGGCCAAAAAGAAGTTGTCGAGCAGTTTCCATATCCAACTTTGATGAAAAATGAGGAAGATCAACCTCCAAATTTAGTTCTCCCTTCTGCTGAAGTTCCTCTTGAAGAAACTGGTGATAAACAGGATGTTGACGATACTGATTTGGAGGAAGAAGATCAGCACTAGAGCGCATAAGAAATAAATTATTCTTTCTTGTGTTTTTTTGCGCTTTGCCCATATTCTATGCAATTAAAAGCAGCTACAATGTTCTCAACTCCATCAATTAGTTTATTGTCGCTTCCCGAAACATCATAGTTTGCGAAATCAATCAACTTCACAACAATTTTATTCTCCGGAGCATGGCACATTAGCAAACTACATCCAACTATAAAATGGTCTTTCAGTAAATTAGATTCACGCATTGCATCTAGTAGCGCATACAGTTCAATCACATACTGTGTCCTGAGCTCTTCGACAGGACAAAATATTTTAAGTTCAGATAGAAACGACTCCAGAGAATCAATATTTCGAGCCTCATTTTGTGTAAAGTGTGTTGAGCCTGTTTTGTATCCAGTTAGTCTAAAGCATAAACTGTCTGAAGTCGTTGTTAGATCTCGCATTTTCATATAATCACGTTTACCTAGTACTTTACTTTCTTTGCAACTATCATATTCCTTCAGCTCTTCGTGGTTTTTAATGCTTTCCAACTTTTTATAATATTTCTTTTCCGGTTCGTTGTTTGCAGAATTTAAGAAGGTTTGTTTTCCCAATTTAATATCCATCACATTCCACTCACCATTCTCAGGATCCATCACATTTTCAAGAACTATTTTGTGCTTAACTTGTTTTAACAGTTTGGGAATAAATGAGAAGATACTATCCCTTCTTGCAGCTTTATAGAAAGAAACTTCTGCAGCTAACTTTGTTTCATCTGTCACTGTCTTGGCTACAGTGTTTGAGCTCAACTGAATCTTATCCTCATGTCCCCCAACAACGGGACAGTTACCAGAGAGAATGCTCTTTAAAATCTCAGTTAGTTTACTTAAGCCGTGAATAAATCCGTCATCGACTCCATCGTCTCTTATTTCATGAACATGAGCAAAATCAATCAATTTCACGCGAACTTCTTCACTTTCAACTGCTGAGCTCCCTTCATACGTTATCAACAAACTACATGCATAAAATCTCCATATAGGTTCCGCTTTAAAGCAAATTTCTATTTCTTCTATTTGCGCAATAAGTTTTTCCAGAACTTTTTGCTTCAGCTTACTGTCAACGGAAAAAAAAGTTTTAAATGTCTCCTCTACATCTTTGGGCGTTAAAGACAAACCATAAGATCGATCAGTTTTAATTTTAGAAGTTTTCATTCCAGTTAGACGAAAACCAAGTTCTTTCTGGAACGCATACTTGTTTTCTTCTTTTTTAATTTTCTCTGGTGAGGCATCCTCCCCGTATGTTTTTTGACCCATCTTCAAGTCTAAAATACGAGCTTCCTTAAATCCATATAAAAGATTCTCCAAGCATATAAACTTCTTTCCATCGATTTCTTCAACCCCATAAAATTTAGGAAGAAACTTCTTTAAAAGATATTTCTTTCTCCCAAAGATTTGTTGATAGAATTCAACCTCCTTATCGCCTCGTGACTTTTCAGAATTGCCGGGAGTTGCTTTAGATTGAAAAAGCTTATAAATCTTATCTCCATTCACCATCATGTGAGCTTCTTCATTGTCTTTACCCTTTTGTTTTGATGCATGCCCTCCTACTACTTCTAACTTTTTCATTTTGGATATTATTAATTCTTTGTGGTAACTCAGTATTGAGTTTATTTCTAACTTACCATTGTAGATAATTTTCAGACTGGAAGTATTAATTGGTACTGTGAATCTAATTGGGTGCTCAAATAAGTCTAGGGAGTGGAAACTACAAAAAATCCCTTTTTGAGGAATTGAGGGTTCTCATATTCATTGTCACTAAAAGCAGATTTTCAGAGCTTTGAGAAGGCTCAAAATTCTATAATGAAACCCAAAGCCTGCAATCAGTTCCTTATTCAGGACCATTAGAACTCCTGCACAAAATTCATAAAGAATACTCAATCAAATTGAAATAAACTCTTGATCAGACCTTCAGAGAGAAATCTTTTCCTCACCAAGTATAACTCGGGCAATTCCTCACTTTGAAGTTATCAATGAGTTCCTCATTCCTCGCTCATTTCTCACCAAATGTGGTATTGAAACCCTCACAGACTTACTCAGTCACTCGGAAACTTTCTTAAAGCGTTGAATAAATTCTCAATAAAGACTCATTTTGCAATCCCAAGGGTGTCAGAACTAGTTCAAAATTCCCAAATTCAGCCAAAGAAAGTAGTCAAGCAAGAACCCGCTCAAACAATGTTTAGGGAAAAAATAAAAAGAGCTAAGAAAAATACAAAAGGAAGACGAATAACAGCAAAAAATTCTTAGCATGAAGAAACACTTAGAATATTATTCTCTATTGTTGGGATTATAAAGAAATGCATTATTTGATGAGCAAGTACCAGAGATCAACCATCTAGGATGTAGAAAGCATGAATAAGTAATCCAGCTTAAGCTCAAGGTTGTAGGCCCATTTTTATGAGTACACCACCAATTTTACTATTTACCTAAATTCTGCTTGATGAAATAAAGGTACGTGTTGTTTCCTAACTAGGTGTGGTATTATTATAAGGTTTTCATCTTCGTGTTCTCTCAATGATGTTGACTCCATCGTAATGGTGGCAGAACTTGCTATGTTCTTCATAGAAAAGGATTGCTTCTTTGCAAATGTTGTTTGCACTATCATAATCTTAAAACCTCTACTCGACAAATTTTTGAGTAGATATAAGCTTGATGATGACACTTAACAAAGAGCTAGCTCAATAAAGGCACAACGTTCACCCAAACTCTCTACCCCGCGCAGCAGCATGCCATCAGGTAGTAACTTATGATACTGTAAGTTTAAAATATATTTAATGGTCTTCTATTGGAAGCTTTTACATTGGGGTTAATGATATATTATAAAGAATCCAACAGGTTATTCAGATAGTTATCTATAGGCAAGGCTGCAGAAAGCGAAAATTGCGCAATCCTATTCAAAGAAAAAAAAACTTCCGATCTCCGGAATAGATTACTTAGATGTAATGTTCGAATGCGGTAAAAGATGCATTATGTAATGGCAATGTCTCCTGTTAACTCTTCTCAGAATCATAGTTACAGCTGTACTTAAGTGGTTTGTTCATATTTTGCTGTAGCCTTTAGCCAGAGTCTTCAAGGTTCATAGGTATGTACATAGTGCTGCCCTACCAACAAAGGGTATTGAAGTTTAAAAATGTATGGAGAGTACCCATCAACATATTGAAAATTGTTGAGAATATTGTATGGCAACATATCCTGGAAGTTTTATAGTCAGATTCGGTATCGCAATAACAATGTCCTTTTCGTGTGTACGATATTTGCAATATATAACCGAATACAACGACTTTTCCTGTATTAGTTGTGCTCAAACAGTGTTAATAACTTTATTCCTGCTCTAAGGACCCTTTCTATGATATTTCAATATCTTCATCTTAGCTTCACCTTTTTATTCTTAAGGTGTTTCAGTTTCCTGTGTACTACTCCTAGGTATTGTTTTCTTGCACGATGCTTCACACATGACAAGAAGAAAAGAATATTGCATCTAGATAAATTGTTTCTATCATTCTTGAGTTATATACAGTATTTATTCCGAACTTTGGGTATTGTAGCAATTAATTTATATCTTACTCTTTGTTTGAACCTGATAACAGAACTATCATCTAGTAGTATCCGTTATAGAAACATTAAACTACAATCTTTAGAGAGATTTTCATTCAAAGGGGGTACTTCAAATAAACTTTCTTGGGAAAACTTCTTATCTGCAAAAATACTTATGAGAAAGAAGCTAAACAGGGCCCTATTGTGGTGAGACTCAAAAATATTCCAACACTTGGATTAGCCCAGAAATAACCTATAAGAAAGATAACCTATCTGTGATGCTACCAGTTTCAGCTGAATTACCTTGTCTCTAAGCTTATTTAAATTCTAAGAGATTAGATAATATAGAGAATGTACTCTTCATTTTACAGTTCTAGTCTTTTAAGTTACTTATTTAGAAAAGATTCGATATTCTAGTATTCGTCTCGTCTTTTATTCTTGTCTTCGTAAGCAAGGACGGAAAACCCATATTTTCAAAACTTTTTTCTCATTTTTTATTGCAAATAAGCATTCTCAGCTGGTCTGATTATTAGTAGTTTTCTTACCAATATAGAGTTACGTAGATTATTTAAACTGTGAATTTATTTTCACTAAAATTTGCGATAATATTACCACATTTACTTTGAGCCGACATAAAGATCTGTAGGTTGTAATCACATCGTAATATTTGTAGACCATAATATCGGTACTACAATATGTGTAAGCTTCAAAGCTTCTATTTCAGTACATTACCTGCTTAGGGGAATATATGTATATCTATATGTATATCTATATGTATATATATATACATATGTTTATTGAAAAAATTGGTTTTCCAAGGATTATTAGTTTACTTACTTACATTTACTTATAATTGGAAATGTTTAAATTTATAATACAGATTGGGATTTATTAATAGGCTGTAACAGCTTTCATAATAGAAACCCATTGAAAATGAATAGTAACATCACTATATTTCAAATACTTAGTTTAGACAGATCCAATTCAGAGTACTATTCAACTGTGTTCTAGATTAAAATGACACCGTCCCGTCGGAGTAAAATCATCTGCGTAGGAATTACTGTTGAATACCCATCAATAAATAAGAGATTTGACTGCTCACTCGATCAGCACAATTTAAACTGCATGTAACTCTTCTGATGTTGTGGGAAATATCTCGATAATCACGATTTAAAACTTACATTTACTTTATCATATAAAGTCCAATGATAGAAGTCTCAACAAACTTGATATCAGTGAAACAAAATGTAACATTATCAATACAATCAAAGCTGAAAACAATTTACAAGGCTCACAAATTTTAAAACGACTTCCCCATTGGTATGATTTACGAAAAGTTAGAAAATACTCTGACAAGAAAAAATTATGCTTCAGGACATTCAAACTCACTATAATGCTGCCTTGGCATATTGTATACAAAGATTACTATGGTAGATCCGTATTAAATATAAAGACCAGCTTGGACGAAAAATGGAAAATGAAATAAGGCGAATATATCAGTATAAATATGTCTTAATTACTCTGAGAGTGTTTATTATTTGCTTCAACTAGTTTTTCTTATATTTAAAATTATTAAAAATGAAATGTCTTTTATTTTTGTTCTTATTATGAATAAGAAACTTGGGATTCTAATCCTTATGAAGTCATTCTGATTTTTTCTGAGTATGAACAGAGAGTGAAAAATCAACCAAACAAAAAACTCCATACTCATATTAAATTTTTTCTCACGTTTACATCATGTGAAAATTTTCATAAATTGAACCTTAGTTCACGAGTATAATCCGTGATGTGAGTTTTTCTGAACCATCTGATCTTTTCTAAGCCTTTTATTTGAAAAAAAAACTGAGTCAGAAACTCTTAATTTGTTGTATACGTGGATTAGCGGCTCAGGTGCTGTTATGAATCAGTAATTACCCAATAATAAATCATAAGAGTGAGTAAATTATTAAAAGAAATCAATAAGAAAATACATAGCCAAATAACTCATCATTAATATATCAACTACTATATTCCCGGTCCTAACTACACCTCATTTAGAATAAAAATAGTCACACCAAGTTTCTTGATTCACTATTTATGACAAAAATCTCTGGAGTACAGCAACATATGTGAAACAAGTGACTTTCAAATTATTATAGTTTGTTTCACTTGTTCAAAAATGCGTAGAGAGCATTATCTTCATAAAGGATCTAGCCTTCTAATAAAAGCTGAAGAGATTATTTAGAAAGAGGGAAATGACTACTATTAATTGATTTCCAACAAAAATCCATACTTCACAGACTTTAGAAAAGAGTTCCTAGAGCTCTACCAGTGAACACTCAAGGCATTTGTCTTTTGATGGCTTAGATTATTCATCTTCACCTGAACTCAACACCTTCTTTAAAGTGCTTATATTTTTAAAGCATTTATTGAAAACCCAATCAAGCTTAATAAAATATAGCTAGGTCTTCCTACTTCAGTTGGTCTATGAACCCCCGTATACTTTTTTCGTCGATAAATAGCTATTCAATAAGGATGCCACATTCATGGTCAATGTATTATTATTATTATTAAGTATATGCTCTCATTACAATAGCGAACAACACCCTATGTAGAAGACACAAGAGGAATATAACATAAAAACAAAATAAATTATCTGGCAATAGTAGAAATAAGATGGGTAGGTATTGGTAGAAATAAGATGGGTAGGTATTGGTAGAAATAAGAATTAAGAGTTTTTATGTCCACGTTGTAGGAAAGTTAAATGAGAAATATAATCAGAGATATGATTAAGCACTCAGGAACTGACTTCAAACAAACTTCATACACCTATTCCTTTTCGTTATTCCTTGCTCATATTTGCATTTGGTTATTTAGGTAGTATTGAACATACCAAGTACAGTATACGTTAATGAACTCAGTAAAACCACGTGCTCATTAAAATGTCATCAATCATCAAGCGAATGTTCTCCAATACAAACGCTAGTGTTAAGTACGCCTTCTTAAACCTAAAGGGACATCCCAGAGGAAACCTAATTTTAAAAATTTTGGTAAATAAATCATTTCTTCCAAGTCTTGTGATAGAGGAAGATTCAAAGATGGCGCAAAAGGGACGAGATGCTTTGAATGAAGAACTAAGAAAACTTCCAAATGCAGATGATTTACTTCCACCAGAGATGAGTACCATTCTTGAGCCTCATCCTGAGGTCAAGCATCTTCAAGTCAGGAATCATAACAACGAAGCTACACTAGAAGCAATCGCCCAAGCTGAAATTGATGTTATTGTTTTAGGAGATTGCCGCATTATGAAAGACCCAATCATAAAACTCGCCAAAAAGGGAATGATAAACACACACCCGGGGTATTTACCACATGTACGAGGAAATAATTGCTCGCTTTACGCCATCATTCATGATCTACCAATTGGATGTACAGCTCATGTGGTTGACTTAGACATTGATACTGGACCATTAATTGAACGTGAAAAGCTTGATCTGGATTGGAAGAACATGACGTACCCAATGCTCTTGCATGAGTTAAACCTGTCCTGTGCTAGATTGGCTCTTCACTCAATGCATCAATTTGCACAAATGGGATCTTTCCAGTCAAAAGATCAAAACGACTTTATGTTACAGTCAGGACTTCAATTACACCCGTACGGTACTTTTACTGCAATTGAACCCATCATGAAAAAACATGCAATTCAGAAATTAGAGTCAGGTGGGTACAGTGGCGGCTCCATCGTCCCTGTTTCAAAAAGAGGAGAAAAGATACTAATGATGGAAGATCAAAGTAAAAAAGAATTGGGAGCTCTTTCTGGTTAGGGTTTGCTTTGAAAACTTAAAATTTAATTTCGATCATTGCATTTTGGGCCTTTGCGTGTAACTTGCACGACGCAAGTAGGAAAAAAAACTAAGTAAACAGCATTAATTATCAAGTTTTTATTGGTTTTGAGTTCTTTTAAGTAATATCAGTTCTTCTCTGTACAGGAAGGATTATGGTTTACTCTCAGAGGTGTTTTACTTCTTGTGAATGGTTGAATATTTATCGTAGTGGTAGATTACTATACATTTTGGAAAGTATAATATCATGCTAGAAGAAACATTGCAAGATGTATACGGAAAGGAAAATACTGAAAAAACCTTTGATCAGGCACTGTCTAGGTTTCAAATTGAGAAAAATGGCTTAGATGAAAATATACGCAGTATAAAATTGGACATAGATGCATATAAAAGTCGAGAAAAGGAGTACAAGAACAAGAACAAGAAAAAACTGCTAGAACGTGGTGAAAAGCTTGGATTCATGCTTAATAACGAAATTCCTTTACCTGAAAGCTTGCATAGGTTTTTAAATTACTCTTCATCGACTATTTCAAAAGGAAATGATTTATCAACCAAGTTGAGAAGTGCAGAAGGCACACTCTCTTTATTAAATCACCTGCAACAGGGAAAAACCTTGCTTTCAATTGACAAACTGGATTCCTCAACCATATCCGAATTTTATTCTTTTTTTGAATCTGCGAAATCAGGACCTTTTCTATCTGAGCGTCTTGAAGTAGAGACTGAGTTGTTTGAATGTCTTCAAGAGCAGTTCACAAGTTTAGTAACTGAGTACAAAAGTGTACTGATTGAAAATTTGAGGGCAGAAAACTGGCCATTTAGTTTATCGAAGACTTTGCCGGAAGACATAGTTTTTTTACTTTCAGAAGAAACTTTGGGTTCTCTTTCACTTTGTATCGAACTTAATAAGGTGTGTGAGTTAATAAATCCTGAAAATATCCGTCAAATTCAATATGAAGCTGTATCAGATATTATTCTAAAGAAATTCAGATATCATTTTTATGGAGACAAAGGTACAAACAAAATAAATAAACCTGAGTTTTTCTTCATGTATATGTTGGACATTGTACAAACACATTTTTCCTTGTTAGCTGTTTTTGAAGATATTATCAATCCGGATATTTTTCTTCAGTATATATTTAAGAAAACTCTTTTACCAAAACTGAATGAAACATTGGCTATTCTAGAAAAATACAAGAAATATTCACTTATTGACAAGTACTTAACCGAACTTGTTGCGTTTGATCTTCAACTAAAAACCATGGAAATTCATGTTCCATCTTTCTTGGTGCAAGTTATTAATGACGAAAACCTTTTTGCTATTTTACTAAAAGGTTTTGTTGGGTCTCAGGTACTGAGTTTTGTTTCAGGCGCAGAATCATTTTTTTCGTCTCCAGTTGAATACATATCCGCCGAAACAAATCCAATTTCGGATTTCTTAGTTATCTTTGGTGAAAAGATTTCATCAATTTTCTCTGCGAATGAACAGAACAAAACTGTAGCGTTTACTTCTCTTGCAGATTTTGCAATGCATTCATTCATTAGTTTCCACCTTCCTGCTTTGTTTCGTGCACTCATTGAAACTTATTCACTTGGTCCCTTGGAGAGTAGAAAAAGACTTATACTGATCTCGTTCTGTTCCAAGTTATTAGATTGTAATGCCACTGCATCTGCTTCCGTCGTCACTTCTTTAACCACCGTTTTCACAGAGAATATGGTTTTATTTCTGACGGAAAGCATCCAAAAGTTGAAATTAGAATATGCAAGTGGTATCTTTTGTGTCAAACAATGGTTGAATTACTTTCTTCAGGGTGGTGCTGTTCAGATTAGAGAAATCTTCAACAATCAAGTTATAGATCTAGCTGATAGACTATTAGAGCAATTCACTGCTCATTTTTCATCAGAAACTGAAAAAAGCTCGACCAGTGGTGGATTAACGAAACTGGGAGAACGTACACTTGCTTGGTTAGAAAATGAACTGAACAGCATGAAACCCGAAGTTTTTGTTCAAGCTTGTGCTCTAGAATTCATCAAACAGTTTAGTGAAAAAGTTTCTAAGTACCTGGTATTTGACTATATCGGAGAAAATACCGTTGAAGTTTCTCATGCAGCAGCAATAGCTGAACTTTTCGATGGGCTAGAACAAATGCTCGTTAGGTTTCTCAGTTTCCATGCTGGTGAAAGTGTTTCTCCACCAAAAGTGATTCAACTGACAAGGTTGAAAGAAACCTCAGCAGTTATAAATCTTGCAGATCAAGATACTTCTCGCTGCCAAGAATATCTGAAGGAAATGATCCAATCTGATTTTGATGGAAAACCATTTGTGATTTCTTGTGGTGAAAAAACACTAAGTTTCTGCTCAATGACACCATTTGATGTTTATTCCTTGTTGTTACAGAAGACACCAAGATATAAACATACCCTGAAATAACAAGTGATGAATTTGATTTTTTTTTGTATGAGGGATTGCTGCGTTGGGCATAGATGGAGTACATATAGCAACTGGATTACCCTCCTCATCAAACTGGTTTTTTACAAAGGGCTGACCAGGGAAGAAAGATCTGTAGAAAGTAGTAACTCCATCTTGAAGTTCACTTTCTTCCTCATCTTCATATCCTAAATTCAATGATTCTTAAGCCGACTACCATTAAGAAACCAAGATGGACCACATCGGAACATGTCTTGTTGATACCCACAGCTTTTGAAATAGTTTTCCTAAGTATAATGCAAGCATATAAAATACGCAGACAGAACTGCAAAGAGGAAGTGACATTTTCGTTTTATCACATCTTGGAAAGTTTGAGTAACAAAAATAATTTTTGTATGCGTTGGAGCAGTCGTTCTGTTTCAACCATGGATCTTCATTATCAGCAGCGTTGTCCCCATTATAAAATCGCTTAAAAATATAATTTCAGCAAGATTTACTTTTGTGACACTACCCTTGTTTCCATATTCATCTATCCCTTCACCGCTATTGGTTAAGCAATTCGAAAACATACTCTAGTGTCAGATTAGTTTCCACCCTTTTTCTTCTATCCCATTCCAGAAAATATTGTTCTAGGATAAAATACGAAAGAATTTAATCCAACCTTGCACCCATAGATCCTTTGTTTCAATTGTAAACTCCTGAAATCTCTTTATGTCCGTATCAAGACCCTGAAATAAATAATCCACAAACTCATACTTTCAAAGCTGGTAAACAAACAGGATATTCAATAATTTCACCGCAAAAGGGCATCCTTATCTTTAACTCAGCTGACATATCCATACAGACACCTGTATCTGTTCCCTGTATGACACAACTACTAGACAAAGAGAAGAAACAAAAGTCAAAGAAAAACTTCATTTCTTTCTTCAAATATTAAATGGCTAACCAAAAAATATATATTGTTTTCTCCCAACGGTTATAAAGACTAAATTTTGAGTCTTATCCGTTTACGTGCATTTTGTTTTGCACCCTTAAAACAAAATTATAGATTTCTCTCAAATAGAGGTCTTGACAGGAGTTCGGAAAAACCAAAATGACTAAGACCAATTAGATTTTATTTAGGAAGACTAATGTTTTCTCGACATTACGTGCAAGCAGGTCTAGTTTTTAACATGAATACTGAAATTATAACAGGATTTTGTTAGTGTGCAGCAGAGAAGATTTAATTAAATTGCTCTGGCCTTTTATATCTCCTAACTTAGCTTTGACTACTGACTCTAAGTTGAGATGACAGCAAAAAAAAGAGAAGAGTAGAAATAAAAGAACTTAAGCAATTTTGTTCTCAATGAACTATGATTAATTAAACCTACTCATGACAGCTAATAACTAAATGATATACACGGTAAGCTAAGAATATTATTTGAAACCAAAAGGATAAAAAAAACTCAGAACTTCAAGCAACATCTCCGAGGATAATATATATGGTACAAAATTCTTTCAACAGGAACGCTTGCACTACTGGAAGCACGTCTTCCTCCTGTTCTATTATTTAAGACTACTTCCTCATGTGCAATTTATTTTCTTCGGTTATCGAATTTATAGAATAAGTGAAAGTTCTACCTTTCATACAAGGGATAATAGATGGTTGAATGATATTATTTTCGAAATTGGTACTCTTCCTAAGATAGCAGTAGTTTGTTTTGTTTTGTCAATTATTGTTTGTTGTCTTTATTTCTTATCAAGTTTCTTGAAATTTAAAGAACAAGAAACAAACCAAGAAATCAAATTTAAAGTCCAGAATAACATTTAAACAGAGTTTTCATCTTTGAACACATTTTTTAACCCTTGGTCAAAGTAAACAGAGTCATCATTTATATTTTCTAGTTGCATACTTTCTTCTAAAATAGTTTCTTCTTTTGGTTCTAAAATTGTTTTCTTCCTAGATTTTTTCTTTCTTCCAAAAATGAAAAATAAAACCCCCAAAAAAAGAACAAAACCACCAATTCCATATAAAATAAATTCTTCATATTCATTTGTTTCTTCTTCAAGTTCTGCTGAAGTTGTTTCTGGATCAGTTTCTGTTTCATTTTCAACATTTTCTTTAGATAAACATAAATCTACATTAGAAGAAACCTTTGCACAAATAAAAGGTTCTAAACAGCAATGACCAACATCTTCTCCAGAACAAGGATCAAATTCACTTCCACAATATGTTGGACTATTAGAAGGACTTTTTGTAGGTTGATAAGTTGGACTATTAGAAGGAGATTTAGTTGGATGAAAAGAAGGAGAAAAAGTTGGTGAAATAGAAGGAGAAAAAGTTGGAGAACTTGATGGTTGAGATGTTGGACAAAAACCACTTTGTTCAACTAAAATAACAACACCTTCTGTTCTTGTTTTATCACCTTCTGGATTCAAAGGAAACTCAAAACTTTTATCACAAAATCCTTCAAAACAAAAAATATTTTCATCTATAAAATTAATTGTTTCGCATTTTGTTTTTTTACATCCTAAATCATTTAAACTATTTAAACCATTTGCTTCTAAATCACCAGAACAAGTTAAAGTAGCTCTATTATCATCACCAGAAACAACACAAAATTCCATTGTTTCATACTGATCAGAACAACTTACTTCTTCAGAATAAAATTCATCTGGTCCATCATCATCTGGATTATGTTTAGGGCAATTATAACCTTCTCCATTATAGAAAGCATATTTGGATTCAGGTTCGGCTTTAATTGCAAAAACAGCTTCATCGTCTCTGTTGAACACCGAGTTATCACAGCTAGAATGAGAAGTTCCACTTAAAACAGTAGCTCTTAGTTCAAGTTGTGATTTCACTCTTTTTATAATTATTAAAAAGAGAAAGGAAGAAAGAAAAATCATACTTATTTCTGAAACTGCGTTTTAATAAGCTATGATGACGTCATTAATAATGTACAACCGCATACAAACATTCTCGGGCCATATGGCCTGTGTGTAAATGCAACGAATCTTCTTAACCGTTGGAGCAAGTTTAGGCGGTTTAACCGTTTTAACAATATCAAATGATGAAAAAGTTTATGAAAAAATATTAATGCCAATTATACATAAAACTATTGATGCAGAAACTGCTCATAAGTTAGCTGTAGAAGGATATAAGTACAACTTGTTTTTCAGAGGTGTGGACAGAACGGAAGGTTTGAAACAAACAGTATTTGGAAAAGTAATATCTTCGCCAGTTGGAATAGCTGCTGGATTTGATAAAGATGGGAAATGTGTCAAAGGATTGCATGACTCGGGATTTGGCTTTGTTGAGATTGGCAGTGTCACTCCAGAACCACAGCCAGGAAACGAAAAGCCCAGGGTATTTAGAGATGTACCGAAAAAAGCAGTAGTAAACAGATATGGTTTCAACTCAAGTGGAATAGAAAAAGTGAAACAAAATTTAATTGAGCAGAATATTCCTGAACACATATTATTAGGAGTCAACCTAGGCAAGAATAAGACGACACCTAATGAAAAAGCCCATGAAGATTATATCAAAGGAATAAAGAGCTTTTCTGAATTAAGCTGTGTTGATTACTTTGTGATAAATATCTCTTCACCAAATACTCCAAACCTTAGGAACCTTCAAAAACAGGACTATTTGAGAGAG
The DNA here is from genome assembly GCA_015227615.1 of Labyrinthula sp. Ha. Lineage (NCBI taxonomy): Eukaryota > Bigyra > Labyrinthulida > Labyrinthulaceae > Labyrinthula > Labyrinthula sp. Ha. Next base: position 150,386 of record JAALGZ010000016.1, on the reverse strand, counting down.
TTTCTTGACAGGATAACAGCTTTTAGTTCCTCGTTGAATAATAAGAAACCTATTCTGCTAAAGGTGTCACCAGATTTGAGTGAGGAAGAAGTTCTAATGATATCGGAGGTATTGAAGGGCCTGTTTGAGAAAGATAAAATTCAGGGCTTAATTGTTTCTAACACAACAAATCAAATACCAGATTACTTGAAAGAAAGGGACATATCTGGAGGTCTGAGTGGAAAACCTCTCTTTGAGAAGTCAAACAAGATATTAAAGCTATTTAGAAGTCTACTAGGAACCAATATTCTAATAGTTGGTGTTGGGGGTGTCTCTTCTGGGCAGGACGCATATGACAAAATACGCTGTGGGGCAAACTTGGTTCAAATGTACACTTCGTTGGTATACAAAGGACCTCCTGTAATAAAAACAGTTAACAGAGAACTTGAAGATTTACTGAAGACTTAAGTTCTTATTTCTGCTTTAACTTTTCAAAGAACTCGTGTTGCATATCTTTCAGCATTAAAACAGCTGCTGGTGGGCGAATGATAACATCAAAATCACATACCTTAGAATCTTCATCAACAGTTACGATGTCAACTCCTCGGATATCCATTGTTTTCCCCTGACGACTTATTTGGCAGCTAAATTCAAGCACAAAAGCTTTTTCCTCAAAGTTAATGAAGGTTCTTCTGTACTTAAAGTTGTTGAATGCTTTTGAGACCCTAACAAGGGCCATGGCAGTGCAAGGCTGTTGTTGTATTATTGTTCAAGCATGGGAACAGGATCTTGAAAATGATAATCGCCTGGGTCTTGGTTCCTACCTTGGTCACAAAACTGCATGAAAGACTAAAGTTAAGCAACAGATTCCTGGTATTGTTTACTGCTTTTATAAGCTGTTCATTTTACTTGTTACAAGGATAGCTTAGCTCTTGAAGAACACTCTCCCACACTTTTCTTTCATTACTGTCGTTTTGTGTGGAATGTCATTGGCTTTAGGAAACATGAACAATGTGCATATTCTTTTTGTTGTTCTTGTTTACAAATGGTTTGAAGCTCTTCACAACAACTTTGTAACATTTCATAAAGTCAAGAAATAAAGATGTTGTCTAAACTTATATGAACTGCAGCAACTTGCTATAGATAAGAGAGTCGATTGAGCTCCATGTATAAAAATTCACGTTAATGTTTACTTGGCCCAAGTTATCTGTGTTGCAAGAAACCTTAGAAAGTCCCTAAAGATCCAACAGGAAAGAATCAAAGGTACATATTCCGTGGAATGGTAAGCTGAGGAAACCTTGTTTGTTTAACCATTGTCCATAGCGGATGTGAAAGCTTTGTATCAGTATCTTAATTAACCAAGTTGAAGCGCAAAAACCTTTTTATTAGCTCCCACAGTCACAGATGATTTAAACGATTTTGTAGTCAAAGGATTTATGACCCTATTCAAGCCTTTTTTTTATACCTGAACACTGGTTTAAACTCCAAATCCAGTTTGATTCGAAGCCAAAAAGAGCCTTTTAGCTCTGCAGAATAATAGAACATCTTTCACTTTCCGTGCAAGCAGCAAAAAGCACCAGATCGCAAGCAGAATGTAGCTTTAAAGAAATATAGCCTATGAAGGTCCAAGTGCTGAGGGTTGCAGTAAACATCTATTAACTTAGACTGCCAAATGAAAACGAAGCTCTATGCAGGACGGTTTGTTCAAATCTTGTTAATACTCCGTCAAAATGTTTTATACCTCCTCTCAGCTAAATGCAGAGATTATATAACTTAAGGAAAATTATCTGTTAAAAGATGATGACTATTTGTTAAATTCTGAATACAAAACAAAATCCAGCACGGGTATTTAAGAGAGACAATATAGAGTATTTGGTCAACAAACTGAGTTCATTCAAGCTGATGGTAGTTAACCAATAGGTCTTTTCAACATAAGCCTTGGATATGGAAAATGTGTAGCAGGCTGCTAAATTTTCTATTGACTTACTTAAATAGTTGGAAGAATAGATCTTACCATCCCATTGGAATTCTGCGTTGTCTAGTATGCCTGAGAAAATTTTGTGCACATTTTAAAAGGATAGAATCTGAATGGCCATGGAAAAATAATCATAGATAGTACATTGGCGAGTTAATATGAGCCATATTCTTATCTACATCTAATCGATAAATCAGGAGGTTCTAAATATATACTACTGGATGAAGATACTAATGCCCATGCTTAGGTAATACTGCAAAGTTTTCATACAAAGCCAGAATAACATTTTTTTTTGTCAGGGAAGACCTATTAGCTGTGCTTAGGATTGTATCCATTCAGTATGCTCAAATTTTCCTCCTCATGTTTTTAAAATTGTTTACACTTGAGAGGTGTCTAACAGCTTTCATCTCCAAGATTATTAGAATATTCTGGTTGATAGAATAGCTAAATAGCTTCAACGTAGATCTATTACCATATTCACTATTAACAGTATAATAATAGGGCTACAAATAAATGAAACGGGACGACACATTTTATCTTGAAGAAACTAAAGAAGGCAGCTCAATATTCTAGCATAAAGAAACTAGAAAATAATGTACATATATTTACCCAAGTATGTCTGCTGACTTTTTTTTTAATTTTTTATGTGGATAACAAGTCGTTAACCTCCTCTCCAACCTTGCATGTTATCGGCAATTCTAACCAGCCCACAAGAACCATTTGAAAGAACTGAGAATCATAACTTAGTACCCAAACAGAGTTAAAGATGCAACCAAGTATAAACATATTTTACTGAAAACATCATTTTTCCAGTGAATAGCTATATTAACGAATTAAAGTCCTGTGTTTCACTCCCTAAATTTCGCTAGGTTCTTACTTGTTTTCCAATATCTATACGAAAAAAAACAAGAATTTCATGGTAATGCAATATTGTGTTAACAAAATAAATGTACAAAATGTACATTACTGCTTAACTAAAATGTTGTGTTGCAAAAACAAGAACCGAACAGAATTAAGAAAAAAGGTACTTGAAAAATTTCAAAACTTTACAGAAGAAGAAACATTCAATGAATCAAACATTATCCTAATACATCTATCTGGAGAAAATAATCTAAAGCAGTTGAGAAAGAACGATTGTCTAACTTGTTTCGCAGAAGAGTTCGAATGGACAGAATACGAACACAAAACAGTCCCCAAAACAATACAATACTATTTCCTGTGTATATTTGAAACCTTTGGCCGCTTCTTTGTGTCTTTTTTTTTCTGTTCATGTCTTTGCCTTGCAGTTTTACTATTCGACAACCAATATAAGTTACCAACAAGAGAGCGAATGCGTTTTTTTCATCAACACTTGATTGTAACACAAAATGGACTTTTTGTTTTACTAGAAGCTAAATATTCATTTTTTCAATGGTTTTCTTGGATCGTAGCTAAATTATTTGGGCAATGTGATACATGTAGTAGTTGTTACCTTCAAGGGAAAGCAGGATATGCAGATGCTAGATGCTGGGAACTTTATGAGAGATCATTCTATGTTGCACACTCTCGTAATATTGTCACGGATGAAACTTCGGATTCTTACTTTAAACAACCTGGTTTTGTTATTGTTACAAATCTTGCCGAAAAGGTGATAATGCCACCCGAAGTGTATGAAGTCTACAGGGCAGCAAGGGAGGAATATGGTTGAGATCTGATAATTTAAAAAACATAAGTGTGTATTCCAAGGAGTTAGTAAATAAATAGATATTTAAGTCACAAAATTATTTGTTTTTTTGTTTTTTAACGGTAGAATGTTCGGGATCAGGAAATGAGCACCCGTTTATTTTCGGGAATTTTGTTCCCAACAGAATGTCCCGGTTTTATTTCTAATACAGCAGTAAATTAAGAGATAAATATATAAAGTAAGAAAGCGGAATAGTTTAAGATGGGAAATACGAATAAAAGCCGTGAAGAGCAGAGAGAATACCTTCTCTCTAAGTTTGAAAAGTATGATAGAAAATCCGAGCAGTTTGAACTATCAAATATTCTTCTAATTCAGCTGTCGTCGGACAACAAAGAAAGTGAATTGAAAAACACGAGTCTTTGCTATGCATTGCAAATCGACAACGCCTACCATTATGAACCAGATGCTGCAACTTTCTTTGAGACACTAGTTTGCACAATACGAAACCTTTTTCGCTTCATTGTTTCCATCTTTTACTGTTCAACTGTGTGCTTGATTTTTAGCATTTATGGAAATTACAAGAGATTTTACTTGAAAAGAACAAGAGCTTATTTGCGGCAGAACTTAATTCTCACAGAGACTGGATTATTTGTACTGTGGTCTGGCTCAAAGCCTTGTCCACAATATCTGTACAAATGTATAGATGGACTTGACAGAAGTCTAATAGGTTCCTGTTGTTTCTCTGCATCTGTTTATGAAAACTATATTGGTCGTTTTGGTGATGTAGTTGAGGTTGAAAGATACTATACTCACTCAATTGGATTCTCATCAGAGGAAAAAGAACTGGATATGTTTAAAAACGAGGGGTATTACCAACTGGTTTCAAATCTTCGTTCACTTTATATGTCTCCTGATGTGTATCAGTTATATAGAGTAGTAAAGGAAAAAACACTTTTAGAAAGTTTAGTTTAGTGCTAGAATTTACATTTTTTTTATTTATATCTGCAATATTAAACATTTTTTTTTTCAAAATATCAACCATAAGTACGCAGAATTTAAATAGACTATAATAAAATTTTCGTTTTGTTTCTGTATTCTTGTTTTTGTGATTCTTACATAGGGTTCTAATGCGCAATATTAAACGGACATTAAAAACACAATAGGGTATTACTGTTGATTTCTTATAACGAATCAAGAACGAAACCACGCAATCTTGCAAAGAACAAAATGTCTGCGAAAAACTTGTCAGTTGGACTGGTTGGAGTTGCAAATATAGGGAAATCTACTATTTTCAATACTTTAATCCGATCGGAGCTCGCTGTTGCGGCAAATTATCCATTTTGCACAATAGAACCAAAGTAAACAACTATTTTTCTCCTTAGACTTTAGTAAAGGTAACACTGCAACAGTTCTTTTCAACTCATAGGCAGAGTTATTGTAAAAGATTCAAAATTAGACAAGCTTTCGACTATTGGAAAATCTAACCGAACAATTTATAGAACTTTCGAGTTGGTCGACATTGCCGGGTTAGTCAAAGTAAAGTCTTCCTTCTTTTTGAAGTTAGGGTGCAAGTGAAGGAAAAGGACTTGGAAATCAGTTTTTAGCTAACATTAGAGAAGTCGATGCAATTTTTCACGTATTGCGCTGCTTTTCTGATCCAAGGATTGTGCAACATGAAGGAAACACAGAAGTAGATCCTTTAAGTGATTTGGAAACCATTCAAACTGAACTTGCCCTTGCTGATCTAACTTCTGTTGAAAAGAGACTCACAAAAGTAAAGGATAAACAGGTGAAATCGCTCCTGGAAAATGTCCAGAACCAGCTTTCAGAGAATTTGAAACTAGATCCACATTCTTTCTCCATGTCTAAAGTAGACATTGAACTCGCCACGGGTTTACAATTTTTGACTCTTAAACCTGTTTTGTACATTTGTAATGTGTCAGAAAATTTTCCAGAACCTTTTAATGCGAAAGATTGTAACATAGGCGAGACTGATGACGTCATTAAAGAAGTAGAAAGTGTTTTGAAAGTTACTGAAAAAGTTGGGGAAGAAAATGTTGTTTATGTGAGTGCAGCGGATGAAGAGGCAAATTCTTTACTAAATGAAGATTATGAACCTTCCACTGGTGTAAGACATATTTTTTCCAAAGTGTATAATTTGTTGAATTTGGATGTATTTTATACAGTTGGTGAACAAGAAGCACGGGCATGGAGTATCCAGAAAGATTCCACCGCTCAAAAATCAGCTGGAGTTATTCATAGCGATTTCGAGAAAAAGTTCATTTCTGCAGAAGTAATTTCATATCATGATTTTCTACATTTCGAAGGGCGAGAAGGCTGTAAAATTAATGGCAAGCTGCGCCTTGAAGGAAGAGACTATGTCATGAACTCTGGAGATGTAGTTGAGTTTCGACACAACTGAGTAAGAAGAAATTAGATTTTTTCTATTATAGGTTACAAAGTTGATTGAGGAGTAGGTTGTTCTTGTATCTCCATTTCATCTTGTTTGAGTGTTAGTGCGGAGCCAAAGTTTTTATCCAGGCCAAGCTCGGTGAGAGCTAGAAATGCAGGGTTTGTTTCTTTGTCATCTTCCTCACTTACAGATGCTGTTTTCTTTAAGCTTCTCTGAAGCAAACTAAATGCAACTTCCACGTATTCTAACCTTACCTTTTCATCTAAGCAGATCTTTGCTAATGCCTCCGACAATCGGATAATAGCTTCTAGTTGTCGTACAGTAATTCTGTACCCATTGCTCTCAGTGTACAAATGTCTTAACTTCAAGTAACGATTGACAAGAGTTTCTTGTAGGGAATCGTCTAATACTGGATTTATCGTTTTGCAAAGTGCAATGTATTCTCGCAACTCATCAACATTTAAAAAACATTCTTCAGCTTCATCGTAATCATTCATCTCAGAATCTACATTTGCTGCTTTGCAATGCGCTCTTAGTAAATGATCTGCAATTCGACGATCCACATCTTCAGAGCACTGATCCAGAATGATAAAAAACAGATCAAATCTTGACATCATCGCTGGAGTGAAGTTTAGATTCCGTCTCAAACTCTTACTCGTGTCATATCGTCCACCGATTGGATTTGCAGCTGCAAGCACGGAAGCTCTAGCCTGCATTGTAGCGTGGATACCAGCTTTGGCTATACTGATCGTCTGTTGCTCCATTGCCTCATGAATTGCAACCTGGTCTTTGTCTTGCATTTTATCGAACTCATCAATACAACAAACACCTCCATCAGCAAGCATCAAGGCACCTGCTTCAACACCGAACTCCCCCGTCTCGTGATCTCGAGCAACTGCAGCTGTCATTCCAACTGCAGATGAAGCTCTCCCAGATGTCATTATTGCTCTTGGGAGAAGATGGTTGTCTGCAACAAAAGTTAAGAATTGAGATTTCGCAACACTGGGATCTCCAACGAGGCAAATGTTAATATCCCCGCGTAAACCAGGTTTTGAGACACCTGAAACTAGGAGTAGTAGAATTGAGAGCTTGATGTCCTCATGTCCAAAAATCTTAGGGGCAAAAGATCGAACAAGCTTTTGTAGGAAGTCATTCGGTTTGATCGAAGATACTTTTTCAATGAGGGCTGAGTGGTAAGTTTCATTTTTGTTTTCTGGATCAGCTTCCTCTTGTAATGCTTTAAGACTACTAATTCTAAAACAAAAGGAGTAACCCATTCTTCGACTTCCAAGATCACGGAGCCCCCCAATTCCATCATCTCCAATCTGGGGCTTGAATTCGTTCGTATTGATGTCACCACGAATCGCTTTCGAAGTAATTAAATCCCCTTTGTTTGCTAATTTCGATGAATCTGGCTCAGCTAAAATAACTCCAGTGAAAAAGAATTTATCTCCAGGCTTACATTTTTCAACTAAATGTCCTTCTGCAACTGCTGTTATTGTTCTTGGTGCTGATCCAGCTGTTACCAGTTCATTAGGCTCTTGGACAGTTACTTTCTGCCAGTCCACATATTTTGATTCCTCATCAAGCAACTCAAAAGCAGTTGCCCTTGCTTCCCCACCTGGAGGTTTGTACATTACACATTTAGGATTGGTGCATTTTCTTGGTGTAGTGAATTTAAACTTTTGTTCGACGTTTGCAATTACAGTAAAGCAGTATTGACATTCGAAAGATCCGAGAAACAGTCTAGAGTAAGATTGAGATGTTCGAGTCACAGTTCCTTCAATGCAGAGAAGTTTACCAACTGAAGAGGAAATCAAACTGCTTAATCTTCTTTCTTGTTGCAGCAGCGTGAAATTTGAAACTTCATTGTTTGGAAGATTGAAAAAGGAAAAAGAGAAAAGTAATCGAAGTGAATATTCTGAATCTAGATCGAGTAGTTTTTCTTCGTGAGGAAGCTTAGAAGCGTAAAATTTTGCTATTGTCCTCAGAAGGTAGATTTCCAGATAGTAGTATCGATCTTGTAGGAGGAAAGCAAGATCCTCATTATAGACTAAAAGATGCATGAAGTCTACTTTGAAAACATTTTGTGAATAGGTATCAAACTTTTTTGTTTGTTCTTCGTACACAAGGTTTAAAGGCTGGTAAATGTGTTTTCTTTGTTGAATTTGTTTTGTTTGGTTTACTATTGAATCTGGGTTAACAACAAGTTGTTCAAAAGAAAACAGCTTTGATAAATTATTCTCCCAATATTCAAATGTAAATGTGTTGAGAAAGTTGAGGAAGTCGTACTGAATTTGAGAGCTCAGGTCTTGCATCCTTTATCCCTTTCAAACCGTTTTGTTCCCACAGTTATTTCTTATCAGCATGTATGTGCCGTTCGTTTAAAATTTTGGGCAATTCTTATATGATTCCATAGTCCTTACTCATTCTTGGAAATGTAGTATTATATTCAATGAACCAGAGTTACTTCAATATTGCATTACGAGTAGAGATTTCAACCTAGATTCTTCAAATAATCATGATTTATGTTTTTTCTATTTTACATTAAGTTAAAGCTGGTAGGGATGGAAAAGTCGGATTTGCTTAACATGCACAAAACCCCCAAGCACTTCTCCCATCACACGAGAATATCTCTTGCCATGATCAAAATCTTATCCCCTAGTTATAGGTTGAAATTAATATTCATAACTGCTTCTTGAGATAAGCTATAATCTTTAAATAGTTCGTTTTACCAAGCTTGATTTAAAAATCCTGACAACTAAATAGAATTAACGAAGGTTCATACTATTCGATCGCGCCATTAATCTTATTAAATTTTTTTAATGATCAACCAATTAGTTAAATCCGTGAATTAATATCAAAAATTAAAGTTACTAGCAAGCATGTGAAGTGGAGTTTTTACACCAATAAGCATGCTTCTAATTATACCATGTGGCTATTAACTCAGAACCTTAAGGTTAAAACAACATGCCTTAAACAACATGTGATAGTAGACGCCTCTCACCATGCTAGTTAATGCTGTATTAAATAATAGATTTATGACTAGGAAGCGAAGATTTAAATGCTTGCGACGGCTTAAGTTAAAGTCTCTTAGAAGAAAAAGAAATGTCAACCCAGGTCAAGAGTCCTTATAGCAAGGTTAAAATACCTTTCCAACGAAGACAGTTAATGCGTCTAAATTTCCTTAGTAAGTTTATATACACTAAAACAATAAATTGATAAATTAGTACAATAGGGAATAATTGATCTAAGGTTAATGTAGGTTGAGTTCTAGTCTCGTGTTGTGAATCTTTTCAGGAGCGGTTGAAGAATTTTTGAAAGAAAACTGTTACTAAACACGTACCATGTACATGTTTCACGGGTCAATTACGGAATCTATAAATGGAATTAATATATATTATTTGAATCATGGTGCAAACTTAGAACCATAACGCTAGTTCTTATATTGACCTAGGTTTGTCTACTGCTGGTTAGGAAGATGGGGACTTCTGCAGTAGAGAAGGAAAGAGTTGTTAGAGATATTTCTGGAAAAACATTATCTAACCTGAATTAATACATTTTCACATTTACAGAGAAAATGTACCTGACAGTATAGCTTCATTCTAATATGGGTACAGTAATTAATTATCATGACTGCTAGATACAAACTAGATGCTAGTGTGACGAGATCAAGTCTTAGCCAACTTATCAACTGAGCTATGCAAGAATTGATTGACATTCTTTCTAGCTTCTTCCATAGTAATTAATTTAGTTCTGGGTTTAAATTTTTGTACAGTTCCAGACTCTGTGACTATAGGAAGATTTCCAGCAGTGCTATATCCGTGGTATCGTTATGACATTCCTCAAATTTGAAGTATTAGTTTCGACACCGCTGGAATCATAGAAGCGACAATGCACATTAATGAAATTTCTTCATTAGTTTATTCTTGCAAGGTTGTTAGTCATATTGGAAGAAAAAGCTATAACGATGTAGGAACCATTTCAGTTGTGTAGTAGGTTGCGATCTTTCTTCCGGTATTTCTTATATTTTGGCGAGAAAAGCAATTTAAATTATACTTTTCTGAGTTCTTTAAACATCCTTAGAAATAATGACTTGATACAGACAAAAATATTATATTCCATTCTTGTTTTAAATATATATTTAACGAGAGAGTGGATCTTTCACTTACCGGTGCAACTTTATTTGCAACAGCCTTTGGATTTAAGCATTTTTGTCCAATAAAGTTTCGGCTGTTGTAAAACGGATTATCTTCATCTCTAGGACGTTTCAATGCCTAGCATAATAGATTCTGCTTGGTTTAATTAATATCAACATCAAATCCATGAATGGGGAACCATGAAATCAATTCACTGATATTAAGATAAGGGACTTTATTTTCTTAATAGGTTCATTAAACTTTTACTCGAATACCTCACTTCAATTTTTGAATCCTGTATGAGGGTCTTCAGCAGTCTTCACGAATTACCATTCGGTCAAAGCAGTGCTGTCATGCAAAATGCCACCTTTTCTTGCGTTTGTACATTTAAACAATTTTTTATTTAGAAAGCTCTGTGGAAGGCTTAAAGTAAACTGGGAAAAGGAGAATCTGTACATCTCCTCTCTTGACTATGTAAGATTGTTATTTCCTCCATATTTTGTGCTTTCCAAATATAATTTTGAGAAAACTATTTTATTTTGTTGGTTTGGATAGTATTGAGATTTAGTCTTATAATTTTGACTTCGGATATTTGATTTTTAAGTAGGTATATTTTAGATTGTAATAGATTTTTTTGAGTATTTTGTTAAGAAAGTATAGTTATGGCTTCGGAATATCTTGTTACATGCATCTAGGGCTGTATTATATACCAGTAAATTATTATAACAATTTCAAAGAATGGAAGAGTATGACGGCGCATAACTAGACATCTTCTTGATCATTAAGTCTTCGACTACGAATTGATATTAGTCTAGAAACTTCCATGAGCGTCTTGTATACACAGAGAAAATGTAACAAGAAATTTTCAACAAAATAGGAACAAGTTTCCAATTTTCTTGCACTATTTTAGGCTGGAGTTCATCATGAATAAAATTATCGGTAATAAATTGGCTTTCATTTTGGTTACTAAAAGTTTCTATATGCGCTCTAGAAACCATAAAATTTTTCTCAGGTTTTGTGTAATACTTGTAAGTTGGAAAATATTGTTGTCACATACTTAGCTTAATGGTGTGCATGCGAAGACTCCTATAAACTGGATTTTCCCCCTGAAAATAAATAGAGCTGAGAAACCTAACCCATTATAATGAGTTGTTGAACATGCGCTGATAGCACAAAATTCTGCTACGGAGGTTAGATCTGAAACTATGAACAGAAGAAAAGGCCACACTGGTATAGGGCTTTAGATTACTGAAGCACTATTATTGCCGTCTGAAGTGTAGAGAATGTTATTTAATGTACCAGAAGTTTACACGAACATAGTCATTGCAACTTAAGAGAGTACATAAAAATTGTTCTAAGCCCCAGATTCATCATATTTTACTAATGACTGATACATTTACAAAACATATCTCAACTAAGAAAGAAAATATCCTGGTCACCTCTTGGTTGTAGACTACAAGCAGATAAGATAAAAGCATAAATGGTTATATAAAATTGTTTCTTATTTATTGGAGGAAATTAGCTCTTTCAATACTGTTTTTCTTCCATTGGTCATATAACGGGGCATTATTTAATTATATAACAAACTTGTTGAACTTACAGTACATTAGACTATGTAGTTGAACTGGTTAAGCACTGCAAAGTGGTGTTTAACATTGTTACTAGTCAAAATGCCTTGATAGTTTAAAAATTTTGATAAAAGTGAGAAGCATATGACGGAAACAAATTTGAATGTTTTAATTCATGATGTGGAAGTATCCTGCGTCAACTAACTGCTCTTACAGACATGAAAGGTTCAAAAATGAGTAATGTTAACTCATGTCGATTCAACCTCGACACCTCAAGGGAAAAGATTTTGCAAGAGGTTTCCTCTCCTCGAAAGCCCAGCTTCATTTTTCGTAGGGCTCCCGAACATATAACGTCGGTTGATTGACTGACCCATCAAGAAAAGCCATTAGTTTTTTGGGAAATCCAAGTTCCGAGAAAGAAGCTCGAAGAAGTCATGATAATTGAAAGGTCTTGGCAAGAAGATTATTCTAAGCAAAGAGCTTCTTAAGTTAGAAATATCATACTCTTAACAATTAAATTCAATTCATTAAGAAAGCCAAACAGGAAAATTTCTCGAGTGTACATTTTGGGCATAAGAAAGTTGATATAGAGACATTTTCGCAGCTTATAAACCACAGTCCAGGCAAAAGCATATACTCTGTGGTATTTAATTATTTAAGCATATATGAGGCGAACTAAATCTAAGTTGCACATATACTGAAGCGTTCCAATTTTGCCCTTTAAGCTTAGAGCAGACTCGGGGAAAAAGCTAACTGTTTAAGACAATTCCAAAAGTTAATTGTCAAAGAAAATCAAAAAAGAAATGATTAAGGAATTTTCAAGAGCAGAAGTGGCCAAACACAATAAGGATGATGACTGTTGGGTTATAATAGACAATAAAGTGTACGATGTTACTAGGTTTGCACCTTTGCAGTACTTTTCTGAGTGTTGGTTGAGAATGTAGTCCTGGGGGTGAAAGGTTGTTGAAAGAATATGGTGGACAGGATGTTACTGAAGATTTCTTTGGATTGCATAGATTAGAAGTGTTAGAAAAATATGAGTCAAAGCTATGTATTGGAAAAATTGGAGGCACAAAGGACAGTATGTGCTTTATGGTTTATTCATTTGTTTAGGAAAAAGGGAATCTTTTGGAGATGTAAGCACCGTTCCTTACGCGGAGCCATACTTTTGGCAGCATAAACCTTCACCATACTATAATGATTCTCATATTCGATACAGAGCAAATTTGAGAAAGTTCATTAGGGATGAAGTTGTGGAATACGCAGAAGACATTGAAACAAATCATAAACAAGTCGATCTTGCATTCAGAGAAAAGCTGGGTCAATTTGGGATATATGCAGCAACGATTGGACCCGGAGATCATTGGGACTATGTTCCTGATCTTCCTATTCTAACAGGAGCAAATATGCAACCCAAAGATTTTGACATGTTTCATGAGATGATCACGTTCGAGGAAATGGCCAGATGTCAGTGTCCTGGTTTCTCAGACGGGATAATCGGAGGTAGAAATATATCTGTCCCTACCCTACTTAACTTTGGGTTTTCCCACAACGAAGAAATGAGGAAATCCATTGTGAAAGGGGCACTACTAGGAAGTATAGGAACCTGCTTAGCTATTACCGAACCATTTGTAGGGAGTGATGTAGCTTCCTTGAGAACAAGGGGAGAAAAAATTACTGAAAATGGGGAAGATTTTTATGTTATAAATGGAGTGAAGAAATGGATTACGGAGGGTATGCATTCTCGCTATTTTATAACGGCGTTTCGAACGGGAGGCACAGGTGCTGGTGGAATTTCTTTAATCATCATTGACAGAGAGCAGTTTAAAAAGAACTCACGTGGGGAAGAAGCAATTCAAACAAAACAGATTAAGAGTAGTTATTCCTCTGGTGCCGCTACAAGCTATATTATATTTGAGGATGTTAAAGTACCAGCCAAGAACCTGTTATGCCCTGAGAATCAAGGGTTCGCTGCTGTTATGCATAACTTCAATCGAGAGAGATGGGGAATATGTGTGACGAGCATTGGTAGAAGTCGAATTATGGTAAAAGAGTGTTTTCAATGGGCGCACCAGAGAACTGTTTTTGGAAAGAAATTAATTTCACAACCGGTAATCCAGGATAAGCTTGCTGAAATGGTATCGAGGGTTGAATCTTGTCACACTTGGTTGGAGCTGTTGACATACCAAATGAAAAGACTTTCCTTTGACGAGGCTAATATGAAACTTGGGGGTGACATAGCCTTGTTGAAGTATCAAGCTGCTAAGACAGCTCATGTTGTTGCAACTGAGTCTGTTCAAATCTTTGGAGGAAGAGCGCTGACAAGAGAAGGTATGGGAAAGTATGTGGAGAGGTTCCAAAGTAACTATAGATTAGGTGGAGTGTATGGTGGCAGTACAGAAATTATGGGAGGCTTAGCAATTCGTCAAGCATTAAAACTAGTCAAGGTGCCTGCTAAACTATAGTGACAGATAAATGAATTTGAAGGGTGCTTGAGTCTGTTACAATAACAAGCAGTGCCACTCTTCTTCTATCTACGTTGGTGTTGCACCTACATTCTCCTGTGCTATCTTTGTTGAAAAATAATATTTTAAGTATCAGAACACGATTTGATCAAGCTTCTGAAAAATGCTCGATAGATATGGAGCACGCATTTTTTTCTAGACCAAGTGTCAAACTTCTGTAGAACTGGTTGAATAGTGGGTTCTATATGTAGCTATACTCCATCTTCAGGTGCTAGTGCACTATAATTCCAGAACAGATCTCAAGCAGGAAGGTTTAATTGGCATGTTTGAGCTTTGAGGCACCACCTAGCTCAAAGAAATTAATGTGACTTTACGGAGAATCGAAGCTAGGAGAATGTTGGCTCTTTTTCTTAAGTAATGGTGCCATGAGTTGCTTAACATTTTAATCTTCACTGGAAAAACCGCTTAGACGGTACAATCGCGAATACATCTGTAGTTCAACTTGTCACTATTCTAGACACCTGAACATCTAACCTATATGATAACATCTTCTCTTGTAGCTTTCTCTGACTAAAAGTAACACTGCTATTATTTAAAGTATTATAGTTATAATCCTGGGATGTGTCCATGATGGTCAGTTGTTTGGAGGATCATGCTACGGTAGTCTTTTTTCGAGAATAACTTTGATTCCCCTGTGTTTGAGTTAAGAAGGTGTTGATAATTTCTACAGAAATAGACACAATCTGTAAAAACTAATTGTCTTGCCAAGAGTTAATAAACGTAAGCTAAGAAATTGTGTTTCCCAGTCAGTTTGGTTTCTCCACAGTACAGTTTCAAGAAACAAGAATAATAATCTTTGCATAGAAGGTTGTTACCGCAACTACCAAGAATGCTGCAAAGAAGAAACAATATAAGCTCACAAGCGAAGTAAACTCTAAGGTTAGAGTATTACATGAGACCTTGTGGGTAAATGATCCGTCTTTGATTCGAGAGAATTAACAGTGAAATGATTTTTCAACATGAGCTCACTCTATAATCATGGCGAATAAACTCGTTAGACCACTTAGACAACCCGTTTTCGTTGGAGTAACGTTTGATTTACTTAGTAGCATTCGTGGGCAGATCATCTTCGATTTGGAGAAATCATTTGCTGGAGGTGTGAGATGCCTAACCATTCTCCTATGAAGCAAATTATTCTTGACATTAGAATAAAGGTTTAGCTATGTTTGATGCATGCACCTGCAATGTATAGCCAGCTTAACTATATCTGGAATGAAGATGGGACCGCCAATGAATCTTCTCACATGAGAAATAAGTTCTAATATCAAGTATACTTCCATCGAATAATAACCACACCTACAAGGGAATTTTAAATTACTTAACATCCACCAAACTTAAAATGGGAAGATCAGAGAAGGTGTCTGACTTTGGGGATACATAAACTCTGGATTAAAAGAGCCTCCATACACTAAAAACTTCGAAAAATTTGTTATAAGCGACATAGCTCTTGAAGAAGGTATTTAAAGCCATGGGATTGGGTTAAAGCAAGATATTGAGTATGTTTCATTCTGCAAGAGTGATTACACCAGACAATACTCACAGATCTGAAGTATAATATTTATTGGTATGGCACGAACCACATGATGTGTAATCCAGTGACAATAACACTATTAGGGGTAAACAAACTGGGTTTAGATACATTCCCAGACTAGAACTAATTTCTTAGGCATTGAAAATGAGTTGCTTAGAATAATTTTATCTGAAGGTCTCTAATGACCAACTATTGTTAGTCCATGAAACTATAGAAAAAGGGTATCACACCAATAAGTAAATGAATAGAAGAAAAAGTGGAAATATATCCCTCTTCTGCAAAGTTTATGTGAAACGCTGGCAGTTCTACTTAGGAATTAGTTAAATGAGCTATTATGACACTTAAATGCCATGAGTTTGACTTTCTTTGCATATTTGCTCGCACCAATACAGAAACTAGAAAATCCTTTCATGTATGAGCCCTGTTCTCATCAAGTAATACCACTTACTAGTTATCGAACTCTTCCAAAACATAGATGTTGCAATAGTAACAACTCATACAATCAAAATCGATCAAACACTAGAACTTCCAGGTATATGGTTTCGTCTCTTTCTTTAGTGCTTTTAGCACCCGAAGAGTCGAAACACCATATGAAAAATATACTGTGACCTTGAGCCGCCGGTTGTCTATTTTGATTTTATTGAATTTTATTAAGAAATCAGAATTCTTCAGGTTAAGGGATATACCTTGGGTTAGGTAGTTAGATATTAGACCCTGTAGAGTCAGGGTTTACATTCATTGTCTAGCCTGAGTGTATACGTGAAACGGGGTTGACATTTAAGTTCGATACCATAGATCCAGTGATTGATTAACCTACATAGCCTTATTATCTAGCAATATTCAAATTTACTATTAATTTACATTTCGTCTATGAACCAAACCTTTGCTCTATTGCGAACCCCCATTGGCTTGTTCCCGGATATTATGTGGAGTGATAAATTTTCTTGATTAACTAAATAAGGATCACCAGACGCAAACTCACTGAATTCAAGATATTGGATGATCGAGAAATAACAAGGCTCAAGCACGAAACTCAAAGTACTAAATGAGTTCATCAGTCAAATCCTCGGGAATCCTTGGTCAACCTAACAAGAATTCTGTGTCAATTCCTGGACAATTCTAGATCAATTCAGCATTTGGTCTGAAAATAGATTCCTCGTTCAGAAGCCCTCAATGGGTTGCTCGTTTCTCATTGAATGTATCATTAAGACTTTCTCAAAGTCAATTACTCATTGGGAAAACTCAAAAATCCGAATGAATCCTCAATAAGAACTCCTCTTGCACCCATTCTTTCTGGGGAAATAAATTTCCTGGAATTCATCTTTCAAAAAACTTTAAAGCATTTTGGACAGCATGTTTAAACTTGTGAAGAATTACATTAGGACTCCGGCTTCCGGCTTCCGGCATTCATAATTGATGTTTTCTCATTACACACGACAATTCGCCATTACACTCTTTTCACATATTCTTGTGACTAAGCATCACAACCTGGTGATCGGAGCTGATTTTCCATTGAAAATTTCCTGACACTAAAGTTGAATTCAGGTGTGTACAATAACTAGGTATAACAAAGTCAAACCAACAGGTAAACAGTACTATTAGAACGGCCAACTTTTGATACAACTGTATGCCCTGATTTTGTACTACTTATGTCGTAACATGTGTTCACGACTAAGGTAATTACTTCTAGCTTCTGTTCTGATGTTTTTTCTAATAAGGACATGTTATTACCAGATCGGGGTCATTTGTTAGACATTTTCACAGCACAAAGCATCGATTTACTGAATCTCAAAAATATTATTAAACTTCTTGCCCGAGTGATTTCCTCGGTTTTTTTGACTCTTCCAGTTACTTTTAAATCTTTGTTGGAACATTTTCCAGAAAAGAACTGTACTCGGAAATTTTTTGCTGTAAGTAGCTCTAATAATTTCTACAGATTTCAAGTCGCAGTTACCAAACTAAGTTTCCTAAGCTCGAAACTTACCCTGTTAATTTTCTTCAAAGATTATGTATTACTAATGAGACGAGATTAGTCGCCAAACTCTGTAGAGATATTGGACCTGGTAAATGAAGTTGCACTTCTTAATCAAACTTGCATGGGAATGGATAGTAACTATCACTTCGTGTATAAAAAATAACACCGGAAATAACTTTCTTGTTCTGCATGTATTCGGTTCGCCTAGTATTTTCTGCTTTTTGTAGCAGGGTAGATGCGCGCTGTTGCCCATAATATTCAGTCTGGCAGAAACCTAACCGGGTTAGTACCAGTCATAATTCTTTCTTACCCTGATTTTTCTTTTCATTAGTAGAGAAGTATACGACAACAAATAAACCCCGTACACGTCGATCCAATGTTCAATTGTTACACAATCTTGGCTCTAGTCTAAGTTCTTAGAACTTCAAACCGTTTCTAGTAGCATTGAAATAGATGTAGGTAATTCTTAATCTATTCTGGTTAAAACCGTTTTTTTTCTTGTAACTATTCACAAAAACTGTTTTTAGTGTATTAGGCACCTCAGTCGATATTTATTCAAAATTATGAGTATTAAAATTTATATGTTGAACATATACAACTAACCTAAGCATTACAATTCCTGTAGTTGAGCTCCAAAGTTTGTAGATGGCTATTATAAGCTCTAGAAGAACATGGTAATCTGGCTACTAAATCTAACTGAGAATATAAGAATATTTTTAACGGGGTTTATTCATAATGAAAAGTTATAGTGCCAAAGCCCACCATTAGACGGACATGGCGTTGTTGATGTCTTGATCATCGTTCAGTGTGATCTTTCGGTGAATGCAAAGGGTAAGAAGTGAGATGATGAGTTGAATAGATAGGGAGAAATGTAGTATATTGGATGTGTTGTTGATCTTTCGTATCTTTTAATTTTGAATTCAAATTGGGTGATGATGTGGTCTAGTGTTTGTGACGTGAACTGTAACTATAGATCTGGAATTTTACTTTTCGTGTGCAGATTGTTTTTTGTCGAAACTTGTGACATTATATTGTTTCCAAGGAAAAACATAGCTGTTAGGAGCAGCTACACATTGTTCTACCCCAAGTAGTTTGTCAGTATATTAAGGTGAGTTTATTATTATTGAATGCGGTTTTCCGCTATACTTAGAGATCTGATTCGACTGATTCAAAACTTGTCAATAGTTTTTTACGAGTCTTCCTCTCGTTTACTTGTTTCGATAGATATCCAACTATTTTGTTTGAAAATTAGCACTCAGTGATTATCAGTAACTAAGTGGACCAAATGAGTAATACAGTAAAACTCTGTTTGTACTTTACGAAAAACGCTATGAAATGGCAATCTGGCCACACAAAATCTTTGTATGTATAAATCTTGGACAATATGACCAACTTCATGAAAACTTTCCTAAGATCCACTAACAAAATAAAGATTACTATTTGAGCACGAGTCGTGCGATCCAATTTAACTCTTAATAGGATGTCTACAGTCAGAAAAAAATCAGAATGATTCCATATGAACAAAAAGCAAAAGTTTTTGCTCGTAATCGGAATAAAGGTAAAAATCATTTGATTCTTAATAATGTTAGTAAAGTTCGAGGCCTGCATGTAGCGTAGAGCCAGATCCATAAAATGATGTTTTTTTATCTGCCCCATAAATAATTTTTAATCTTTACTATCTCAATTGAGCTACCATGGTTTTATTTCACCGGTCAACGTTCAGCTACTCAACTTTATACTAAATTCAGTTCCAAGAATGAACAACCTTCTCTCTCTCTCTCTAGTTCTTCTTCCACTGTGTACTTCTCTAAGAAATTTCTTGAACACCTTGCTGCATCGGTCAACGAGGATATACGAATGTTTAGGACTATTAAGTATTTTTTTCGCTCTGCTCATCATCGTTCTCACTATTATGTCTCTAGTACTTTAAACTTATGAAACCTTGTAAATTGCTACCTCAGTCCATTAAATCACTCTGTCTACGCTTTTTCTGTGCCCTGGCTGACAACAGGTAACAACTTTAGGAAAGAATCCTTTTCGTGTTGTGATTAAGTGTCTTGAACCCAATTACGCGAGAGCTCTTGGACTAATAAGACTTCAACTCAAAGTATTCTTGGCGGAGCTAATATATTTCCTCTGAATACGACGATCTTAATTTAGTAGACATCAAGTAGATTCTGTTTATATTTTCTTTTTTTTCAACCTCCCCTTGAAGATTCAAATCAAGATACTCTGTTGAAACAAGGAGATTCAATTCTTTTCTTCCTTTCTATTTAAATTTCCCAAAATACTGAAAGCTTGTGCTTAATAGTTAATAGTTAATAGTTAAGGTGGGAGTAAGGTACTACATCTGCAAATCCGCCCATACGTTTATCTTAGGGTCCGATGCCGGTCCGCCGCTCACTAGGGAAGCTTCCCGTCTCGTGCTCCTACTGTCACTAAACTAAACTGGTTTGTGGGATTTCGAGACACTATTGGCACGATCACGATAGTTTTCCCGTTGTACTCATTTATCGCATTTGATCTTACTAGATAGTGATTTCCCAAGATTTTTGAATAATCCAAATCGAAATTAACAACTCACGCAAGAAATCATGAAAGAGATTGAGATATTGTCGTGCGTCATATCCAGTGTTCCTGATATCAAATAAATTGTTTCAAGTTCCTTTATTGATCATATCGAGATGTCCTGCACCAGTTTTTTACTTCTGTTGTCGCTCATCGTTCTGTTTTACAAGATAATCGTGGTTTATGAAGAGATCCAGATGGGCTTTCTCCAGTTATCCATCCAAGAAGCCACTGAGGCCAGAAGTTATTTGAAATGCACGTGGGAGTTGTATCAAGTGATGAACTAAGGTGTTGTTTGTGGTGGGGTTGGGCTGTTCTCCCCGGGTGGTGGCGGGTGAAGGGGAGGGCGTGGTTCATGGTGTTCTAGTTCTTCTCTTATATGCTCCAGTGGTACGTTCAAGTCTTCAGTTGGAGTAGCAGTTTGTTGAAAAAGATATGCTTCAAGTTTCCTTGAGGATTTCGCCAGTTCCAAATCCATTTCTGTCGTTGTGCATGTTTCCAGCCAGCTTTTTTGTTTTTCCTTTAATATTTTTAGGATGTTTATATCACCGGCTTTGAGAGTATTGGCCTGTTTCGTGTGTTCAAGTGGCTGCGTTGGATTAGGTTGGAGGAGGGCGCGTTTTATATCTCTAGAGAGTTTATTCAAGGCTTTGGATGTATCTTTGTTTTCCAGGTTCCAGAACTCGCTGCCATATTGGATTTTTGAGACCACTAGCGCTTTCACAATGTTCTTTTCCTTCTGACAGTCAGCATATTATTCCTCAGTATCGGTTGCAGTTTGTGGAGAGTTTCCTGTGCAGCGCGTATTCTAGCGAATGGGTTAACATGGGTTTCAGCTGTTGCTGTTATATCCACTCCAAGGTATCTAAAGGTTTTTACTCCTTTGATGGTTCCAAGGTTGGTTTCCAGGTTTTCTTCTATTGGGATGTTGTTGTAGAGGAAGTTTAGTTCAGCTGCAGCAACTGCTGTAGTGCCCTTTCTACTTCGAACTAACGCGGTTCCCGGTCCAAAACACTGTGCTTTATGTCCTACAAGGGCATCTTTTGACGGGAAGTTTCTGGAACAAGAGGTGCAGGTGTGTTTATTGACCAGTTGTTGAATTGCAGTGTCTGAAAGCTTATCTTTGAGCTTCTTTGTTCTGACTATTCCCATGAGTTGAGTTCTCTGTATATTTATTTTTGGCCAGACAATTGTGAGAGTTCTTCTGTATATTGAACAAAATGTTTGAAGATGTTTCTATCTTTACTCATGATACAAAGGTCGTCAGCAAATCCGAAAATGTTTTGAAAGGAGAATTCTGCTTCTGGAAAGTTCAAGTTTATTTTCTTTATTATCCTTCGAAGCAGAGAGTCCAGAGCAAGTACAAATAACATGGGACTTAGTGAATCACCTTGTAGCACGCCTTTGTTTATTTCTACTCTGTCACTTATATGTTTTCCTATCTTTACTTGGACTGCAGCATATTTATATAGGTAAAGGATTATATTGATAAAGTTAGCAGGGACTTTTCTCTCTTTTAAACTAAGCTCGAGGAAAGGATGTTTGCAAGAGTCAAAAGCTTTTTTGAAATCTATAAAGAGACATAGTATCTTCGAGTTCTCCATTTGGCTGAGTTTACAGCGGTTTAAGAGAAGTTGAATTTTTTGTCTAGTTCCCGTATTCTCTCTAAATCCAGACTGGTATTTTTCTACTGTTCTTTCCAGGGTATTCTTTAGTCTATTGTTTATTATTTTAGTGATTAGTTTGTAAGAAGTGTTAAGCAAGGATATTGGCCTATAGTTGGAAGGAAGTTGATGGTTTCCTTTTTTGTATAGGAAGATGATGTTCCCAGTAGAGAGAGATATAAGCTCATCTTTGTTCAGGCCACTTGGATCTAAAAATAGTTCTTCTGCAAGTTGCTGCAAGTATTTCAATACTATTTTGTTATTCTTTAGGATTTCGTTTGTGATTCCATCAGGTCCGGGTACTTTATAGTTCTTTAGTGTTTTCGCCGTCTCTTCAAGTTCTTCTAAAGTCGGAGGAGATATATTTGTATCTTCAGCTTTGGCTTCAAGAATATCCAGTTCGTTGTCCATGATGTTTTCTTCTCTGTTCCTTTGAGTGAGTTCAAGGTATTCTTGGAATACTTTTACTCGTTTTTTATCGTTTAGGTGTTTTCCATCTTCCATGGTAATGGTGCGTTGAGGTTTCCGTTTTTTTCCTACTATCCTTTCCGCTTGTTTGAAAGCTTCATGGATATCATTCTTTGCCATAGCTGTATCTATTCTTCTTACTTGAAGGTCCAACCAGGTTTTGTAGTCATTCAAGGTACTTTTTCTTATCATCTTTTTTAGTATTTTAGATTCATTTTCAGTTAGAGATTTCCACAGTCTTCTTCTTATTTCAAATAAAGTCTCTGTTCTTTCTGAAGATATTTTGTAGAGTCTTTCATGTGCCACCAGTGGGATACAGTTTCCAATGGCTTGTTTTATTGTTGACTTGAACGTTTGAAAGTTTAGTCTTGGTTGTTTTCCAGAGTTATTGGGTGGTGGGAGCTTGGCTATTTCTTCTTCGAAACCTTGTCGTATTTCTTCGTTTAGCTTCCATCGGTGTGCGTCAATTTTGAAGAACTCTTTGTAGTTTCGATGCATTTTTTGGTTTTGGTTGGAGTATTTCCTGAACTTTTGTGAGACTAGTGCTTCAACTGGTTGATGATCAAACTCTGTTCTATTGTGGATTTTCTCTCCTAGTTTTCTTTTTATCCGAATTTTTCGGAATAGTGGGGTGCTGCCTTTACACGCTATGATGAAATCTATTTCTGAGCGTTTCTGATTATTCTTATGCTTTGAGTAGTATGTTACATGACTATTTGTATTCTTTGCACCAGTAGCGAAGTATGAGTTGACGATGGCCAGATTGTACTTGTTCAGAAAGTCCCGAAGTATTTTGCCGTTCCTGTTCGTTCTTGTCGTGTATCCGTAGTTTCCATTGCTTGTCACTTCGTTGTGCCGTATTTGAGCGTTCCAGTCGCCTAGGATTATCATGAGGTCTTTTCTCCTTTTCAGTGAGATCGCTTTCTGGAGTCTTGTTAGAAACTGGCTGTATTCTTTTGCTGTTTTTCCTGCGTGTGGTGCATAGATATTGATGATGTAATAGCTTCTAGAGTTAAGTTTAGTTTTAACACCTAAAATTCTATCTTCATCAAATACTTTTTCTGTTTCTTTGTCCATGTTCCTGTTGAAGTATGTTGCTAAAATATTGATTTTGTTTTTTTCTGTGTCTTTATTCTTAGAGATATCTGTTGTAAACCAGTTTAGTCTAGAGAAGCTCGCTCTTTCGAGGTATTCCGCTCCTTTGCTACCAACTTCCTGTATTGCAAGGACGTTTGTATCGGCAGTTAGGGCATATTCCTCGATAGACCTGAGCTTGTAGGAGGTGAGACGGTCAACATTCACAGAGATAATTGAGATTGCTCTGGAATCTTGCGCTTCATTGACTGGTGACTGTCTTTCGACTGCCTGAGTGTTGCCGGAACTCATAACGGTTTCTTTGTTTCCAAATTTTCCAGCTTGTGCTTAACGGTTTAATATGTGATATGGCCATCTGAAATTACATTGCATTTTGTTGAAGCGAAAGAAACATTTTGTCAAGTGACCATATCAGCCATTCACAGAATTTGGAAGAAGAAAAAATCATTTCATAAGAACTGCAATTAAAATTAATCTAGCTATTGTCTTAAATGTCTACACCTATTAAAGATGCCCAGTCATTGGAGAAAAATGCGCATTTGATGGACAAGTAAATATTCATAAATTGTTTCGTTTGTCATTGGCTACTCCCTTGGCGATGACTTTTTTAACTTTCCTCATTCGTATGTTTTCTTGACTTTTTAGGTATTCTAGACAAGTGGGAGAATATGGAGTAAAGTTTCTTCGGTAAGATTTATTTTTTAGGTTGAAGCTATGGCAAAACTGACACAAATGAAGGTTTTAGTTATAGGAGCGAAGGGTGTTGGAATCGAAGCAGCTAAGAATCTGATCCTAGCTGGTGCTGGGGAAGTAACTTTGTACGATGATGATCCGGTTACGATAAGTGATCTTGGAACTAACTTTTATCTTTCGGAGAGCGATGTTTCACAGAGTAAATCAGTAGCTGAAGCTTGTGTGGATAAACTCAAGGCATTGAATCCACTTGTTAATGTAACAACGCATCAAGGAAAGTTAACTAATAAAAATTTGAGAGCTTTTGATGTGGTTTTAGATTGTGGATTGACCCATCAACAAGCTGTATTATGTAACTCTGAAATAAGAAAGAACGCTGATAATAAGAAGAAAAATACAAAGTTCATCAGGTGTAATGTTCATGGATTAGTTGGATACGCGTTTGTTGATTTCGGAGCGCAATGGAGAGTATTGGATAAGACTGGAGAACCTGAAGTTACTAGAACAATTCAAGAAATTGACGTCTCCCAAGCAAAGAGTGAAGGGAAAATAATTGTCCATTTGATTCAAGGTGATGATGGTCAGAGACACAATATTGAATTCGATCCTCATCATGCCTGGGTAAAATTAGAAGAAATTGAAGGTGAATTAGGTAAGGCTTTAAATGGGTTAACCCAACCTTTTGAAGTAAAAGAGCACAAAGAGGTATTGGCTGATGGAAAAAAGGTTTTTAATGCATATGCTCTTGAAGTTATTTTACCACAAAAGATGGATCTTCCAGATTATGTTCCTCAATCAGCTGGTCTGCTGGTACAGAAAAAGACTCCCGTAAATATGAGCTTTCAGCCTCTTGGAAAAATGTTGGATAATCCAGTTCATCCTGATCAGGGAATGCTAGTTTTCACTGATGGTATGAAGTTTGGAAGAGCAGAACAGCTTCATATTGGACTTCGAGCACTATGGAAGTATGAAGCTGAAAATGAAGGACTGCCAAAGGCGAACGATGAGAATGCGGTTCAAAGTATACTTAAGATTGCCCGGGATTTGAACCAAGAGCTAAAGGGTAAAGAAGGCGCTTTGGCTTTGGGGGAAATAGATGAGGAGGTTATTGCCGATATTGCAAGATATGCTGAATGTAAGTTTCAGCCTTTCTGTACGTTCTTTGGGGGAATTATAGCCCAGGAAGTAGTTAAATTTACTGGAAAATATACTCCTTTGCAGCAGTGGCTCCATTTAGACTGTTTTGAGGTTCTTCCTCATAAATTTTCTGGAGTAGTTACTTCTCCTATCGAAGAATCTGATAAAGAACCCTTAGGAAGTAGATATGATGACATTATCAAAATCATTGGTAAAACACGTCATCAAAAGCTAATGCGGAGCTCTACTTTCATGGTTGGTTGTGGAGCTCTTGGTTGCGAGTTGTTGAAAAATTTTGCTCTGCTCGGACTGGCTTGCGATCCAGAAAAGCAGGGGAAAATAACAGTTACAGATAATGATAGCATTGAGATTTCAAACCTTTCTAGACAATTTTTGTTTAGAGAGGACAACGTTGGGCAACCAAAGAGTCTGGCTGCCAAGCAATCGATTCTTGAGATGAACTCAGGTATAAATGTTGAAGCTTTAGAGCGTCTTGTTAATCCTGATTCAGAGAACATATTTAACCAGCGTTTTTGGGAGAGTATAGATTTTGTAACCAATGCTTTGGACAACGTGAAAGCACGGAGGTATGTAGATAAGCAGTGTGTATACTACCAAAAACCTTTGCTAGAAAGTGGTACATTAGGAACAAAATGTAACTCTCAAATTATTCTCCCACATATGACTATGAGCTATAGTGATGGACCCAAGGACGATGAACAGGAAGGAGGTGGAATTGCTATGTGCACACTTAGGAATTTTCCTTCAACAGTGGAGCATTGTGTGGAATGGGCAAGAGCCAGGTTTACTGACCTCTTCGAAGTGGATGCCCAAAAAGCTGTCAACTTCCAGGCAGACCCAACCAAATATATCAACGAGCTAAGAGAAAATACACTCGGTCTTCAAGGGTCAAAAAAGTTGAATGCAGTATCTAAGGAGTTGGTTTCTCTCAAAGAAGTCCATAGAATTGTGGAACAGGTTGCTAATGAGAAAGTAACTTTTGAAGCTTGTGTGAAAGAAGCCTTTGGGATGTTTCACAGGCTGTTTAGAGATACCATTCAGTCGCTCATACAAGCTAATCCAGAAGATTCTGTTGATTCCAATGGACTCAAATTTTGGACAGGAACAAAGAGGTTTCCTACAGTCGCCACCTTTAGTACTGAAAATGATAGTCACGTTTCCTTCGTCTTATCCATGGCTGGTATTTTAGCTGCTAACTATGGTCTTAAACCTGCGGTTAAATTTGATACCTCAGGTAAGGCAAAGGTCCAGGAAATTGTGACTAACCTAGAGGTCCCAGAATTCATCTCCACAAAGGTAGATTTATCCGAGGATACTGATGAAGAGAAAAAAAAGAAAGAAGCGGAAGCAATGGCTGCAAGTGGCGAAGATGTAATTTCGGAGTTTGAGAGCTTATTAGCAGAACTTGAGGGACTAGGTGCAAAAATACGTGAGCCTGCTGATGGAGCTGGAAAAGATTTGAAATACAAACTAGAATCTGCCAGTTTTGAGAAAGATGATGACTCTAACTTTCATATTGATTTTATTGCCGCAGCAAGCAACCTGAGGTCAGCAAATTATAAAATTGGCGAAATTTCTCGTCACAAGAGTAAAATGATTGCGGGGAAGATTATCCCTGCCCTGGCAACGACAACAGCAGCTGTAACTGGCTTGATCATGATCGAAATGCTGAAAGTTCTACAACTTGAGGATAAGAAGCACCTTGATGCGTTTAAAGATTCTAGCAACTCACTCGGAATTAATGGATATTTCTTTAGTACACCAGCAGAGCCCTTGAAAACTCAAGACTTCTACGATTATGAACTTATGAGTTACGCTGTCTGCTTACCCCAAAACTATACTAAGTGGGAAAAGATTTCAATTAAACCTGAGTCTAATACTTTCAAAGCTTTTGTTGAGGAGTTTGAAAAACATTGTAATAACAACCTAAAGGAAGATATCAAGAAAGGTTTCTTTAATTATGTTACCACAAAACTAAAGGAAGATATGAAAAGTGACTTTAACAAAGTTCAAGCAAATATGAGCGATGACTCAAAGAAAACATTTACGGAATACTTGAAAGAAAACTATAATGAGACAGAAGTCAACGAAGCTTTTGAAACATATTTCAAGGCCAATTTCGATGATGATATTGCGCTGACATCAGTATCTATTGGTGAAGGAGCTGCATGGCTTGAACTTCTCGGTGAGGAGGATAGCGACGAAGAAAAAAGCGAAGCGTTGGGCAAAATTTTATCCGAGCTTCTTGCTGAGAAAAAGTATAAGCATTCGGAACAAGTTCTAGAGACTAAGCGAGCAGTTCTTGATATTAATGGAAAAATTAAAGGAAAGTCCGTTAATGGCAGTGCTCCCTCAAGTAAAGTTGAGGAGTACACTGATGAGGTAGCTGATGAAGCTACCTTTAAGTTTCCCATAATTGAGTATCAGTTTGCATAAATTATAAGAGTCTTTGTACCTGTGCATTTATATCATGTTTTCGTAAACGTGTTTGAATTAATTGAAACGACGCTTTACTGGGTTGCATAAGGAGAAATAGAGGTCTCAACTTGGGAATGTATTCTCTAAACATTTCCAAATCGAAAACTGGCTGTGAAAAACAAGAGCTAATGCTTCAAACCTTTTTTTAATATCTAACGAATCAAGTTTAAATGATCATTAATCCATTCTTAGTTGTGGATAAAATGGTATTGCGGGGGTATACGGTTCTTGTTAATCCAAGCTAGAATAGGTTTCTATTACCTCCATGTCGTTTACTTATTGTTCTTGCTACTTTCTTGTACACTTATTTATCTCAAAAAATGAATATGAAACATTTTCTTTTGTTTCTCTGGTTAAAGAGTTTCAGAAAAAAAAAAGGATTTTGGTTTTCATAAGAGGTAATTAATTGGTGACCCATATGAGACAGCTGTTGATGAAGACAAAGTTACTGAAATATGCAAACATAACCCTAGGATATAAAATGATTGTTACACAACTACGTACAATAACCAGATTAGCATAGTGCATGGGAAATGGTTAAACTATGAAGAAACTAAATTCTATAATCATTTAAGAGAGGAATATTTGGATTAAAAATTCTTTATGGAAGGGAATAAAATTAAAGGAGTTGGAAAAAGCATGGAATTATTCAGAAGAACTCATTTTTTGTACAACAAGATTAGCCATGCAGAATTTTAGAAACAGCTCTTGCAGGAAACTCTCATATGGTGTATGTGAGGTATTGCAAAAAAATGATTTAAGTCAAGACTATTTTATGAAACTATTAGATTAATGATTTGCAAGAACAAAAAAAAATGTTTTCCTAGCTTCATATTTTGGAAGTGATCCCTGATACTCAACTAAGTTAATACATACACCTTCCAATTTTTGTATCAAGGGTAGTGCTGCTAAACAAAGAAAAAGAAAAGAAGTCTTGGCTTGAAGCACAAGCTTCAAAAAATAATAAAAAGTATTACTGTGCTACACTTTTAGTTACTGTGTTTCAAAACTCTCAATGTATCACCTTTACAATTATTGATTTCTATAGCTGCCTACAAATACTTCTATAGTTAGTTCCTCTTAATATACCATCCAGTTCTGCATTTTCTAAGATTACCTGTTTATTTTATTTCTTGCAACCAATAAGCTCTTCTTCGACTGCGGTAATGGTTTCAAAGAATAACTCATTACTGGTTCAGTTGGATCTATATATTGAAATAGGGAAAGCTCTTTGCGATCAAAGAAATAAAATATTAAGACCTCTTATTTCTCCCAAGATTTTTCATCTTGTTGAAGAACCAGCGTATCTTTCTAAAACGAGGTTTTCTTGTTTCTAAACGAAAAACTTCGTCTACTTCTTCTTCACATTTGTTAATTTCCCCAACTAGCTGTCTAACAAGAGTCAATAAAAAGGCATTTTTCTTGCTTCCAATAAATCTAATCCCCAACTCTCTATCTTTAACTAGAAAAACATCAATAATTTCTTCTGGACTAAAAATAAATCTTGCGAAAAACGTATATAACAAAGATTGTTGAAGATTTGGTTCCTTGAAAAAAACATTACTAATTTGCAGGAAACTTTGAATTGAGATTATATTTTCAGTCTTCACTAGATAATCAGGTCTTAAATCGAACTCTATTTTTGAGTCGTTTACATCAGGCAGTAATTCGGGAACAATAAAACTATTTTTTTCTTTGGGATGCACAAACAAAATTAAATTGTGCAAAGCTAAGCTTAAAACATATTCTCTTTCCCTCTGTGAATATTGCTTAAGTAAGATAACAAACAGATCTTTCCGTATTATTCCAGTATCAACATATTTTCTATAGTCTGAAAACACGTATTCATTTGTTCTAAAAGCAAGCTGATGAAAACTTTCGTCACGAATAAAACTTCCCACAGCTTGAGCTAAAAAAGCAGGTGCAAAAAATATAAAATTCTTATTTTCAGGTAAATCAAGTTCCTTAAAATAAGATATTATTCCAGCTTCTAAATATATTTCAAGCATTTCAAACACTTCGCCTTCCGAAAAGTTACATTTCTGAGCTTTTAGTTTAAACTCTTGAACTGTCATATAACTTGATTCTTCACGACAGTTATCTAGAAATAAAACATAAACAGATTTTATCCACATACTGGGACGCAAAAAATTATATGCCTTTTGCAAATGAAACTGCTGTATCAACTTCCGAACTTTATTAATATATTTATTATTTGACCTAACAGCATTATCAATCGGTACGAAAACTCTAGTGTTTGGTTTTGAAGGTGCAGGTTGTCTAGTGACAGCTGAAATAATATTTTTCAAAGTTTCATTTACTTTTTCAAGTTCTATTTCATTGTTCTTTTTCAGGAACGTGTTTAAGAAAGTTCCTATAAATAAAACAGGTGATTTTGGAGCATTCCTCTTTATACTCGCATACCAGAATTTTAATCTGAATAAATCATCTTCTTTTAGTTTAGTCAAGTTAAAGACAATTATGTATAAACCTTTAGGATTCATAAAAATAGGATGAACAGAAGAAAAAACTTCTTGTCCACCGAAATCATAAACACGCAGAAAAGTATTCGTAGATATAAAATCTGCAAAAAACTTTGTTGTGAATCCTTTCACAAATTTCGCGTCACTTATAGCTCTTGTAATCAACTCTTCTTCAAAATCTAAATTATATATCGAACTCTTTTTTACTTCATCTTCAACCTCGTATTCACAATGTATCATATTTTGTGCTCTTTGAACACTAAGTTCATATTTTGTAAGAGGCTTAAATTTACTCTTAGAGTCAACTTCAAATATTTGAGTATCTTCTAAAACTAAAGTTGATTCCACTTCTTGTTCAAATTTTTTTCCTGATAAATTTCTTAACAAAGAAGTTTTTCCTGTTCTTCCATCACCTTGAAATAATCACAAACAAAAAATATACCCATGAGAAAAACTGGAAATTCGTTCAACTTTCTTCTTTCCTGATATTGTTTTTGTAAAGAAGAACGAACAAGTTTCTTTAACATTTTACTATTATGATTAGCTTCAATTAAAACTGGTCTTATATTGAAGCTGATAATAGAAGGATGTGATTCAACTATGTTATTCAATTCTAGAATATCTTCACCTAGAACAGTTTGGAATTGAAAATTAGCGCTAAAATAAATAAGAAAAAAAGTATACTCTAAAATATTTATGGTTTTATTTGCTCTCAAGAATTTTCTTATAGCTAAAATTATCATTGAATATTCACCTTCTCTCTCATCAATACTAAAAAGATATTCTAATCAAAAAAAATACTGTAACCTTTTCAAACTTGTGCTAAAAGAAATATTTTTAAATAGGCTTGAATAAAATCTTGAACTGTTTTTATTTTTAAACAGTCTATGTAATAAATAAAAATTTGATTACTTCAAATGTTTCATGTTCACAATTTTTAGAAATTGAAAATAATTTTTCGCTTCAGGAATATTACACCCCCAAAACCTAAAATATATAAGTATAGAAAATAAATAATACTCTAAACTATTTAACTGAATAGTTTTCAGTTTTTCTAGATCTTTGAAGTTTTCA
This sequence comes from Labyrinthula sp. Ha, assembly GCA_015227615.1. Classification (NCBI taxonomy): domain Eukaryota; class Bigyra; order Labyrinthulida; family Labyrinthulaceae; genus Labyrinthula; species Labyrinthula sp. Ha. The sequence continues at coordinate 118,937 of JAALGZ010000016.1, read as the reverse complement.
TCATTAAAGTGACAACTGAAGAATCTAAAATCAAAAAAAAGAAGAAGATTGTACACTATTTTTTTCACTGCAGAGAAAAGAAGGATAAAATCTGAAAATTTTGATTCAATGACTTGAAAAGGACAAAATTTCAGCCTGAAATAAATACATTCTAAATGTATACAACAACTCAGACACTTCTTCATCGGCTTGAAATTCTTGCATAAATTCATGTGCTTGTGCGCTGAAGTTATCCAAATTTGTTGGTTGGAGACGTCTAGTGTGATCCCTTTAATTAATAATAATAAGAAGAAGAATACCATATTAATTCAAATTTTGGTTTGCTTTTTCTTTCATCATACGTTTGTTTGATTGATTTCATATTTCTTTTCTGGTTTGAGTCGAATTCTGGTTTTTGGAATATTGGCCAAATGACCATTGCCCAAAATAATTTAATGTTAGAGAAATGTTACCGGAAGTAAATTATGGAACAGTGAAGAGTAAGGAAAATCAGTACAAGAAGAAAGAAGAATGGGGGGGGGCAGTTTTTAAGTTCAAGTGTTAGAAACATATTCAGAGAAAGTTAAAATGTGATGTTTACTTACAACGAACCATAAATCAAAATTCAAGAACACAATTCTGAAGAAGGTTAAAATTCCTTGTGATAAACTTAATATCATCTGGCAACACTTGGATTGGACCATCGGGTATTTTTAAAAGCTACAGTTTCAGCAGTTAGTTGAACGATGGATTAAATAATAGCAAAATGTAGCTTATATATAGCTATAAACATACTTTTAATCCATCTGTGAAATTATGGTAGATGTAACTTCCTTTTTGAGACACCTTTAGCTAGAAAAGGGGGTCACAACTGTAACTTAGATCTAGCCATTATAAAAAAATCGCTGGAAGGGCCCCTATAGATAAATTGCTGCAAAAATCTGCATTTTCCAAATATTTCCTATGCATGATGCTGGCATCACAGATGATGAGGCAATGTAGCATGTAACAGATATTTATGTGATTGTGTCATTCTACAAAGATTTATTACCTCTACTTGACATTCTTCTTATATACATACCTTTTTTTACATATATGCCGCAGTATTGCAGCTGTCAGCAATGTATAAAAAGATAATGCAGGTTTCCAACAGAAACAGAAAGAATTGTGCACCATGGCATCAACATTAGATGACTTCTTCAATGCACATATCATAAGTCACACTCTATTAAACTTTTCTTGTGCAGGAATAACAGATGCTCAGAGGAGTATGTTTTGATTTAATTTGGCATTAATGTAGGTCAACTATGAATCTCAAAAGATTCTAGGTAGCTGTTTCTCGGGGCCGTTCCCGTCAATACTCTTCAGGCATATTAAAATCCAACAAAAATTAAGCATATGAAATTATCCTTTTGAAATGCTAGCATTTCAGATGAAGACTCCAAAATGTTTTTTTGTAAATTGTTCCTAATCATCATCTGTAGCAACAACACTAGTTATTCCCCTCCATGTTTGAGACAATGAGGTAGTTACATCAATTCAAGGCTCCAAACCAAGAAAAACTTTGCGGTACAAAATCCGACATCTTAAATACTTCAGGCCTCACAAAAATTCATGATGGTTCTGTTATTTTTTATTCAACTAAATAATATGCGAGGATCAATATCATCTAAGATTTCATCTTACATATTTGAACCTTCCTTTCTCACGTAGACAGCTTATATAATGACCTGCAGTTACTTTCTCATGAATAATTATATACAATAAGGATTCGTTGAAAAAGCCAAAGGTTTAATAATAAGTTAATTCTCAATTATACATAATCTATTAAATGGAATGCAAGAAAATAATTTCTTCTTGCAGCTACTCATGGAGAATAGGCTTTAATAACGTAGCCAAACGCTTTTCTTCAACTGTGGTTTCACCGAGAAAAATGTGAATATAATAGAAAAAATAAATTTTCTTGATCTATCGCTCAGCCGAGTCGTTTTTTCTGTCTAATTGGCTAGAGTAAACAGGCACTTGGACTAGTTGTTTCAGCCAACACTCTAGGCAAGTGAGGTTAACCAGATCAGTATGTTCCCATCAAGAGTACTAACTAAGTTTATGGTAATCCATTAAGTATCGCTTGAACCTGTAAAATGAATGAAAGCACAAATTATATTTCATTTATGGGTCTAAGATTAGAATAATAAAATGATTTTAAGAAGTTGGCCATAATCGATAACAAATCAAATTTATTTAGAAGAAGTCCTGTGCCTCTTGAAGAAGAAACTTGTACAGAAAAGCGAAAACCTGTATCGTAGTTTTACTAAATAAAAAATTGATAATATATTTTAATTTTAATACCATTAGTCTTGGGTACTATCTAAGTTAATCTGTTTCAGATTTTTATTCTCTTGCCATTAATTGAGCCTTGAGACCTAAAAATCTTTCAAACCCTGTAAAGCTGCATTTACCGGCCATGTATCCCATTCTAATACGTAAAACAGCAAAGAAAAAATAACACCCTAGGTTTTATGCTCGCCTTTATCAAAATTTTCAATGAATTTAGTCATAAAGAACGTTCAAGGCTGACTTCTTGCGTCAGAGATGGGTAACGCTCTGGAAAATTGTGCATTCTTAAACATATGCAAATTCAGTTACAGAGTCTATTCCACTGGTGTGAGCGAAAAGAGCACGTTAAGGCATAAGAATTATAGATTACCTTTATACTAGCAAAAGCTGTAGGTGCTTTCCAAGTTGATATCCCAGATCATCATACTCCTCCCAATGTAACCTTGAATAACAGTCCTTGCATATTCAGCTCCAAAATGTATACTCCGAAAAACAATTAATATTCAAAAAGAATAAATATTTCTAACTTTTATTATTCAAGATATCACTTTAGTTTATGTGATTGTGTTAGTATCTCGGTTTAAACGAATTATAGCCGAGTTTCCACTAAGTTTAAACAAGAAAAAAGGTTTGCAATATGGCATTACTAGTGTTTTTGTGGAATGTCCAACTTTTTATTCAAGCTCCAAAACATCAGTCTAAGGCATTGGCAGCATAGAGGGTCCTCATTCTTACTTCAACCTCATCAAATAACTAAAAATAGAACAGGTTTAAACATTTTTTTAATAATTGTTAGTTCTAAAAAATGTAAACTGGACGTTCAAAAAAAATCAAAACTGGATTATAGTTGCAAAGAATGGAGAAGGAAAAACTTTACTAACAAAATCTTTAAATGGAGGTTGTCAAATACTCAATGGACATGTTGTTTGGGCCTCTGATATAATAAATTCTCCAAAAAATGTAAGGTTTATCTCTTTAGAGCAACAAGAAAACTTGATGAGCATCTGCAAAATCATTCTTGAACGTGGTTCTTATAACAGATTCACAGCTGAGGATCTTTCTGTTCAAAACTTTTTGCATTTTGAAACTCAAAATTATGGGTTTAGAGCAAATGACTCGTCAGATTTAATTTCAGAGGAAGAAAATAGGTTTCTTCATGAAATAGTGCAAGAGCTCAACATTAAACCTTTGCTGCCTTCAAAGCTTCATGAACTTAGTACTGGAGAATTTCGTAAAATTCTGATAGTAAAATCACTAATTTCTCAACCTAAGGTGATAGTTTGTGATGAAATTTTTGACGGCCTTGATATCAAATCAAAAGAAAACTTGTTTAGTTTCTTGAACTCTGATTTTTTCTCCGCAAAGGGATCATACCCTAGATTCATTTTCATCTCTCATCGAGCAGATGAAATTCAAAACCTTTTGAATATTACAAATGTACTTGAGATTAATCAGGGAAAAGTTCATGAATTTACTCGAGATGAATTTGAACCACGGCTAGCCGGAATGGATCATTCCGCAGGTCAGTCAACGAACGATGAAACTGACCTAAGAACCTTAGCTAGCTCTTTGATAAATAAAAACCTACTTCCACTCTCTCAAACCTTACTTGAAGTAAGAAATTTAACTCTGCTTCATCCAAGAACCAAAACGGAGATTGACATTGACCACTGGAGAATTAGAAACGGTGAATTTCACATTTTGCAAGTAAACTCTGTAGTTTTGTTTTTATTTTTAGGGTTCGAATGGATCAGCTAAGAGCTTTCTTATTGATTACCTTACTGGTGAAGTGGATCATGCTTTTTCTACGGATTCTGTACATCTTGTTGGACTAAGTCCTGCGAAAGTTAGGTTCAAAGGTTTAGATCGGCTTCCAGTTTTCATTTCTTCTCAAAAGAGACAAATTTCTTTCTTTCAAGAGTTCATGAGGTACAAACAGTCATGGACTGTTGATCGTCTCCTAAAGGAAGAATTGGACGAGTCAACATCAAAAGCAGATCAGCTTTTTGGAATGAAAAAATTGCGTTTCACCCCAGTGGTTAAATTAAGTCAAGGACAACAAAGAAGGTTATTTCTCACCATTCTTTTTGGATATCTGTTCCAATCCCAATATAAAGAAAAATTATTGATACTAGATGAGCCATTTCACGGTCTAGATGTAGATTCCAGAAAACGATTGATTGCTTTAATCAACTTCTTGGTGAAAGAAAATCAATGTGGTTTACTTCTTGTAACCCATAACGCCGATGAAATTACAAACCTAACTCCTACGACCATCCTAAAACTAGACCATCAACTCTAAAGTAAAAATAAAATATTCTATTATGCAGTTCGCCATTTATTCAGATGCTCCACTTCTGTGTCTGATGAATGAAATTGACCGCTAGCATTTTATTACGTCCCCTAACACTAACTTCCCAGATAAATCCAAAACGCAAGGATTTAAAAAGTGAAATTAATAAATAATTCCTCTAGTTAGAGTCTTGAATATACCACCCCTTTAGATAGTAAAGCCTACAATTTTCGTAAGCTAGAAGAGTTTGAGTGAAGCCAAATGGAGACCAGCGTCATCAGAATAAACAAAATCAAGATACAACCTACTCTGAAGTTGTTCTAGTGTTGCATCTTCGTTCACCTCAGTTAATAGTTTAAAAAAATAGGGAATTTTGAATATGAACTGACACTTTGTTGAATCTAACTGAACAGAATAAACAACTTCCAACTCTGTTTTATTTAATAATAGCACTTGACATATTCCCTTTATGTCCAAGGTTATCAATAAAAAACTAGAGATAAACTCCAGTAACACAATATTGTTTTTTGTCTCAAAAGATGCCACTGGAGAAACCACTGACTTATCTAAGATCTGAAGATTTATTTTTCTTCGATTAAGTACATAAGCAATATAATTACCAGATATTCTGACATTTTGAGGTCTCTGGAGATTAAAATAACTTCTCCAAGAATTATCACTGGCAATAATTTTTGTAACAATTTCAATTCTTCTTTCCTGATCTTCTTCCACATCCATTTCAATTAAAGGCAGCATTTTATTGTGCTTTTCAATGTCGTCAAACTTCAGGCGTAAGATGTTTATGTTGAATCCATCGTCTCTATATGTAAGAGTTAGAATGTGCTTTCCATCAAAATCAAGGACTGCAGATTCTCTCCTCATACTAATGTTCAGTCTCTTTCTATATGGAATAAGAACAGACGTATTTTTCTTTTCCTCTTGCTCTTCTTCTGTTCCAGATTCCGAATCACTAAATTCTAGAATCCTTTTCATATAAATATTCTTGTTAAAATAAAGGATAGAATTAGAATTCTTATTTACCAAGAGGATAACATTTTTGTTTTGTATTATACTTGATTCAATACAAGAACTGTATGAATGAGCTTTATTAAAGCTATACATCGTATGTTTTGTCATAAAAGACTTCTTCATGCTTCTACCTGAACTTTCTTGAACACAATATGGAACTTCTAATTTCCCTTCAAGACTAACCTTACTCTTCGAATAATAACTCGTTGGAAAAAAATACTTTTCAACAACTTTCTCCTCGTCATTTTCTGCGAATAAATCATCAAGATCAAATACTCGAATCCCTAAGTCTCCAATAACAGCAACTAATTCATTCTGCTTTTCATCGAAATACAATGAACGAACTGCCTCAGAGAAAGTCATTGAACACAAAGGAAAAAAAGCAAACGAATACTTGTGTTCTTGGCTTTCCATATCTATTGAAGGAAGCTTTTCTTTTGTTTGTTTTGATGAACACGATGAAAGTGCATTATTCTTCTTGTCTTTTTTGTCCGTTGATAATGTTAAAGAAGTTGTTTCTTGTTGAATATTTTTCGGATTAGGAAAGAAGACGAGAATGGAACCTGCTGCAGTTCCTGTAAAAATAAGACGCCGTGAAGAGCATGATTCAATAGATGTTATTGGGTTCGAAATAGAAAATATAGATAAAGTGGTGTGGGAGACGAGTTCTGCGTGGGTATCCAACATGGGTTTATTGCTCTTGAAAAACTGCATTCTTTTGAATACTAATTTGAGTTATAACTCATGAGTTATGAGTCATGAAAAAATGGCTCGTGATTCATAGTTGGGTAATTTAATGGCATTGGTGTTTAAAAATAGTTTAGATTGAAAGTATCACACGTTGATAAAAGAAATGAGACCTTTTTGGAAACAGAGTGCCGGTGCTCAGTGGTTACACTAGCAGAGTTAGTGCTACATGTTGAAAAACCTTTGTTTGAAACCGATTTACCACAAGCCACCGCAGCTAACTCGTTCCGCCGAGCTGAGTCTACTTAAACAAAATTTCAAGATTTCACAGAAGTAGCTTCATAATTTTGAAAAATGTAACCATTACTCTAGTTTTAAGATGACAACAATTTATCCACCTGAATCCTTGACCAAATTTTTAACTAATCACACTTCAAGCGAATTACATAAATCAAGATAATTACCTATTTTGTATTTGCACTCAAAAAGGTTTCTGCTACCCAATTAACATGCTAATGACATATAAGCGCGATCAAATTTATACTGCTGAGAATGAATCCCCTTGCAGAATTCTTCTTTCAACATCAAGCTTCTCTAAGGAGTATATAAAGAACTCCTATTCCTAAAGCTAAGTTACGGCCCCTGCTCGAGTCATATTACTCTTGCGGAGAAGACTGCTTTTTAAGTAGATCTTAGCTCCGGAAGTTTTTTGTTCTCAACCAGTAGCACATTTTAGGTTAGTTTATTTACCTAAACTAGAATGGTGTATCATCCTGTTTCATCCTTTGCTTTTACTATGCATTCTTGCAAGGTTTCTTTATGCTCCTTGAGATCTTGAGAATATTACATTGCGAGCTACTTAAAATGAGAAGAAATTATTCATTTTACATTCCGAGTAAGAAATTTATCGCAAATCTTAACACTTCAAGAGCGATCACGCCATCGCCTTAAATCTGTCTATTTAAGGTTATGTAATAAATGTCACTTCTTTAGGACACATTTAGCCCTAGGTCTCGCTGTTTCTAGCTGTAACAGGTACCAATTACATCCCTTGATCTCAGATGAATGTTAGTTTGCTGAGTTTATTGTATGTTAGAGCGAAAGCCCGAAGAATTGCTAGTTATATTCTGTTACTCGTATCGAGGAAGCTCATCTCATATACTGGATACTGTTATGCTTAATCATAACCTCATTTATAAGTTTATTAAGACAGGTCTATATATTTAGGGACTGTCATCAATAGCTCGTAAGCGTGCAGAACTTACATAATTCTACCCAGAGCTCTAGGCCTCATCTATAAGTAGGAACTTCATTCTGGCAAAGAAACAAATTCTTAAGTTCCAAAATCTTTACTGCTAAGGCTACAAGGGAGTAACGTAGAGCAGAAAGGATTCGTAAAAATTTGGGAGAAATATCATACAAGTTTCAGCTTTATTTAGAAAAAATAAACATTTTATCGCATTACAATCTAAAACAGGGATTTTGATATTCTTAGTTCTAGGCCACATGAGAAGGCAAACCAAAGTTCTAAACCATACTCAAAAATTCTATGTGGAATATCTAAAAATAATTCTATCAAACTCATTGACCAATTACAGTCATTGGATAAAATAATTAATATTTAAGAATTCTTGGAAACGAACTTTATTTTGCGCATTAAGGTTATAATCATAGTGTCTACTAATGAAGCAATGCTGCTACACAGAAGAAACACATGACTTAGTGCTATGCCTCTCTAAATTTATACTATATAGTAAAAGTTATTTAAGTCAAAGCTGCTTAACAGTTAATGCAACTTAGAGCTTTATCAAAGGATAAGAAAGATGATTTAGTCTGAGATTACACCTGGTACCCCGTGATGATTTTTACTTTGCGGTAAACTGCTTCATTTCATGGATCATACCAAGTGAATCTAATGCGCTGATCCCTTTTCGTTTCTGACTTACTCTACATGAGATAAATACTATATTTAGCCTTAAACAGCCTAATGGGGGTTCTAGATGCTTTTGTTCAAGTGTATGCTAAATAATGCATGTTAACTAGGCTCAGTAGATCTCTTTAGGACATACTGATTGGGGAACCATCACTATGTTCAAGTAATGCTAACCATATGTATTTTACACTGGAACACTTAGTTGAATCAAAAAGATAATTTTGGTGTGGTGGTCTTAAATGATTTTCATGGCCTTCAGAAAGCAGAGTCAACATCGTAGATCAAATGTGCGGTATATAACTAAGAGATTCTGGGCGTTTATTTGAATGTGAGTGGTTCATTTTTTCTTATGGTTCCTCTTGAAACTTTATTGGTTCAATAAATGTGTTTAGTTACAATAAATTTCAATGAACAATATTTTTATCGGTTTCTCGAATGCTTTATGTTAACACGCTATACTTTTGGATTTAGTTTCAGAAGGAGCTTGGTTTTGTGATATTTTGTTGACTAATTTTTTAGCTACTTTATTTTAGCTTATCGATTCTGGTAGTTGCCTATTTATTTTTGTTGCCTATTAAGAATTATTGATTGCGAACATACAATTGAGCCATATGGACTTGAGGTAAATGCCAAAAAGAGTATTTGATTCTTACAGCATACGAAAACCTTAAGAGAAAGGATCAGGTGGCAGAGGTATATTCTGTCCCGGTTTCTTCCAGGACCATGTGATCCTATTCATTATTAATAATTAATAGATGAAGATAATAAAACAAAAATCAATCTATAATAATAGAAATCCATAATTTTTTTGTAGATAATCAGAATAAAAATTAGAATCATTTGATTATTGAACATTTGTACATAATCCGAGGTACAGGTTTAGGAACAAATTCATGTGAGCTTGAACGGGGTATTGAGATTTTTAGCTGGATCAAGTGAATACGTTAGGGTTCATCCAAGTCAAACTAAACATAATAGATGCTGTGAACATATGCTAATAATTTCTCTTTTCCAGTTTCGATGAATAGCAACCCGAACACTATTATTATAGAGCTCTCTTAAGAAAAAGGATTCAACCTTTGTATTCCAGCAGTAAATCTCCAATACTAGGCTTATGTTGAATTTTGCCTATACTTAAAGGTCTGATAGTTATGTGTTTAAGATTCTATTTTTGATGACACAAGAAAGGAACAAGGGACATTGGCGAAAGTTTCTTTCTCTTTCTAGGCTACATCATCTAGCTCAATTACAACGATGGTATCTTTGTTCTCAAATTATTAAAATAACTTTACATAGACCCACATTATAATTTTCTATACGTCATATGTGCTAACTTCTTGAACTTTAAGTGGGACTTTGCAACATTTCCAAACACAAGTTCAAGAAACTCAAGAGGGAAATATCAAGGCTTTGTGCTATCTACAAGGTTCGTTAATGCTAATATAGGTTCCATAATATAACTATTTTCACCAATTATTGCTTGATTTAATATTAAATTATTGCTTGAGGTAGCAATTATACAAACTCATATGAAACTAGATACATGGAGAACCGAAAAGAATTTGCTAGTAATACCCGTTCCCGAGTGATTTTATTTTCTGGTGAACATATATTTACACAAGTAGATATTAAATATAAATCCTTACCTAGAGAACGAAATTCGCTTATTGAAGAGAACTTATAATCTCTATCACGCAAACGAACCTCTGTTTTTTCTTACGGTTTCAATCCTTTGTCACTTCCTTGAAGAATACTCAAAATTTTCACAGTGTTACATTACCATAGATTTTTAATCAATCGCCATAATACCAGAACTGCGAGCAGGAAAATGAGCCGTTTAGGCTCTAATGATTAGGGAAAAGGAAAGAAAACCTAATGAGCTAAATGGTCAGTTTTTAAGAGCAAATTCGCGGGGTATAATCCCAGATCCTACAGTTGGACATACGCTTACATCTGTTGGTTCTTTAGCCTATCTAATTGGAGGATTAAAGGTGAAGAATCAGGTAGATAGCGAAACTATCCTGGATGGACATTCGAAACTACGTACGGTCTTATAACTGTTGTATTGTAGAAACTTTTGATATGGATAATATTCTTTCAGTGAAGATGAGTACATGTTTGTGGGAAAAAGCTGAGGTAAAGTTTTCAGAAAGAATTCCTGTGGGAAGGTTCTACCACACGGCATTGAACTACGCTAATCAGTCAATATTGATTTTCGCTGGATTTGAAACAGGTTATTCCAGATTAAATGATTTATGGTCACTTGATATTTTATCTTTGAAATGGGATGAAATTGAACCACGAGGAGCTTCGCCAAATCCAAGAGGGTTACATTCGATGTCTTGCTCGGGAACAAAACTTTATTTATTTGGTGGGTATGGGGGGAGAAGGAGCTGTGTCTCCCAGTCAATTGATGATTTGAATGATTTGTGGATGTTCAGCATGACCACGTTTGAGTGGGTGGAGATTAAGCAAACCACAGGACCCAGGCCTGAGAAGAGATGCTCCCACGCTTCCGAAATTGTGAAGCAAATATTAATTATAATTGGTGGAAGTAATGGTACGAGAATGTTTAATGATGTAAAAGTGTTGAATCTGGAAACTCTGAACTGGACAGATCATAGTAAGTTGGAGGTGAGTGTATGGCATCATTTGTGTTTTAAAGTGGATTCTGTACCTTCAGAGAAAATTTTCTTCTTTGGGGGTTGTGAACAAGAAACCTTCGAAGTTCCTCAACAGTCGCCAGCTGAGAAAATGCTCGATCTTCAGCCTCTGTATATCCGAAAAGAATTGAACCTCTCAGAAAAGTTTAACGATATGGTAGTATATGTTCTAGATGGCGAAACACTTTCGTTAAGTTTATTTACGATTGCTTTCCCTAAAGGTGAGTTATTCGATTGTTTTCACGCTCGGAAATATACTGCTGGTGTACTTGATCCAGTGACAAGTTCAGTTCTTATATTTGGAGGCTTCAGAGATAAAATTTTAAATCTTTGTTTATATGTTGATGCTGGTTTAATAGCTGGACCTCCATATCGAGTATTTAGCATTTTACCAAACTCCGGACCTGTTTGTGGGGGGCAGAAAGTTATGATAACGGGGTCAAACTTTGCATGGGTTAAAGGGAAGAAACTTTACATGAGAGTCATTTGTCACAATTTTGACTTTGAAGTTGAATGTCAAGGTATTTGTATATCACGAACAGAAATAGTACTTACTATGCCTGATATTAGAAAGTTGCGAACTGGCCCTAAGATTTCGGACAAAGCACGTGCTCATCCGGAAGAGGACTTGGTTACTAAACTAGATCAGACTAGCAATCTGACAGATGTAAAACTACGAGTTGCTTTTGATAACGATTCATTCACCAGCACATATGTTAGCTACACTTATTATGCGCTTACCTCCCCTTCCCACTCTTATGCTTTCGGTCCCGCAATATATTCTGGGGCAACAGTTGGGGTACAAGCTAGTTTTATAGTTGTCTCAAAATCAAAATATGGTAAGAAGCAAATATATGGTGGAGATGAATATGAGGTAAGAGTATACAGTATACATGAACCGAAAACACAGAAACCAAGCAGGCACCATGAGAAAATTGAAACTTACATCGATGACATAAATAATGGGTATTACTATACTTTTCTGCGGTTGGACAAACCAGGAAAGTATGAAATTGAAGTTTGGTTTACTGGTAAGAGTGTTGACAACGAAGGTAAAGAATATACATATTGCGCTTCGCAACAGGTTAAAAATTCGCCATTTACTGTACAATATCGAAGAAAGGGTAAGAGATGGGGTAATAAAGTTACGGACCGCTCTTTGGTGCTTCTCTTAGAAGATCAAATCGAAAGCATGAATAGATTTCTCGATGTGACAGAGATACAGCTAAGCTCTGTGTTCATTGAGAAGAACATAAGGAAGTTGAAATCTGATTTACAGTATTTTGTACTTGTACATGATCAATTGGTTACAGCAGAACGTCAACAAGATATAAAATTACGCGAAATAGAGTCCATGTTCGAAATATGTGCATTTATTCACATAAATGACACGACCAAAGCAGAAGAAAGTTTTGATGACCTCAAGGATCTAGCGTTATTGTATGATCTGGTTTATTCAAAGGAACATAACTTCTTCAAAAACCTAGTTGCAGCTTCCCGTTCTGCTCTCAAGGAGTATGCAAAGGAGTTCATATCTGAAGTAAAGGCAGAAGCAGCTGCACTGTTGTCAGATGCAAGAAGTTTGTACGCTTCTTTCCCGTCACAACCTTTTTTCGATTCCACAGAGAACTTTGAGGAAACAGCTGCATTAAATGAAAGCCTCTTATCAGAACTAAAAATATTAAGATCCCGTTTTGTTTTATCAAAGAAACATTTAGGAACCTTTGAGTTGTACATACCCGAGGAGCATGAAATAAAGAGCTGCTTAGAAGACTGCGAACAAGACATTGACGTCATGAACGAATTTCGTGAAAAATCAGCAGAACTCTATGATTATATAGAAGACACTAAGGGGTTTCTTGTTGAGAACGCAGATATTAGTTTAATCCATTCTAATTTAGATTCAAAAAAACAGGTTTTGTCAGGATATTCTGATCTTCTTTCTCGGTACAAAGCTTATCCTACTGTTGTGGATCTGGCTAATATTACTCTTGCGAGGTTAGAGGTCATATCTTTTTTGATGAGCCCAACTTGGAACTCGGATCACACAATCAAAGCGTTTTCTTCCGATGATGATTTGCAAGAGGAGGTGGGCCTCGCGCTCGGTTCTAGTGAGAAATGTATAAACGATCTATTAAACTTGAAGCTGGAATGTTGCCATGGGGAGGCCAAGCTAGTCTATGCTGAATCTAGGGTCGAGGAGAACATTCTTGAGCGAATGATAGAATTGAACAATTTTATGCAAGAAATAGTACTACCTACATGCAGCACCATTATTTCAAACTCTGAAGAATCTCCTTTCTTTGCTGAAGTACTCGGGTATCTAGGTTGCAACTTGTCAGAGGTAGCTTGTTTCCCAGGAGTTCTGGTGGAGAAGTATCGAGTTTCCTTTTCTCACGATGGAAAGAAATACTTCGGTCTGGATGTAGTTACCGAGATATTCTCTTACATACAAGAAATAAGTTTGGTTTATGCTGCGTTGAGCCCTATGCTGAAAGATGTTCAGCAATATGTTATTATATCTGATAATGTGTACCAGCAGGTTTGCAGTGAATTGTTAGATAAAATTGACTCTTTCGCTTTGATTAGAAATCAGAAATCCACTTTTACTGCAACATCCATGAAGAAACTCGTAGAGGAGTTATATGACGTAAGCAAATCTTTGAAAATGCTGCAACAGCAGGCCTCTTACCAGCTTGAAAGGGCGATTCAAACTTTTCCAAAATTGGGGTTTATCCAACTCGAGTCGCTGAAAAAATTCCTTTGGGCAGAAACTGGAACTAGTGCTTGTCTTCATCTTGCTCGAATTGGATTATTCCCTGGAGTTGAACAAGTTCTTTTTCAGAGAAAAGAGGGTGCTGATGTGGTTAAGGTCTATGAATTAAGAGGTGCTCAAAATGAGGTTTGCAGCTTTGATGAGCCTTTGTTGGTAGATAAAGATCGAGCTGCATTTGCTAAATGCATTAGCCAAGCATACGAGGGGAGGTTGCTTCAGAACTTCCTTCTTTGCAAGAGTAAATATGCTGTTCTACCCCCTGTGCAATGGTTATTCAAGCCCTGTATTGCAAAAAATGAGCAATCGTTCGAGTTTTACCATATTTGCATATTTGTTGCCTGGCAGTGCTCCTTCTTTCAATCAATTTGTGAGTCTAAAAAAATTATTCTTTCCCACCTCAGTGAAACTTGTAAAACCACAAGAGCGGAAGTGCTAAGTAAATTCAAAAAAAATATCAGGGTGTCTGCATATAGCTGTCGTATAATAGAGGCTCTATGTTTGCTGGATGTGTTTAACTACCTTATTCAGGAGCTCCTCTCCAAAGAAGCTTGTAGTAAGGTATGGGAGGTTATACCCCATTTTCTATATTGGTTCCACAAAGGTTCCTCAAAAATAATAGTCACATATCTCAAGTACGCACATCAATATAAGTTGAGCTGGAAGCTTGACTATGACTTTGTCGAAATCGTTCTAGGCGAAAGTACCAAGAAAGTGCAATTTCAAATGGTACAACAAATGCACAACAGCCAAGTTGTGTGTTGCCAAGTTGGGTTAAATTTTAGTAGCCAGGTTTCAAAGAGCTGCTTTGGGTCGCTGTCTCTTCTTCTCGGCATGGATATATTTAGTCGTCTAATTCAGGGAGCAGCTGAGGTTTCAAGTTCTGTTTTAGCCACATATAATACTAGTTCTTGCGCTCCGAACTCCATTTATATAATTGATACAAGATTAGGCGTGCCGAATATGGAGCACTTGTATTCTCTAGTACACGAAGAGGCTCGCACGGTACGAAGAGAGTTCCATGAGGTTAAACTTCCTTTTATATCTTCTCCAATAAAAACATTAGAAAACCCTAATCTCATGATAGTATTAACAACAGCACTTGCTAATCAGAAGTTTTTATCACTAGGATCCATGTTCTTTCCTCTTGCAGAGAATGAAATGAGACTCGAAGTCTTCTTTTTGTCTGTTGGACTTGGTGAAGCTGTTATTCCAGATCTTATTGATAAAGTTTCACTTGTGCTTCGAAACTGTGCGACCCCTTTCGCTGTATCCTTGAGTACCTTCATTAGATTTTTTTTGATCTCACTAGAACAACTACCTCAATTTAATCATGAAGCTTCTGAAGAGGATATAGTGAAACAGATATCAGAACTTCTTGTTGAGTTTGAAGATTTCTCAAGAAATGATAATTCACGGGCAATGGCTAACCCTGAAGTCAGTTCCTTCAAAGCTGTTGACTCATTTGAGGAAGCTGTCACTCAAGCAGCCTCTGCGCAAGATGCTTGGGTAGATGAAGTTCTACTAAAAAGGGTGCATATTGCGGTTAAGTCCCTGAATTACTTTCATGTAATCTTGCTGCTTGGACCACCCGTATCAGGAAAAACTTTGTTGACGAAGTTGATTGCGGGAACACTTTTACAGCTACGCTTAGTTAACGAAGTCAAACCCATCTTGCATATGAGTATCTTAGAGACATGTAACCTCTTGTTAGACTCGCGCGATTCTTCGGGGGTCACTTGCTGGCACTGTAGCTGTAACTCACAGTGTATTCAAGACATATTGTTTCAATTTTGTGCAACAGACTTACCATGCAGATCTTGCATCTTAACAGAGACATGCACCATTGAAGATGTTTCCCCTTCAATATTGGGCCAAGTTATGATCCTCAATTGTTCGTGTGATGATACATTAGTCGATAGATTGATATCCTCGTTTGTGGTGAAACTGAATTTTGAAGAACAGCTTCTAGTAGTTATTTCTGAAGCTTTGGATAAGGTGCTGAATCTGCTCTTGGTGTCTTTATCGGACTTTGACCAGTTTCTAGTAACACCTTTGAACAACTCGTTGTACTTGGTATCTGCACTTAAACTGTTGCGCCTAATCTTCAGGAAATATGATGAATTTCTAAATGAAGCGAACATCAGTAACATAATTGTTTTCACGTGTTACTGGGCGACAAGATTCATGTGTTTGCCAACTGCAGCACCTCAAATTAAAAATCTTTTCTTAAGTGCAGGACTTATAACAGAGCGTCTAGGTTGCGATGCAGCAGGAGTTTATCTGGATGTCTCAACTGAGGGTATTGAGTTCTCTGACATCGAAAAATTAAGAAAGAACCAACAACGATCATTTATGAATTCACCAAGTGTTGTGTACGTTGAGGAGCATGCTCAAGTGAGATATTGGCTGAATGAATCTTTAAAACTAGATGACGACATTTTGGTTCATGGCCCGCCATCAGTTGGGAAAACTTTTGAGATAGAATTTGCTTTAAATAAATTAAATAAAGATATATCACGGAAGTCCTTGTATGATGTAGGAATTTGCCTGCAACAAGGTGACAACGAGAAAGAAATACTTTTTGTAGAAGATGTCTCTGCATTTATTGAAAAAAACCAAATTAGTCATCTGAGGAACTTAAAAGCGTTCTTAGAATCACCTAGAGTACTAAGTAAGCAGACGAGAGTACTTCAGGAAATGAGATCTCCAAAGGAGTCCATTCCAGATTTGAATTATGCTCGAATATTACACCACAGCATAATACTGTCCTTTGACGCCTTTTCCGAAAAATCTATTAGTAGCATTTTGACAAAAGTTCTGAACCCAGTCTATCTTTCCAAATGCTTTTCGCTCTATGAGAGTTTCTATCCTTTGTTGAACAGAGTTCTAACCCCTTTCTATGGGGTATATTTTAGCAATTGGGTTCCTTTCCGTTTGCTGCTGTACGTAGCTCAATCATTATATAGCATTGAAGTACTCGAAGAGGGTAATTTTGCTTCTTCTTTGCAGATAATACTCTTTATATCTAGCACAATATGCTCAAAGAAATCTGTTTGCGAAAAGCTTCAAGAGAGGTTGCATCGGGCTTTTAAGAGTGAATTGGCTCTTGAGCCTAGTTCTCAAGCGATTGAGGCAATGGATAGGCTCTCTGTGGAAGTAGGTACTCAGTTTAAGAGACATGTAGGGAATATGCAGGAGTTGGACTGTGTATCTCGGGTGAATAAAGTATTTGGCGACATCTGTAAGTGTTTGAATTGGGTTTACTTGAAAGCTGGTATATTCTTTTTCCCATTTAAAGTATTGTTTCTTAAGATACTCCTTTTCTTGTCAAGCGAGAGGGTTGTGCTCTCAGTGATGGTTGATGATACGGGTTATTATTCCTTGATTTTTCAACTTACAATGAAAGGTTTAATGCTCAAAGGATTCCAGCAGTTTTTTATAGGAGAAAAGCCTTTTCCAGAGATTCTATATGAAATTGGAAAGCTGGTTGCCAAGGGGATGAGAAAAATATGCCTTGTTTTCCTGTTTGGAGTCACAGCGGAGACAATGAATATATTATCTCTATTGTTTTCCCAACATTTGGAACATGTGCTGCCCATAGGCACACTTGATGAAATTCTCCTTACTTTCAAGGAAACCTTGCCATCTACCGAAAAATCTGCTACTAGGGAGAAAATTCGGTTATCCTTCATAAAAATCTTATTGAGTTCAGTTAAAGTAGTGATGCTTCATGTCGGCTGCAATAAAGCGAGTAGAACTTTCCATGGGTATACTGTGTTGAAAAAAAGAGTTACAGAGTTTAAGTACAGTGAAACTGATGTACCTCTAATACAGGGGTATTTACCCAGGGTTATCACCTTCATTTTCCCAATGAATGATGAAAATAGGACTGGTGTTCACATTTCCAACAATTTCATGGAGAAAATACCAGATTTGGAGCCCTTCTTCGGCACAGTTGTGAAGAGTTCCAGTTTTGTTAGTTTATGGATTCATTATTATTATGAAAAAATCAAAGAAATGAACGATGAAACTGAAAAATATAAAAAGGCTATAGCTGTTGTAGATTCACAGAGGAAGGAGCAGTCAAAACTCAAAGATTATCTTTCTGAAGTTTCAAAAGAAAAAGTGAAAGCAGAGGAGTTGTCTCAGCTTAAGTCAACCCAACATGAAAAACTATTAGCAAAGTTCGAAATAGAAAATACAATTTTACAAGAACTAATTCAAAATACAGAGAAATTAAATTTTGAACTTAATCAGTTGCATGATTCACTTCAGCTGAAGATGGATCCAGTAGAGGAAAAACTCAACAATATAAGAGCTGGAGTTGTCGAGCTTGATAAACCTGGGATTCTAAATCTTCTCAAGGAATCTAAGGTTGGAAAAAGTAAATTACTGCTTTTAAAAGGATATTACGTTTTATGTTCTACAAGCGGACTATTGAAAGAAAAAGTTAAAATAAAATCAACTAATGTGAAAACTTTGAACTGGGGTGATATATCTTCATATTTTCTTTCCTCATTTAAAGAATGGTTTGAAATACTATTGAATCCAACTAGGTTAGCTGAATGCAAAAGTATCACACTGAAAAAACTAGAGATTGTCATGGAATATATGGTAAGATCCCTGGAAGTGCCTTTTGAGGGGAAAGAAAGTACCAATCTAAAGAAACTATGTGGCGTTCTTGGGCTTATAGCCGAAACCTTGAAAATTGGTATTGAAAATGAATGCGAGACAAAGGAGTTGAAACTCAAGAAAAAAAGCTTCGAAAAACAAAAGCAGATCGAAATTTTGCAAACTAAAAAAGTTGAACAGTTCCAAGAAAACTTGAAAATTGCTGAGAGTTTCTCACAAGAGGCATTTAGTAATTTCCAAAATCTTGAGCAGGAAGAACGTAACTCAAGGGGTCAGTTGAAATTTGCTGAAAAACTTCTTGTTTTACTCGGTGAACAAGAAGGAATGGATAAGGAGCTCAATGAGCCCCTTATTTGGAAACAAAAGGGGCAACTACTTGCAGCAACTTGCGATATTGAAGTGAAACAGAAAACTGCTATGCAATGCATTGTTGCCATGGGGCTGCTTGTGCAAGACAGAAAAAATACTGTGTCCGACATTGTTTCCAAGCTTAAGAACTTGTCTTGGGTTGATGAAAGTGAAAAGGAATGGTTGCACAATGGACAGCTGTTTTTTGAAAAGAGTTCAAACTGGCCTATGTCTGAAGTAAAATTGTCTCAGTTTTCTGACTGGGGTCCATATATCTCCCTTGCTGAGGCTTTAGCAGGACAAAGTAAAATCCTGTGTATGCATGACTACTTTAGCCAGCTGTCTTTGTGCGATCAACGTTTTGGTTCCCATTCACTATTAGATTTTAAAAAATTATCGGTGCAAGATAAAATTCGAGAACTCATGGCAGTTGACTCGGGGATAGTCATTTTAGATATTTCTCTTTTCTCTGACATAGCATTCTTGTCTAACTTAGTTTTGAGCTTAGTATCTATGACGTCCACTTCACGAGAATCTGCTACGAACCAAAAAGTATGCAAGACAATAATCTTATATTCTCAGTACAGGAAATATATGAGTTCTCCTTTCGTGGAAACTATAGCAATTAATTTGAACAGATCAGCCATGCGTGAGCTGCTCGGATCTGCCCTTTTTAAACCTGGGGTTAAAGAAGATTGCTATTTTCATTTTCAGAGCCGAAAAACCTTTCTTATGAACCAAATTACTCTTGAGAGGAATAACTTGAGAGATTTAGTAATTCTGTCTACCTCATCTTCGGGTGAAGCGAATGGTGAGCTGATTGAAGAAATTGAAGCGTGTAGAACAACAATTGACACTTATATACTGGAGCAGCAAAAATTAACAAAATTTGAAAATGGAAATCTCGTTGTATTTGATTCTTTAGGTTTATTCCTGGACTATTGTAGCATCTTATTTGAAGTTTCCCATTGTTGCTTCCCAGAATTTGGAGTTCCTTCGTTGTCAATTTTTTCTTTTCTCAATTCGATAGAAAAACACTTCTATCCAACTGAGAACGAGCAAACTGATAAGATTTTTGAATATATAAAGCAAAATGATTTACAGAAGGATATTATTTGTGGTGGCATGTATGACAAGTTTTGTGACGAAGCCTTCAATGGTGACAACTTAGCTGAGCTGAAAGAACTAGTTACAGAAAGAATAAATCAACTCACAGATCCTCTACTTGAGAAACTTTCCTGCAATATCTGGAGAGACATGGTCAGTAGACTTCCTATGCTTGAGAGAAACATCTTCAACTTTATTTTTTCTTGTAATCTCGGGGAGAACAGCAATATTGCTCATATTTTTTACTCTATGAACAAGAATGTGCAGCAAGAACTATTGGTTCCAGCATACCTTTGCTCTTGGGTAACAAAGTCTATGTTCCATAAGCTTACTATCTTAGATAATGAGATGAAACAACTCAATGGCACGAGTCAGTACTTTTCTCCGTTCCTGGATAACTTTGTGACAGATGCTGATGTATGGAAGAAAGTAAAATGGAAGACGTCACATCTAAAACTAACAGAAGAAACTGAAGCACAATTATGTGAAATATCTGATGACATTCTACCCAGTTTCACCGAATCAGAGAGATTCTTGTTTCTATACGCTATGGAGTCGCCAGCCGCAATATTCTATATGGAGCGACTTACACTTTCTTTACTTCCTAACACACATAAATATCTTGCGAAGGAATTTACTAAGACATTGAGAATAAGTCTGGCCAATGCGATAGCTCTCTCTTCGCCAAAGTATCCTACCTTTTTGGTGCATCTTGATGGAATTGATCCTGAGGTCTCTCTTAGTCTAATGAGTCAGGAAAAGGGAGTAGGCATTTACAAATCTTTTTTTGCCCCGAGTAAGAAGGAAAACATACTTGCACATTTCATTAACTCGGCAAAGGCAGGGGATTGGGTTGTGGCCGCAGTGGAGGGTACGAGCTCTCTTCTTTTCTTCCTTTCACTTTTCGAGCGCACTAAGGATAAGGTGGCAACGATCAATGTAGATTGGAGGGTTTTCTTAATCTTCTCGAGTAGCATATATCAAAATCCCTTCTTTTTTTCTACTGCTGAATTTGCTCCCTTCAGTTGGATATTAAACAATTCACCTTTTTTTGCACTAGAGACCTCAATCATGGACACTGAGAGATATATCCTTAGTCAACTCAGTACAAATAAGCCGGAGGTGCTTTACTTGACCAATATCTTCTCAACTGTCTTTTATGGGTACTGTAACTTCTTTCCTGAAGTAGACTTTCATCTGCAGAAACATAACCTTGTTGAGAATTTTATATCCACTTTAAAACTTTTTCAAACTGCAAACTTTAGCGTGAAGATTATGATGGCTAAGATGCATAATTTGTTCTTTGGAACAACGTCACTAAGTGAACAAGATTTTTTGAGTTTGTTGAAATGGGGTAACGAAGAAAATGAAGCTGGTTTAAATAAACCTTACCACCCACAAGCTCAAATGACTCGTTTTTTGAAAGTATCAAGAGAGGTTTCTAAGAATGTATAGTTTTTGGAGTGCTTATAACATTTATCCTACACATGCGATAAGTAATTCCCATATTCTGGTTGATAAACTGGAACTGCTACTGGGGCTTCAAGTAGGGCAGGTTCTTTTTTTTCTTCGGGTTGGTAACTCATGAAGTACATTCTTAATAACTCGACTAGCTGCTTATTTGTGGTTTCGCGTGTTTTGATCGCAGCTTTTTGAGCACCATAAATAGATAGTACTACAAGAATTAGTGCTGCTACGGTATTTGAGACCACATGCCTTCCAGAATTGTTATTTACCGTAAGTAAGGCGCCCGCGAAGATTGAAAACAAAACCAGGAGCACAAATATTGTTGTGAATATCTGCATGGCATCTGTTCCTGAAATTCTATTTGTACCACTGAACTTTGTCTTCGTTCTGGATGTTTTTCAACACTAATGATTTCTTCACTTTTGCGAATCTCTCTCTCATTAATAGTTTCACTGACTTCTAAACAAACTTTCAACTTGAAGTCATCTATGTCTTTTGTAACATATTTCAAAGACCTCAACTGCTGTCTTTTATCTTTGCTAGTTTGAGTCACATAATTACATACATACACAGAACCTGGCTGACCATTTGATCCTATGATCCTTCTTGAAGTCCCTTTACTTGAACTGGCAACTGTTACAAACTTATCCAAATCCTTTACGCCAAACCATGTCTTATCACGCGGTACATCGACAGAGAAACGTAACAAACTTTTCCCTTTCTCCTTTACACCCCATTCAAACGTTTCTAAGCTACCTTTCATTAGATGCAAATATTCTGAGACTACATTTTTAACAGCTAATGGTGCAGAAGATTGACTCTTCGCATTTACCCTATAACTCCTTGGTAGTGTTAAAGTAACTTTTCCTATGGTTCTATTGTCAGATCCTCCCAGATTGGTGCTACTTATGGGAATAATATGTCAGCTATACCTTTGAAAACAACCCGCGACGGAAGCTTTTTGTAGCCCTTGTTTTCTTAACTTTCTTTGGATTGTATCTTTTTCGTTATTACTACACAACTGCCAAATGCTGACTTTATCGCCTGTTATATTTAAATACATGAAGAATTTAGAACCTCTTACAAGCAGCCAAATACTAATTATACGAGGCAGTCTTGTAAATATGTCTAGGCTGTTAAAATTACTCTAACCAGGACATTGCATAATTTGTTCATGGCGAAGTTTCATTGTTAAACTATGAACATACTATTTTGGACTGTTGTAGGACGGTTATAAGTTTGATGTGGACTTTGCAGATGAGTAGCTACTCATCAGAGGAAAATAACTTGACATTCTTTCTAATGATTATGGTCGAGCTTGCATCATACACTTCATGAATTTTTTTTTTGTATTGGACGATTGCATGGGAGTTAATGTCGGCCCTATCTATTGTTTTGAATAAACAAGTGTTTTCGTATCTTACTCTAATATATTGGCCTATAAATATAAGAGATTCCTTTTCAGTGCAGCAGTATAAAATATTCATATTATTCAGGAAAATCTTCATCCCAGATCAGGTCTAATTTTGCGAGTACTGCCCTAGAATAGAATATATTCGAATAACATTTTCATGAACACCCAACCAGGATGATTTCAAGAATCCTTCTAGCTTTACGTTAAACCTTAGCTTTAATTTCTCTGGTGATTACTACTCAAAGGATATATTTTTTCTGTTATTGGAATTGTTTTGATCTGTATCCAGTTTATTCTATATTCAGGTGTGCAATAAAGGTGTTTGAACATTACTCATGGCATTGGTAAATATCATTCCATACTCTCCATTTGCTCTTTGCTAAAATTTGTACTGTAGATTAAGGTTAATGTCTGATTTCTATTAAAAGTTCTCTCAATGCCTGACTAAAATGCTCCACAAACATATTTAATTTTTTACTATGGAACTTGATACTTGTTTCACATACAATTGCAATCTTGGTCATTATCATTAATATTTCTTCTGTTGATGATATTGTAGAAGACCTTATTTACAAAATTTGCACCACACGCAATGTAGATCAGAAGTTTATGTTAGAGTTTCATGGCATTAGAACTAATTTTTAGTTCTTGTTTTTATATAACATCAACTTTATTAGTTATATTCTAGTTCATAAAGTCTAGGTTAGCTTTATTTACTGAAATCACTTTTGGGAAAAATAGAATCAAATAGTAAACTAAGCTTTAACAGATCTCTTAGCTTGGTATAACCCATTGTATTGACTTACTGCAATATAAGCTCATTAACATAAAACTTGGTTTAATTTATACCTTTTCTTAGTCTGCTAACTCTAATTACCCTGGCTCATTAGCTTAAGGTAGATGCTTTGCCTTAGTTAGTTTCAACTGTATAAATGTTCTAATTCACTTACGAATACTTTATAACAATTGTTGTATACTTTCAAATCAGGTTCTAAGTGGTATTGATTTTTGAGCTAGAAGCAAATCTGTTCCTGCAGTTTTCTTTCTAAATTATTATAGGACAACGTAATTATTACCTTCGATGATTAACCAAGACAACCGTAGGCACAATAACTACTTAAGTTGCTTTATATTCCATATGTATTAAGTATAACATTTCAACAGGGTACTTGATTAGCCCCTTGTACGCAGTTTAAAAAAAAATACGATATTTATCTATTATAAAGAATAAATTGCTTGTTTTTTTAACTCTTTTGGTGAAACCATGCAGCAAAATGGAATTGTGAAATTTCGGCTCGTTGTTTTTAAAGGTTAGATTTCACGTACAGTTGGATCTCTTATTCTATATTTTTACTACTTTCACGTGATGATATAGTTTCGTTAGTAAAGACGAAGATCGAGTTCTGATCGGTGTCTTGTAGAAAAAGGGTTGATATGAAGCTTTTCCCTTAGTTGAACTGCAGCTTTGTCTCCTTATAGCCCGCAAGGAGAAGATCAGCTCTGAAACAAACATCAGACAGGCCTGGCTATCTTGGCTCGTTCTTTCAAACAAGGAAACCTTCTACTACTCCACAATAGTTTATTAAGTAACGTTTTTTGAAGCCTTTTAAAGCTTAAGCAACTGAACACCACTTAAATTTGGCAGTTGCTTTCCAAAGAGCTACATTTTCTTTTTTCTTAACATCAAGACACAGCGATTAGGGAAAAAGCTTTTAGATCTTGCTTTGGTGATTAACCTTTAGCTTCTTATTTATCTTATCGCATGTTTATAGCGACCGAATGGCTAGTTCTGTAGTATCTATGCAACCTGTAGGGTGATTTACGTATGATCTAAGATTTCAAGGTTGGTGCGCTACTAAATACGATTCGGCCATGGCTGAAAACCAATTATAGCTAATTCATTCTGTTTATGAAACGAAATTTTTGGAGCTTTATTAATATTTAATCGTTTTACTCTGAGTACGTTTGATAAACATGAACATGTGGAATGATTAGGCCTAGAAAAATCTTATACCAGACTTCTGCTTTCCCTTATGACCCAGTTTATGAAAATTTTTGTATGATTCCAAGTAAAAGAGAAAACTCTGGTGCCAGTTGGAGCAGTAGCGCATAATAAGTTTCATTGTTTATACTCTACCACTGTCAATGACCAGTCAATGAAGTTATGGAAATATCAACAAAAAAAAATAACAAGAAATTTTCAATAAACCATGGCCAATTTCTATTAGCACCAAAAGAATCTTCTAGCTGTGCCAAATTTTTTTCTCCACACCTTTGACTTAGTAAATAATACCGCTACACTTAGGACTTCAATAGTCTCATTCATAATCAAAGTTTTGTCTTATAGGATAGACTTAGGCAGTACCATATCGGCGAAAGCATCACGAGCACACACTTTTGAGGTGAGTCTTAGAAAAAGTTCGGATTTGATTTGTTGATAATTTATCAATACAGCTTTTGCCCATATTTTTTTTCTTGGTTGATTATGATAATTCCCCAATAATTTTTATTCTTTAATGACAATCAATTGTTTATCAAAAATAAATTGGGCCACATGGCTCTGCGCCATGTAGCCAAAAAAAAACTTTTCCTTTTTGCACAGTACGTAAGTCTTCAAAAATTGGTCACATGTCCCAAACACATTCTATTACTGGATAATTCACAGGTCATATGGCAGCTTCATTTATTTTCATATGGTGTAGAAAATATGTATCAAGTCTTCGGGAGTTTAAAACAGAGTCGCATAGCCCATCTTTATTCTGATACTCAATTGATAATCAAAATGAAATCAGAGTCAAGTGATGAAATCATAATCCTAATTATTTAATTAATAATCAGAATCAAGACAATTAGCTAATTATTATTGCTAATTCTTAGCAAATCAGTTGCCTAGTCTTAGATCTACGTCAAAATTGATGAACAATGGTTAGAAGCTATTCTTGCTACTTGACTTAAGAAGAAGATTTCCTAAATAGATCTTAGCCCCAAAGCTTTGTGCTGCAAAATTTCTTCGCCCAATGCCTATAACTAAATCTTCCTTATGAATGACTCTAGACTCTTGTCTGGTGTTCATAGAATTTCATTATGATACAATGCACTGATATAATTGGCTAAACCTAACCAATCCAAATAGACCTTAATATGAATATAGCCGTTAGAACAGAATCCACACTTGAACAACCGAGTGAGCCGTTAGTTTGTAAAGAAAAGTTATTGAGTAAAGTTTAGATGCAAAAACGAGCAATATAAATATTTTTACGCATTCACTAAAAGGTGTTTTGAATGGAAAGAAAAACCAGACGTGCTTATGTCAACTTACGAAGAAGATGATATCTCTTACGACAACAGACCCTTCTCTCTCTGCACAGGGTAGATAAAATCAATAAGTTTATAGTATAGCCCTTGTAAAGTTGAGATCTACTGCTTTCGATGAATGGAGAATTAATCCAGAAGTATTGAAGAAAGTTGGAACACCAGAGGAAGTTCTTGGAGAGTTCAGGATAAACCTTGTATTTCAAGTGATCTTCTAATCTTAGGCTACGTTGATTCACTGCTTGGGTACAATGAATAGCTCAATTTTAAGCGAATTGAGAATTGAAGTACTTTTTCTATGTTTCTTTACTTAGATGAAATACTTGGATGAAGAAGATCTTCTTTCACTGCAAATTAAGGAAGTATGTCTTATCATTACATAATCCACAGGGTGATGTTAAGACGGAGTGCGAAATCAAAACTTACGAGAAATATGATGAACAGGATAGCTCTGAAACTGATGACTCACAAGCTGGAGACATGAGCATTGCCAAGTCCATTTCCAAGCAGAGTGTAAGGAAAAGCAAGCAAAAACTATCTGAGAAGGGAAACAATATCAGCTTTTCTGCTGCATTCAGATCTAGTGAGCTTCTTGTCAAAGTATTAATCAAATTCTGTTTACATTTAGGGGCTCATAAAATCTGACATTCTGCGTGATATTTTGCTAGAGTTTTCTGATCTACCTGGTATATTTCAGAGGGACTTTTTATAACATAGAGGCGTCAAGAATCTGGATAAGCATTGACAAGACTGAAATAAAATTTTCGTAAGGTTTATATCTGGGCTTACTCTTCTAGGTGTAAAGGCTCAGCAAATATGATTGACGTTGAACTTCCGACAGGCGCTTTTCGCTCACTGGAAGTTTTTCCAGAAGCTGAGGAATACACATTCTCTTACCGGCTGAGTCTCATGAACAAATCGAGGAAACCTTTGTTCTATAGTAACTCTACGATCCTGCAAATAAATGAAGAGGGATGTATATGCTTTCAAAATATGGTCATCCATGAGAAAAACCTACAAACAACCGTTGACTACTTCTGTCTCTCTAATGCAAATGATGAATGTATTTTCTAATGAGTTCTTGTAAACAATTCTTTCTGCAATTATTTATGCTGTAAATTAAGAATACTAATGGTCAACTCAGGAAGTAGAACAGAGTTAGGTACTTGTGCAATTGAAGTCTTGTTTGGTCAATATTAGAATGTATTGTTACCAAGTTGCAGTTATCTAGACTTGAAAAACAAGGTGGACATGAATTACTTAAGGCATTCAATAGAAATGGAGGTTCATGGCTTCTAAAATTATTGAAATATCTCGGAAGTTATTTTATTCTTTTTACCTAAAGGGAAGCGCTTCCTTTGCAATTCTTCATCTAGATGTGTTTTTATTACAGATTTTGTTTCGTTGTATGACTTTCTTTTTTTGTTATAACATTGTTAAATATACTTGGATCTGTTTCGAACGAAAACAGTCAGTTTCTAAAACTTTAGGTAACTTTTTACTAAGATCAAGCCCCTGTGCCGTGGCTTGGTACTAATTTTTTCTTTTTTATTGTAATAGAACATCTTGTAGCAGAGAAAGATGAACAGTTTCTCATTTATGGATTGAGTCTTTACGTGAAATTTTCATCTACACTTGTACCAAACAACCTCGTCGATCAAGAAAACAACTCCAATATTTTTTAGAAAAGTATATTATTTTAAACCACTTTGTAACAGCGTGCTTAAGAGTAAACTTAGACGCAATGCACATGATACAAGAACATAAACAAATCCTTACTTGTCCTTAGTACAACAATGAACTAATACTATCATAGCCCTCCAGCCTCACTCAGCTTTTGCTCTTTCACATCACCTTCTCGTTTTCTTCTCAACATGTTCTCTAAAAAAAACTCTCCTGCTTTATAGCTGGATCGAACCATAGGTCCACTGGCAACATACAAGAACCCAAGTTCTTCTCCTCTTTGCTTCC
The DNA here is from genome assembly GCA_015227615.1 of Labyrinthula sp. Ha. Lineage (NCBI taxonomy): Eukaryota > Bigyra > Labyrinthulida > Labyrinthulaceae > Labyrinthula > Labyrinthula sp. Ha. The sequence continues at coordinate 90,989 of JAALGZ010000016.1, read as the reverse complement.
AATACGAAAACTTATCAGGATGCACATATTCTTCAACTCTCAAGTATCTTTTATTAGGCTGCAAGTACTGTCCAAAAGTAACAACATCCACGTCGTTAGCTCTCAAGTCCAACAAAGTTTGCTCAATTTCTTCGTCTTTTTCTCCTAATCCCAACATAATGCTCGATTTTGTTATCACATCTGCAGTTTCTTTTGCCAATTTCAATACTTGTAAGCTTTGTTCGTACTTCGCCCGACGATCTCTCACTCTTGGCGTTAATCTTTCCACCGTTTCGACATTGTGAGCAAACACATCCAATCCAGAAGTCGCTACAAGTTTTACTAAATCTTCCTGTCCTTGAAAATCAGGAGTAAGACATTCAATTAGCAAATCGTGTTCGCGCTGTTTCTGGTCCTTTCCCAAATTTCTTAACTCCTGAACCACTTTCCGAAAATGATTTGCTCCTTGATCAACTAAATCGTCTCGATCCACACTCGTCAGAACCACATAACTTAGATTCCACGCTGTTATTGCCTCGGCCACTTTTTTGGGCTCTTCTGGATCTAAAGCTGTAGGTTTATTTGATGTTTTCACGTGACAAAATCGACATGCGCGAGTACAGGTGTCGCCCATGATCATGATTGTGGCAGTGGGATTTGAACCTCCCCAGCAGGCATGAATATTTGGACATCTCGCTTCTTCACAAACTGTTGCTAGCTTCTTTTTTGAAACTGTTTCTTTCAGTTTTAAGTACGAAGATTCAATGGTAGGCTGAGGAACGGAAAGCCATCTTGGTTTAGAGAGTTTTTTTCGCTTTAAAGGACGAGATTTCTGTGGATATTTATTATTATGATTGTTTTCTGTTTCTATAAAATCAATCTTCAGTTGTGCACGTAATTGCTCGAGTCTTGTTGATGAGAACGCTCGGTTCAGCCGGCTTTGAAGGAAGTTGTTTCTTTTCCCCAGTTTTAACATTTTCTCTTTTCGTAACTAAATGGGCTATATGGCCCATTGGAGGCATTCAAGAAATTTCCGTTTAGATATTTTAAAAGGGGTCAGGATTTGAGTAAGTAGATTACGTAGTTAAATTATTCTTAAGAGAGAATGATATGTGTATAAATTAATCTTGAAAAAAGAGAAGTTTTAACCAAAAAAAGTGAGAAGCCTCTAAGAGGGAGAAAGCAATCCACCTAATTAGAAGCGTGGCATGGGAAGTTGGAGCTCAACTACTCGTGCAGTACGTTTTCTATAATTAAATCCACTCATGAAGCCCTTTCTGAGTAAAATGATAAAGGCAGCTAAAGGGTTTCAGAAGAAATAACCAAATGGATAATGATAAAGAAAGCAGACTTTGAATGGAAATGAGTCTGTTTGTGTAGCAGGTCAAGAACTAATAGTCAAGTTATCTGTTACGAAGGTTAATGTATTATTATTGCGGGGGATGAAATGAATGATTATGCAGTAAATAACCTGTGTTCAATGGTAGTATAAAACTCCTTTTCCAAATTTATATAGCTTCACAAGCATTTTTTTCAGACTCCTTTGCGACACTATAACTCGACAGTAAACTTGTTTGTAGTCATGAGCCCGTGCTAGTGCATGTTATTTCTCAATGAGTTTCCACTCATTGTTGCCTTGAGAACTAACTCTTTATTCAAGTCCAATGGTGAAACAACACTATCATAATATAAGGGGAAACACAGCATTGAGCTTTTTTCTTGATTTTGGAGGAACCTGTTGGTTCATTCCATACTTGCATATTCTTACAACTGACAACATGTACCCTATCGTTCATTTTCCACAAGCTTTAACCTAAAGTTAAGCCACCAGCTCTATAACTAATTGCATTTTTTCCTAACTTGATAAAGTAAGGATTCTTAGCATTTCCGACCATAAAAAGGTACTTGTTCCTATGAAAACGCTGGAACAATTTGTGTCATTTCCTTTAAATTCTTTTCCCTACTATAATGTGTGCTTTTCAGTTTGCTATAGAATTCTTGATTTTTTACCATGTTTCTTTCTAGTCTAATTAATCTTTTTCCTAAATTTTTTAAATAATACTCTAACTGTTTGTTCAAGAATCTGTTTTCATGTTCATACTCAATATTGCAGAATGAGCATCACACGGCCTAGAAACATTACTATCACTACTGATGGATTCTGTTGCACCATGGTTTTAATAATACCCATAAGCGACTTGCTCAAGTTTCTACATCTTATCGGATCATAATCGAGTACAGCTTACTGTCAAAGGTTTTCTTTCATTTCAGGCTTTACTAGTAAAGCAACCTCCACATTCATCCACTATGCGGTGTACTCTTTCAACTCCAGCTAACATAAGGTCTTTTACAGTTGTTTCCATTTTATTTAAGCTACTGGGTCTGAGCTGCTCGCAACTCCTTGAGTTTATTCAATCAGTAGCAATGGTAGTTTGTATATTTGGAAAGCATAGTACTCCCTAAGTACTGATCGAGATTCAGCTGCTTAAAACAATTGCTGATTAGAACTCTTTCACTTCATATATATTTTGCAGTGGAAACAATTATTTAGCCTTTTGAAAGCAGCGTTTCTTACTATTTCTAATATTTGGGAAGGGCATTGCAATTATAATGCTAAGACCCTTGGAGTCAAATCAATGTCCTGTTACTATCTTTCTTCTAGGTGTCAGTAATATAGTTACCTTGGAAGTTCCATATATATACGCAGTTAGCAGGCCAAACGGGGTGAGCATTGCTCAGGAAAATTTATCTTTCACACTAGTGTCAATAATAAAGTAAGACGGAGTTTTCAAACAACTTTCAAAGAATCCATAGAAGCTCCCATCTTCATTAATGGCTCTAACGGTTGATTTGAGAGACAGATGACAGTTTGAAGCCACTTAAGGACTTCTTTTTCCTGAGTTTGAAGGTATTAACGGAGTTCCAGAAAATTTGTCAGGTATTATTGTTTACCAAGGTTAGTAGAAGGTTCATGAAGTACTAAAGGTTCTATTTATAGCCGACATTCTTATGAAAATGCTACCAAAATGATAATTTAACAGGGTTTAAAGATGCTGCAGTAGAAGGGCTACGACATATAAAAAAGTTGTAGCTTGTCTTAATGGTGTAACAGCCAAAACTCAATCTAAGATTTCCCCTGTCCTTTTCGGTTCTTCAATATTTGGGAGAAAGTAGAGTTTAGTGAGAGAGATAGGTTTTCCCAGTTACTTTTTTTTATATCAATGCAGTAGAAACTAATATTCCCAATATTTGCTTCGTCAAGCTTTGAAGCCGTCCGATATCAAATATTCTATAGATTTGTATTTAAGTCTATGTGAATATATTTTCATTCTATTTGGTTATCCGGGCTTTTCTTATATATATTTTAACTTAGAGGATACAGTAGGGTGAAAATCCGGGATACCGGTAATAATATTGTGCACTCTAATATTTCGATACACAGAAAAAATTATTAACGTAAACGCCAAGTGTGTTGATACAGAAGATATATATTATTTCTTTTGTTTGAAGTTATTAGCAATTCTGTGAATATGGAAGAATGAAGAAATTCTACAATATATGGGTACCGTCTTGCGATCGATTCCCTTTCTTTGCAGTTTTCCTCGTATGAAACCCGAGAATCTACCAGTAGATCTCGTTTTTTTAAAGGCATTTCATGACCAAAAATAGTACCGGTACTTGATCTACGGGACATTTCCCGTATAAGTTTGAAATATTCCTCTCGATATGGAATGATTCTGGAAATCAAAATTCAAAACGATCGCGCGATACAATTACTTAATTATCTTAGCCGTTGGATACCTTGCCACTTTTGGACTAAAAATGAAAAAAGCCATCCGTTTTTTAACCATCTATGGAATATCAACGCAAAAAGTTTTTTTAGTTGCACAGGAAACAGGAGCTTGTACTCAAGTTGAAGACGTCGAGCATTGGCAGAAAGGCGGTGGGTTTTTTGAGTTTGAAGATCAGATGCAGACTTGCAGTTTGCAGGACCTGAATGAGCGGAATAATGAAAGTATAGCTAACTGTCTTGAAGAAGAGGGAATGCCTTATGTTTTTCCTTGTAGACTTTGTTTTGGTGACTTAGCAATTTGTTCAATGGAAAATTGTCTTATTCCGTGTTTTCTTGGCGCAGAACAGACGCAATGTGTCGAGTGTACGCAAGAAAATTGTGTTCCTCCTTTTTTGGAATGTGGAGGAGGAATAATGAACCCCTCTGGGTGTGATGAGTGCACGAGGCCCTCAAACACATTAATAGACGGTGTGTCAGATGAAGTACTGTTAGGCGCAGGAGCTTTCATACTTGGCATTTTTGGGGTGGCTTACTACAAATCTCTTGGTAAAACGAACAAACTCCCCGAGGTTCTTTCTGCTGAAAAAGTCTCAGATAGTGGTTCTGACCTCCCGTTACCATTGGGACCTACAAGGACTACAAAAGTGAGTAGCAAGAAGACTAGAAACTCAAAATCTGCATTTACTAGTGAAGAAATTCAGCGTAGTAGTGTAAATACCCGGCCAAAGCTTTCCAGTTGGGCTTCTGAAATTGGTGCAGGTGAAACTAATCCAAGAGGATTTTCTAGGAGCCGACCACAGCTTAGTGGATCCATGCTTGGTGCAGCGAACTCCGTTGGCTTTGCTAAGTCTCAGGTCCCAGAGTCGGTGATGGGATATAAATCTGTCGTTCTTCCAACAACTGACTCCGAGTTCCCTACCTTTGACGGGGTTCCACTAAGCTCAAAATCTGGTCGAGGTTCCAGCTCAGCAAGAAGGACACAAAACGCATCTCGCGCTGCTGGTCCTTCTCGCGGTGGCAGTTTTGGCTCAACAACGAGATCCGGTCAGGTGACAAGGAATAATTCTCAATCAGCTGGGCCATCTCGCGGAGGAAGTTTCACATCGAGGGCTGCTTCTTTCACTGAAGAGGTAGATATTGAGAATAACAGGCCCAACTTTGCCAACTTTGCAGAAAGTATTGTGACAAATAAGATGAATTTTGCCGCCCAGAACGCACCGACTAAACAAGGGGATACATTTCCAGACCCTAACCCACCAAAATTAAACAAAAAACACCTGAATTTTGACGATCTTCTAGGAGATGATGTATAAAGAGAACTGGTTTATATGTGCGATTTTTTCTAATTTTAAAACTCTGTTGTGTGCTTTAAAAGGTACAAAACCTGGAGACCACGAGAGTTTTACTGTCTTGAGTTCTGTAGGCAGTTTATTTAAAGATTTTATTGGGGTCACGTAGCCACAGGTTTGGAGAAGAATTAATTCAGTTTGAGTAGTAAAACTAATTATTAATTAAACAGCTGCGATTCAATTATTGGGAAACTTAGTCTTTGCTACAAAGCTATCTTATAGATCAGCTTGTCCTGCATCTTTGAGTCAGTAATACAAGCTTTAATTCCACAGTTATGACGTAAAAACAATTAAGGAAAAGCGATGTGCGTAAAGCTCCAGCTTTTCGCACGACCTAATGTGGTATGAAACAAAGTTTACAGCAAACAAGGGGCAGTAAGACATATGATTACCGTAGACAGCTCATTTGATATACGTTCAGAAGAATCAACCTCAAACTAGTGTATCTTGCTTCAACGTAAGAAAACTAACTTGTAGTCTAGTTTGCTGTGATTGTTGGGAGTTGTCTATACTAAATCTAGTTTATCTCAAAAAAGTGCACGAATGCAATACCCTGGGTTTTCTGTATTGTATGGCACTGAGCTAGCTAGAAATATTTTTTGGATCAAGTCTTCTACTCTAACGAAAAAGACCAAAAGTTTGCACAGCAATGCACACTACTTGACACTTATTATCTTGAAAATAACTTGTTGCTTGGTGCACAACTTGCGACTGGATTTTAGGCTATATCCGTGAACACTTTACAATAAACTAGCATGCTGATCCTTCAGGTTTAGAAAAAATAGGAGAAAAGAGGGCATAGTGTTAACTTCTCATGGGCGTATATTTTAGAAAGATAACAGCTGTCGTAAGTATATGCAAAAACCTGAAGCATGAGTATATTCCTTGGGATTATAATTCGTTTTGTATAGAGGAAAAACCCTTCAAATTCAGTTTTGTTTCATTATAGTTTAGCAGGCACCTTGACTAGTTTTAGCGCTTGACGAATAGCTAAGCCTCCCATTATTTCTGTACTACCTCCATACACCCCACCTAATCTATAACTTCTCTGAAACCTCTCCACATACTTTCCCATACCTTCTCTTGTCAGCGCTCTTCCTCCAAAAATTTGAACGGCCTCAGTTGCAACAACATGAGCTGCCTTCGCAGATTGGTACTTTAGTAACGCTATATCTCCACCAAGCTTCATATTAGCCTCGTCAAAGGAAAGTCTTTTCATTTGGTATGTCAACAGCTCCAACCAAGTGTAACAAGATTCAACCCTCGATACCATTTCAGCAAGCTTATCCTGGATTACCGGTTGTGAAATTAATTTCTTTCCAAAAACAGTTCTCTGCTGCGCCCATTGAAAACATTCTTTCACCATAACTCGACATCTTGCAACATTTCCTACACATATGCCCCATCTTTCTTGATTAAAGTTATGCATAACAGCAGGGAAACCTTGGTTCTCAGGGCATAAAAGGTTCTTGGCTGGAACTTTAACATCCTCAAATATAATGTAGCTTGTAGCGGCACCAGATGAATAACTAGTTTTAATTTGTTTTGTTTGAATTGCTTCCTCCCCTCGCGAGTTCTTTTTAAACCGCTCTCTGTCAATGATGATCAAAGAAACTCCACCAGCACCTTTGCCCCCAGTACGAAATGCGGTTATAAAATACCTGCAATGTCTACCTTCAGTAATCCATTTCTTAACACCATTTATAACATAAAAATCTTCCCCATTTTCAGTAATTTTTTCTCCTCTTGTTCTCAAGGAAGCTACATCACTCCCTACAAATGGTTCGGTAATAGCTAAGCAGGTTCCTATACTTCCTAGTAGTGCCCCTTTCACAATGGATTTCCTCATTTCTTCGTTGTGGGGAAACCCAAAGTTAAGTAGGGTAGGGACAGATATATTTCTACCTCCGATTATTCCATCTGAGAAACCAGGACACTGACATCTGGCCAGCTCCTCCAACGTGATCATCTCATGAAACATGTCAAAATCTTTGGGTTGCATATTTGCTCCTGTTAGAATAGGAAGATCAGGAACATAGTCCCAATGATCTCCGGGTCCAATCGTTGCTGCATATATCCCAAATTGACCCAGCTTTTCTCTGAATGCAAGATCGACTTGTTTATGATTTGTTTCAATGTCTTCTGCGTATTCCACAACTTCATCCCTAATGAACTTTCTCAAATTTGCTCTGTATCGAATATGAGAATCATTATAGTATGGTGAAGGTTTATGCTGCCAAAAGTATGGCTCCGCGTAAGGAACGGTGCTTACATCTCCAAAAGATTCCCTTTTTCCTAAACAAATGAATAAACCATAAAGCACATACTGTCCTTTGTGCCTTCAATTTTTCCAATACATAGCTTTGACTCATATTTTTCTAACACTTCTAATCTATGCAACCCAAAGAAATCTTCAGTAACATCCTGTCCACCATATTCTTTCAACAACCTTTCACCCCCAGGACTAAATTCTCAACCAACACTCAGAAAAAGTACTGCAAAGGTGCAAACCTAGTAACATCGTACACTTTATTGTCTATTATAACCCAACAGTCATCATCCTTATTGTGTTTGGCCACTTCTGCTCTTGAAAAGTCCTTACTCATTTCTTTTTTGATTCTCTTTGACAATTAAACTCTTGGAGTTTGAATGTAAGATTTGCCATAAACGGTTAGTTCTTTCCCCGAATCTGTTCCCAAGTCAAAGGATCGGAATTGAGCCAGCCTTCATTTAGTAAATTTTAATATTTCTTAATAAGATATTATGTTTAAATATTAAAATCAACATATTGGTATATTTTCTTGTTGTGTTATTTTATTGAGGTATTCTCTAAGAAGAGACAATGAAAAGATAGAATCGACTCAAAAACATTATATTAATTCTTGGGGAAGTACAACCTAAGAAGCTTAGTTTCTGAGATAGGCAATCTACCTCACTCTTGAGAGACTATTACTTAGATCCAATTAACAACTCTCTCTGATATAGATTCTAATCTAATTCAGCATCATAATCCAAGCACCACAACAAAAAATATCTACCCATTCTTGCACAAGATAGAATAATGCCAGGAAAGGAATAAAACCATAAAATTGAAATGTGCATCTCAAGATTCTTCATTCTTGTTGGTGTTTACGCACTTAACTCTATCTACCTCGGTTATGATCTCTTTAACTACAAATATTAAGTATAAAACTTTCAACCCAACTTTAACATTCTCTACGACATTTATCAACTGATGGGGAGTTGAAGAAGTCTAAGTGAACAGTATTACTTATTGGAGGTAATACAGCTATCTGATCGAATAATTTTCCTCAAATATAGGCGACAAATCAAACTTAAGGTTCCAACCTATTTCTTAATGAGTATTTTCTTTCTAGAAATACTTTGCTCTTTATGGTTTAGATGTAAGTGTTGAACATTTAAGTTAGATGATATTCTTAGTATTTTATACTGTACGGCTAAAGGTAGAATGCAATGCTTAAGTAGTAGCAAGTATATAACTTCAACTGATCGCACTACCAATTCCAACAGGTGAATAGGTTCTGTGGTGTATTTATATCACCAGTTTTAATTTTCAAGTACGCTTGGTAACTGCTATTGTCATTATAATAAATCTTTGTTGATCTTCTTGTTCGACGATAGATTCCAAGGAATTCTTTTCACGTGTTTCTTATAGTTGCTATTCCTTGAAACAGAATTGCCCAAACTACATTCTATTGAGACACTTCCCATCAGAAGCTACATAGCAATTTAACTATTTGTGTTCGAACACAAAGTATCGATATTAAAGTAAACATAACAATGAGATTGGTTTCCTGAAAATTATAGTGTTTAATAGTTTTTTTTAACAATTGAGCAAAGCAAAACTTCTAGTAATAATAAATTACGTAGACATGTTAAGAAAATTCCCAAGGTTAAATCCCTTGGCTAACCCATAAATTTCATTCTGAGGAGGGTATGTAGTCGATTTGCTCGTACTAGTAAATTACCAAAGAACCTAAGCCGCACCTCTTCGAAAAGTTTCAGAGTATGTATTTTACCCATAACTTTTGAGAATTCTCTTGTATTTCGATGTCTTAATACTAAGATTGAGAAACTTTCAGAGCAATTACAAGTAGGGTTACCATTTGCTAAATAGAGAGCAACATTAATATAATATTATCAATCATTTTCAGTTTCGATAATTTTTTTGGAGTATGATGCTTCCAGCACGATAGTTTGCTTTCTTACCATAGTGTGTATGGTGATATCGAACCCAGTGGTCCATAGGTCTAATGTATCTTGGAATAATACCAATTTTACATCGTATTATCAGCATGGAAGACTGATTCTTGGAATTTGGATTTCATAGGAATAGGGGCTTCTCGGGTTAGTTATCCGTCATTTCAGATTTTTCTCATGGCAAAATGTTGATACAAGAACAGGATGGACCACTGGCAGTAAGATTGTATTCTCATAGGGTTAGACCATTAATGATACTTTGCCCAGTTTAATAGAAGTAAGGGCATTCAGAAATAAGCAAGAACATGGGATAGAGTCCAACGAACTGAGGAAAAAGACAACGGGATGATCAGGTATACCAGAAAAGGGTTTGACAACTCAAGATATGTAATTATCTGAAATTATCAAATCAGCAAGACATAAGAAAAGTGTGCTGCATATCCAAATTATCAAATGATAATCATGATTTTCTCAAAACTGATTCAAAGTGAATTACATTAAAGTTAAGTTGATTAGATATATTCTCCTAAGATGAACCGGTACCCCTAGCGACAAGCTTTCCTCTGAAATTTCATACTCTTTTCGTATTCAACTATTTTACCCACGGCAACTGACCTTTATTTTAAATATCTCCTAAATAGTTATTCGTTATTCCCTATTGATATGGTTGAAGCTAGGTCTTATCCATCAACGGTACAGTAACTCAATCGGAAATCTCTTAACACTCAAATACAAGCTATAGGACTATCCACTTCCTGTTCATTCGTTTCCTTTGAAATGAGCCCCTGATCTGCAGGCAAAATGTTCGATGTTTTTGATAAAGATAGATTTATCTGATTGAGGCTTAGATCAATGTTTTTGTAGTAATTTGAAATCCTATTCCTAAAGTTTAGGCCAAAACCTTTGGATATTTAGATGAACAACAACTTGGATAATAATATTCAGCTCTTGAAAAATCATTTCTCTTATAAAACTCATACAGGTGTAATATCTAATTCTGAATTTTAAGCTTATTTATAGGCTGTTTGCTTCTTATTTTCATTTATTATGACATATGAAAGTGAGTGTCTCCTTGTGCTGGCCTGAAAGGGATTTAGCGAAGTACCACTGAGCCTGACGAAAAATATATAGAGATGGAACCGTATATTTGTATTTGGAATAGCAATTCATACGGAATATCTAAAAAGGGATAGAACATGATAAATTGAGGTAGATGCTGAATTCTATTTCAATGCATTTAATAGTAATACTTGGTAGCAACTAGAGGCTAGATATAATTTATTTATGAATTGTCAATATATTTATTCCATATTTTTTGAATTGATAAGAATTTCAAAGTCTATAGTTTTTTAAGATTTTTAATCATTGGATTTTTATGCAAAATAAGACTCATTTAATATTAACCAAAATCCCATAATTCTTACTTTTGTTCAGAATTAAAATAGTAACAAACTGATTATTAATACTACCATTCATATGCTTGCTTGGTATTTAAGCAAAATTTTATATTGTTACATTATACATTTAGTTTTTAATTTTCTATATATGAAAACATTAATTAATTTTTATGAATCTATGCATATATTCTTAATCTTTTTTCTCGATTTGGTCATTCTTCTATCCTGAATCTCAATATGCCCAACTTTTTAGAATTATAATTTTAGCATATTTTTCCTTAAATAAAACAATTAAACAAAGTTACTCCAGTACATACGTAACCTTAGGAGCACCCAAAATTATTTTTTAAGATAAAATGTATTGTCTTATTTCAAAGAAACACAAGATGACATTACCTGGTATATCCATTTTAATAAGTAGACCAAGAAGAAGTGTATTCTTTAACATCTTCAGTAAGAGTAGTTTGTCGTAAATACTCCTTATACCTTCTATAGCAGAGATAATAATATATTATTATATTTGAGCTCAATATGTCTAAAACAGAGAAGATTGTGGCTGTTTTTGGTGCCTCAGGCTTTGTTGGAAAATCCATTCTGTGCTGTCTCAGAGACCTTGAAGCTGAGACTTTCGCTTTTTCTAGAAAAACTGTTATTCCGTCTCATCTCAACCACCTTCTCATCCAAAGAAAAATGCATTGGATGAAATATGAGGAAAAAGATCCATTCAAAGACAAAGTCTACGACAGTGTGATCATCTCCATTGGATCTCCACCTCTACCAACTCTTTCACAAGAAGCGTATGACCGCAAAGTCTACGAAAATGGTCATATTCCCTCAAAAATAATAGAAGCAGCAGAAAGAATAGGTATAAAAAAAGTCGTGCTAGTTAATGCGCATCTACCTTCTCTGACTCCATCAGCATACAGAGACGGGAAACTCATGGCACGAAATCGAGTTAAGGAATTTGCGCAGAAAGAAGGAAGCACTGGAATTGTGGTTTGTCCGAATGTAATCTACGGAATCAGGAATGAGATTGTCGCCAAGACGGAAATCCCTATTCCCTTGACTCCCGTCTTGTGGCCAATGAACCTCGCTTTAAAGGGTTTGAAAGCAACTGGAATATCTAACAAACTGGAAAGTACATTTCCTAGTGTCTTGAAGAATACTCTGGATCCTTTTGTTAAGGTTTCTGATGTGGGATTAACCAGTGCGTTGGCTGCTGTTACAGATGAATATGAAAACACCTACAAAGAACTTCTTCCTAAAGATATTAATCTGATTTCTACATTTTAAGACTATAGATGTTTCAATTCCAAGTGTTTTTTTCTTTCTATGTTGTATTTATACCAAAAATGAGTGGAAAAAGGTGTAATTGCGTGCCATATAGCGTGAGAATCAAGTAAACCAAGCAGTGGTGGAAAATCTAACCATAGCTCAAAAACTAATCCAGCACCAACTAGAATAAACTGCGCAAGAAATCCAAGTTTGAAAACTTGCCTGGGAAGTTTATTCTTGTAAACATCAAAGAAAAAAGAAAGAGAATGAATAAGTTGAACAACAACAAGTATCTCAATATTTCGACCATAATTGAAGTGAATAAATAACATATACCCATAGTGTAATAAAACGCAGAGAGCAAGAAAAAGAAACAATAGCTTTTCCCTTCTTGGAAAACAGTTGGTTAGAATGCATCCAGTTCCTACATATATATAAATTCCTGCTGCCACGTAATCTAGTTTCTCAGTAAACTTTGTATCTCTAGTATGAAAAATTGCGCTGAACATCCAAGTAACGAATCCAACCCATGCAAAAAAACTAAACTTTCTTCTTAACTTTGTTTTTCCTTTCAGGAAACGATAATGTGGAACTATGTTCAGAAGCGAAAACACAACAGAGAAGAACTCTTGGAAGATCAAGATTCGAGTGAAAGGCCACTTGCCGTAATACTTCGTTTGCCCTTCAATAGTCTGTACTAACTCACTATTAGAGTTCTGCATGCAGGTGTATTTGCATTCCTCTGGGCAAGGGTAGAGTAACCTGTGCAGCTCAGGAAGTGGTGAATTTAAAGAAAAACCAAGATAGTTATGTTCTGGATCATGCCTACAGTCACTTGTGCATTGTTTTAAGCAATTTGTAAAAGTCTTGTGCTTTCTATCACCCCATGAAGCAGTTGCTCTTTGAAATAGAAAGAAAACAGACACAAAGAGATATATTTTCATCTGTTTGATTGGATGAACTGACGAATGAAATGTGAAGTACATCCTGTAACTATGATTGGTGGAAGTATCCAATCACATAATATTACAAGAACTAAATGATTGGACAAATTGACCAATGGAATTATAGATGTTGGATGTTCGGAAAGTTGCAGTTTCAATATAAGAGAGAATTTAAACTGCAGTTTTGAAGATAGTTTGAACTCTTGAAGATGAGACCAGATGATCAGGAAACTGATAAAAACCAAGACAAAAAGGATCAGAATACTTGGTGGGAAACCTATGGGTTTAAAGATGCTGAAGAATACGCTATGGATAACTTTGCTTCCTGGTTTCAGAAGGAAGAAGATCCAGAAACTCGAGAAAAAGACCCATTAAAGAACAAAACATATCATCGGGGAAAGTTTGAAGATTCAAAGGAAATAGCTGCTTTTGCAAAGGTATTCGGAGAGGAAGAAAAACTTGATGATATTGTGGAAGGTGAAATTTCTCAAGTTGCTGAGATGAACAAAGAACTGTTGGATGAACCTGAACTTAATTCTTCAAAGAAAAAAGAAGAGAAAGTACTTCATCAAACTATTGAAGAGATTTCAGTGGATGCACATATGGAAGATGCAGTTATTGAGCAGCCACAAAGAGGTAGACAGCAGGAAGCTGGAGAAGAGGAGGATGAACTTCCTCTACAATACGCTCAAAAGGAAAAGAAGGAAGATCTTTCTGTTACACAATTTATCACCAAGAACTTTAGCACAGTCAAAAAAGAAATCAAAAGTATACTTGGTATAACACAGTTTGACACAATTCACTACCTCCTTTTCCTTTTACTACTCGGTATGTTTTGTATTTTATTGACTATCCCTTTTATGATTTTTGTTCTTTCTGATATTGGTATATTTTATATATTTTTTTTATATCTTAGAAGTAGCTGTTGGATATAATCAACTCTTTTCGAGTTTTGATGATGGTGTGTACACAACTGGTGGTGTGCATTTAAAATCTTGGGGTGGAAAGTTGTTTCTTTGGCCGAAGACTTATCACACTATGAACTTTCATAGGCAATCTACGTATGAGGAAAACCCACTAAGTGTTTCAGAAGAAAGGTTTATATATAACTTTGATTATATTAATTGTAATACGCGGGATGGGTTGCAAGTAGAGCTGGAGCTGAGTATTCATTTTAAGCCGGAGATTAAGCATATCAAGTATTTGACTCGCCGCTACAGAACACCTGAGAGATGGAGAGAGTCTGTTGCAAATCAGGTTCATTCATCTGCCAGACATGTTTGTGCTGTGTACACTGCTCTAGAATTTCAAGAGCAGCATAATTTGTTCATTAACCAACTAGAGGCTGAGATTATTGATGACTTGGATCAGGATTATAGATGTGAAGCAAGAAAGATTAATATTTATACTATCACGCGGCCTGTAGTTTTTGAAGATGCTATTAGAAGAAAAGAAAATGCAAAATCAGAGATTGTGTTGGCGTTGAGAGAGAGGAATCAGAAATTGGTTCAAGCAGATACTGAATTGCAAAAATCTCATATTCAGGTCGAAAAACTGAGGCATGCAGCTGAGATTGATACGAGAGTGGTCCTGGCTCAAGCGGAAAAAGATGCTGAAAATGTTCTTCATAGAGTTGAACAGATTTCTTTTTACCTGGAGAAAGTAAAATTGGCGAATGAGTTGAATGAAACTGAAACGCTTCAATATATGAAATCAGAAACTCTTACAAACGATGTGTTTATCCAAGTGGATTTTCCTTCTCAGATTACGTTTAGAGATGAACTATAGATTGTAAGGCCTAAACATGTATATTCTCTTAGCTAGAAGCCATTATTTTCTGTGAACTACTTCAAGACATAACTTAGCACCAAAGGTGAAACAATTGGGGCAACCAAGTAGCCTTACTAAAATCTAAATGGAAATAGAGAAGCTAATGAATACAGTATTTGGCGAAAGGTGCTACATTTACCCATTCAAACCTCAATTACAGGTGAAATTAGTCCATGAGCCTGAGGAAAGTAAGGTAATATCATGGGAAGTGCCATAGCTAAAGACGGAGGTGAGGGTAAATAGGAATTGAGAAGGTAGTAGGGAATTGTCAAAATATGGTGCTCTGTGGGAGAACATTTTTATATTAAATTTGATTATGCTAGATTAATACCTAGTGTACTATATTTCCGGTCAAGTACTGAACAACATTTATAGCAGAACTTGAAACAGCCAGGAATACCTAATTGAATCTATCGGTAGAAAAAACTTCATAATTGTTCATAGAAAAATAAATTCTGTCTTGAGGGTGGATGACATAACACTGACTTGTTGTAGCTGTTAGAGTGACGTCTTCCTGGCTACTAACTCAGAATAAGAATTAAAAAATAGGTATATTAACTAGGTTCTGATCATCTGTTGTTAATTCCTTGATATAGGGGAAAGAGAATCCTAAAAACATAAAGTATGAGAGCTAATGGACCTCTAATATCATCTTAATACATGAGTCAACGTCTGATGTTGCTCCTACTCAGTTAAAACTAAGACTCTGATTTGGTAAGAAATATCAATAATCAAGTGATTCCTACTCTGGTTCTGGTTATCACTGAGAAATTTTTCCCTCTGATTCATATCCAGTGGTTTTGATATTATTCTGACTTGCAATAAACAAACAGGCTAAACTACCCAGAACCAAGTGAGGGAGAAGTTACACTTTCATTTGCGCACTGTGTTAATAGCTTTATCAAAACGAGCAACATAGTTCGACAACATTGAGGAAGTATATTGACTCTGGGCTATCTAGTCAGCTTTGTTAGTAATAGCATGAAGTTATTAGTAATCACTAAGAGTAGTTATACCACAATCAGAATTAATAATTATGGATAGTATAAGTTAGAAAGATACAAATGTATCAACTCCGCTTGCTAGTAACATCCATCACTTATGGAATGCTTAGATTTAGAATCTTTCATACGAACAAACACTTCGCAAAACTTTGAATCATCATAATCTGAAAGCAACAGCTTAAGCTCTTACCGGGATAAAGAAATCATTGTTCGCATAACAGGAACTGAAACAAGAGCACGGGTCATAAGAAGCTCTAGAGATGATAGCAAAGAATTCTCAGAAGAAGTTAAGCCTAACGATGGATTATAAGTTGCAGTCAAATAGAAAAGTATACCGCCGGGAATAGGCTTTTTTTTATTCAGAAAAAAATAAAATCAAAGCTTCTGGGATACCAATTTGTGCTATTACAAAACTAAGACACGGAGTACCTAAGCTAGAGGTACGTATATGCTTACCGCTACATGTTTTTATATCTTACAAAAGTAGACACGGGTATGACGTTGCTGAACATTCTGAGACTTTGCTCAAGGAAATATAAATGTTGTATCTACTTATAAAAGGATCCAGTTCAGCGGCTTCAAAACTAATTATGTAAACCATGCATCCCCTATAAACAGTGTTAATTATACCGATAAGAAAACGCTTCAAGGCCTTCTTTTTTGCAATTCCTGGTTCAGGTATACGATTAGCTCCAAAAAGAAATATCAATTTCAATGAATTTGTTCTGACTTGAGGTCTTTGATCTCTTCAGTTATCAATGAACTAAGATATTGAGTAGCTTGTCTTTCAACAAAATAGCCCTTATAGCATTTAGTGTTTGATAACCAGCTAGAAATTAGGTATAATTGAAAAACTTCACCAGAGACCAAAGCTGAGAAATGTAACATCATTGTTTACTTAGATTGCTATGATGTGTTACTTAGTCTCTGTATATAAGATTAAATATAAATGCAAGGGTCTCCATGATTGTTGAACTTTAAGAGAAAATCAAAGAAACTCAAAACCAATCCAGAGTATTCACATCGCTGTCCTACTCTAACAGATTTAGTCAAATAAGAATTATCACAATCCTTGCTTTAGTTCTGCTGAAACGTGTTTTGAAATCAGTTTTTAAATATTAGCTTAAACTCCCTTCTAAATCTTTAGGTTCCTTTATTTTTAAATGTTGTGGGAAATCAGTTTCAACCAAAGATATGCTCGTATTAGAAACGTGCAATATGAGTCTTTTCTGTTGTTTGGACAGGTAGGAGCAAAGAATACATAATTACTGTACTGAAGTTTTATCTTAAATGAATATTGATTAGAGAATCCTAGAAAACAATTTTATGGGACTGGCTTAGTACTTCTATTCCTTTTCAGCTAGAAACTATGGGACATTATATTCTTTGAAAGGAAATTAATTATACGAATAGATGGTTTTAGGGCTAAGTTCTCTTTTCTTGGGAGTAAATATTCATAAATCTTACTTACCGTAGCACTATTCAGTCTCTTGCCCCATATACAAAAAGTATACTTGTTACAATTTCTAATCAAGTAGTAACAAGGAAAGCCTTATATTCTTCAATCAGCAGACATGATGGGCAACCTGAGATGTCAACGTTTCTTTTTATCACAACTTGCCTAATTTCGTACTTTGATTCTACTAAATTTTACATCATTAAAGCCTAGTGCCCAAGAATATCAGCTGAAAATATTAAGGTAGGTTAAAGCTGTCGTATATCTTGGATGTTAGATAGCTTCAAGCGAGTTATCGCACCGCTGAACAGCTGACTTCAAAAATTAAATTGTTGAATATATTCTAGGAGGCAATCTAAAGTCTGTAGTATTTTCTACAGTATTTAATTATTATATTTTAGTCAATTTCACTAAGTTTGGTTCATAGATGACAGCAGCAAGTTGCCTAACATCAGGAAGCAAATGGCAGGTCTTGTTAACAGAAGTTATAGCTTTCCTATGGGATACTTAGCTCGTATCTTCTATCTCAAATAATTAATATAAACGAACATACCCTATGTTCTTATGGAACCTTAATTTTATATATTTTACCAGTTACTTACTATTATTATTATTACATATGCGAAATTTAAAGGAAGGGGCCATAAACAAAGACATTAGTCCAAAGTAATTGCTCAAAGGAAAGATAAGAAATACCATATATACATTTTCACCGGTACAGAAACCATATAACATAAGGTAAGCTCTTGAAAAAGAGGCACTCTATGGAGAATTAGTTATTGCTCGCACAGCATAATATGCCCAAAATAAATTTTTCTTTCTTCTCGCACTTATTTTGCTGGAAGAATATGGTTGGGCCAAATAGCCCAAATCTCGTTTTAGTTCACAATGAAAAATCTTAATGAAAGAAAATAGTGATGAGTTGAAGGATATGCTCCGGCGTAATGCATTAGCTGATTGGGAAAAAAGGGGATTTGATCGATCTCTGTTTGATATTGGTAAAATGCTGGATATATGGAATCAAGAAGAAAAGGAGAAAGTTTCCAGTAATTTCCGCCGCAAAGTCGCTTTGAAAGAAAAGATAGACATGATAGAGGTATCAAAAGAAGCAGATCTTGGGATAAAAATTGATATGGAAAGAATGAAGAATAAAATTAGAGAGCAGAAGAGAAAACTTGTTAAATCGGGAACTACCTTGTATGAAAAAGGGCGAAAAAAGATTCTTCCGCAATCTTTGCTCTTAAAAGAGGAGTGGAAAAAGTATGAGGCGGAAGTCTCAAAATATAACAAAATGTTCACAGATGATATTGATGATAGAAATCTTTATATTACTGATTATCATAAGTTTAAAAGATACTTGGAAGAGCAACAGCAGTTGCTGAAGAAACTCTTGGCTGAGAAAGAACTAAAAGATGAAGTGAAACTGAGAAAAATCCGGGAACTACGAGAGAAAACAGTGCTACAAGAAAAGTTAAAAAGAAATCAGCAAATATTGTTTAGAATTAGGAGGAGGATTGTTCACGAGGAAGTTGTGGCACACTATAAGAAAAAACAGAAAAAACTCTTGATTCAAAAAAACAGAAAAAATTACGCCGAAGAAAGATATTTTGAAGAAGTACGTAAACCCATTGTAAGAGATAATACAGTACTGGAAAATCTCAATGTTGGAGACAAATCTCTCATTTCCCCATATGTCAAAACCTTAGATTTAACTCAGAAATATCTGCACGCAGAATTTAGCGAAGATTATTCCACTCTCTATGCTAAAGAAGGAGTTGATTCATTTCTGTTTAATCCAGAGGATATTGTTTTTCAGAGGGATCAGGCACATAGGATTCTTCAAAAGCTAGAGTCGATTAAAACTAAGTTTCTTACTGAATTTAAAGAGGTTGAGGATAAAGTTAATGGATTGGAACAGACTATTAAACTTGTTTCTGAGACATATGACTATTTAGTTACTGTAGAAGAAGACACAAAGTTAAGATGTGAAAGATATAAAATACAATACTACGCGCGGAAGCCAACACGAGTTGGAGTTTCTGAACTACAATTTGGAAGAGATTTATTTAGATATAATTTTCAGATTAAGCGCAAAGCAACTCAGATTAAAAAATATTTGAGTGAGTGCAGTTTGGAACTTGACAGATTAAACGAGAGGAAACTTCAGGTAAAAAAAAATAGCAAAAATGCAACTGAAGTTGAAAAGAGCTTTCGGGATAAGTTGGATGAAGAGGAGCAAGTGGTTCTCCCGTTTATTCGTGGAAGAAAAATAAATTTAATCTCAAATAGTTTAGAAGAAGTTCTTGCTGAATCTAGGGCAGTGTTAATCAAGGAGAAGGTACAAGAAATGAATTATTTGCATAAGAGAATAAGAGACTATTCTGATGATGTTATGGAGTGTTCTCTCCAAAGAAAAGATGAAGAAGAAGATTTGGAGATTTTGAGAGATATGGTTGAAGATCTAAAGAGAAAGAAGCAGAAAGCGGTTGTTATTGAATTATTCTCTCTGATGGCAAAAGGTATCGAAATTTTTAAATACAGGAACTTTAAAAGAAATAAGGATAAACCAAGTCCTTTTCTGTTGGCAAAGGATATGGATCCTAATAAACCACAGTATGAGTTTCCATGGTATCTCCCTAGGAATGAACGATTTGATGACAAAAAAGAGTTTTTCTCTGTTTCTGAGGAGAATTACACTTGTATAAACTCAGATTGTGTAAAACCTTCATCAACATTTCCGAAAAAGTTTTACTTCAAGGGATCTCTTAAGTTACCGCAGTATGCATTATGGACTCTGCGATCTACGATTAAATTTTGCAAATGTCTTGATGAAAGTGTAAATAGAACAAATACTATACAACGTGCTGAATTGCGCATAAAGGTTTATTATGGAACTTCGATGCATTCTTTAGTTTTGGAATCTACCTCGTCATTTGTATTGAATACTGCAGCCGAAGTCAAGTTACTTTTTCACTTTTGCTCAAACTGCATATTTTATAAGATGGAGTTCCTGTTCATTAATTTGCCATCTAGTTTAAAACAAAGACACAATGTTGTTTTCGCATTTGCTAAGAATCTACAACTAAATCAAATTATGCTATATAGACGTAAACTTGAGAACAGATCTGCCTATGGAAAAAAACTTTTCATTTCAAGTTATGTGCTAAGAGAGAGAATTGAAGATAAGCAGAGACGACAAGCAGATATGTTATCTAAAATCATAATAGAAATGTCGAAAGCTAGAGAAGCATGCACTCCATATATTGACTCTACTGTGTTCAGTACATACCCACAAAGATTCTTAATCTCTAACTATAGAAGACTGCTAAAAAATGAGGCGAAGAAAATTCAAGGTCACATTAATGCAAGTTCGAAAGGCTGGTTAATACAGAATGAACTTAAAGCAAAGTTAAAAGAGTCAATGAAGCAATACTTGGTTAGAAAGAGCTTTTCTTTCGAGAAGCAGGCTCTTGTTGATGGTTCAAAACAGCTTGTTGGGCATAGGGTAGAGTATTATAATAAAGATACGCTGCAATGGAAAATAGCATCTGTGGATACATACAAGCTTTGGTACTCTGAAAATGAAAAGAGATGGATGGTGCTACACATTCTCGGTTCTTTAGGATCACAAAGGCCTTCAACCGCATCTAGTGAACAAATGGATGCTACTCTGAAGTCTAACCAATATTACCTAAATCTTTTTACGACAGATTTTATTGTGCTGCACGAAAGCAGTTCTCTGCAGAAAAACAGCCCTAGGCTAAAGAAGGATATTCCATTGGGAACTTTTAAGGAATATTGCAAAGAAACTATTGATACTTATATTTCTAAAAAGGAGCAGTTACAAAATATAAAGAGCGCAGTTTCAAATGTTGAAGAGAAAATAGAACACCTTAAATTAGAGTTAGATCAAGGATCTACGAATGAGTTTCTTGCTACTGCTAAACATGATGCAGATACGTTTTCTTCAAGAAACGGTGATATGGTTTTAAATGCTGTTTGGTCACATGAGAGATTTACTACTTTATCTGAAGAAGTTACTCAAGTGACAAACCAGAAAGGTGGGGCAGAATCTATTAGCAAGTCTGTATTATCTGAAATGGCAAATAATGTGTTCATCGAAGAGTATATAGCTAAATCTAATAAACTGAGGGAGAAAGAAATGAAGCTGCAGCTGGATCTTGAAAACTCTCGTTTAAAGTTACTGAGATTCAAGGCAAAAAGCTTAAGCTATGCGATTATAAACATTCGGAAGAAAGCTGTGAAGAAGAAGTATGACTACTCAATATTAAAGAGTACTCTTTGTAGCAGAACTATCAAGAACCAGTTGAAGCCATTTTACTTCACAGAAAATGAGAAAAATGACTTGCAGCCTTTCACCAGTTGCTTGAAGAATAGTTCCAAAAAGGTTAGCTCTCATCTAGTACCCTATACCTGTGAACATGCACAAGTCAAATTTGGTGGTACAGAATATCGGCCGACAATGATATGCAAAGTTTGCAATTTAGATATTTCTTATTTGAAGATTTCTACTGGTGAGCGTCAAGACCCTTATTTATTTTCAAGAACCCCTTTGACCTTAATCCGAGACAAGGGTAGTGACCAGTCTATAAAGACTAGGCAGCTTTCCTCCAACAGGGATCTGACAGAATATTATTTACAGGAATTTTATGGTTTTCTCAAGGTACAGGATGAAAATAGTTTATTTGAGAGGTTGGAAAGTTTGCCAGAAGAAAATAGAATCTTTGGGCGGGTCTATGCGTCAAAGAAACGCAGGGCAATATTGGAAAAAAATATTGCTCTCAAAAGTGATGAGTTAGTAAAAGTAAAGCAGTGTTTTGCAGTTTCCAATAGCTTGGCCAGAAAACACAATTCATTACATGTTGCACTGCTAGATGAGGTGGATGTGCTAAGAAGCAACCTACTAAAGGAGAAAAATCTCATCATACGAATGAATGAGTTAAGAACCTTAACCAAGAGAACTAAAAAGAAATTAGAGTTGGTTTCACTATTTTTTCAAAGGGTTGAAACTTGGGTAAACGCGCTTGAATCAAGAGTTAAACCTTTGAATGAATGGTTAGATGATGTCCTTGACACTGTTAACACACTCAAAACAAGTGTAAATGGCCTCAAGAATGAGTATAAGACCTTATTTTCCAGATTAAATCTTGGAAACTTGGTTATTGATGAAGCTTGGAAGAAAGCTGAAGTTTACTTTCTTGAAAAAGAATTCTACCGTGCCGCTTTAATGCCAAAAAAAATTTTTACTAAATTTCCCTTATTTTGTAAATCTCCTTGGCAGGCTGTAGTTACAAAAGTAAGATACTCCTGGATAGAACTTACGGAACAAGGAGAGTTGTTTCATCCAGTATATCTTCTGTCTAATTAATGAATAGGATAAGATAGTGCTTAGACTTCTTTGGGGAAGAGGTAGATATAGAATGATTGGAAAAGTAGAGAGCAGAATAGAATCTGAACATATGGATAAAAATATTGAAGTCATCAAGATGAAACAAGAGGATTTAGCATCTCAGTTTTTGCGGAGAAAGGATTGGGCTCACGAAGAAGACGAGTACTCGTTAATGTTTGAAGAAGATTTTCAAAGTCAAATTCACCTCTCGAACTATAGATTTGAAAAAGAGTATGTAAAGAAGAAGAGGGAAATCGAGCATACGGTGGAAGTGAGATGTAGAGATTTCTTTGAAGAGGTAGGTACCAACAAATATTTAGGTGAATGTGCAAGAGTTGCTTTTAAGAGCTTAGTTAAAGATATAAAAGATTGTAGAAAGAACTGGAAAGACAAGCAAAGAAAAAATGTTAAGGTTGTCATGATAAAGCCCCAAATTCTTGAAGAAACTGAATTTTATACTTTTAACCTGAGCCATGCAAGACAAGCTTTTATTGAGGAGAAATTCAAAACATTTAGAAGGTTTTCTAGGGAATCTAGGTTGAGGTTTGAAAGCCTCTATATCACCTGGTTAAAGGCCGAGTATAAGGCACAACTAATTCAGATAGAAATGAAGAAACTTATTACATATCTCAAGAATAAACTTGCGGAATGTATTAATAAGTTGGTACTAACGAGGCTACTGCATGAAGTTTTTCTTCCCTTTGTTTCCTCAGTACTATGCCGTGACTGTCTCAAACATTCCCAGCGCAGTTGTTTGGACTTGATGAAAAGAACAAAGCAATTTGTAAGTATTCAGGATTTTAATTGGTCGTTTCAGAAATTGAGAAAGGTCATTTTGTTAAGAACGGAGGAAAGGCATACCCTTGTTACTAGTAAGCGAGCTTCCATGGAAAAGAAAAAACATGCAGTTCTTTATTTGGAGACACTTGAAAGAAAGAGTAGAGAAATAATGCTAACTATGAAGGAAGAAGGAGAAAAAGTATTGCTCTTGGAAGAAGATATTCTATCTCAGAAGATGAGAAAATTTGAAAGGGAAAGATTGCTCAATGAACGTCGGCAGATGGTATTGGAAGAAGCTTTAATGAAGAAACTTATAATTCAGGAGAAAAAAGAAGCTGAAGACGCGATGAAATTTAATGTAAAAGTTACAAAGAGTACACGAAGAAAAGTTGATATACGTGCTAAACTTGCCCAAAAACAGAGAGAATCACGAGAACAGAAGCAAATGCTAATTGAGGATAAGTTAAGTCATGAGTTACGCGAAGATTATATTCGCATGATGCAGGTATTACTCCTAAAGCAACAGAATGCAGAAGAGAAGGGACAGGTGGATGTGGATCCTGGAACTGAGTTCTTATTACACTCGAAGGAGGCTGAGATAAGGAAGAAAAAAATTGAAGCAGAACAATTGTTGGTACGTGCGCGACATATGGTCAAAATGAATGAAACCGCAGTTTGGTTATTTTCTTGTAAATTGAAAATGTGGGGAGTCAGAAATGACTTGAACTATTCTCTCTTACAACTAAATTTGAAACAAGAAGAAAAAAATAAATTGGAAGGTGAACAGCTTAGACCACTGCTGTTGGATAAAAGTCAAATTGAAACTCTCATCAAGAAAGGTAGACCCGTATTGCGAGCTTTGTATGTGAGACAAACGAAGCTTAAAAGTTATCTAAGAAAGGTACTCGAAGACCTGAGCTTTGTCGTTTTGGATTTGAAAAAGATTAAAATCATAAACAACACAAGCCGTTCACTGGTTTATAATAATCTGCCACAGCAATTCAAAGCTAAAGATTTATTTCATACACTTCTATGGTTGAGCATTAGAGTTTTAGTTAGTTCAATTATTGCCTCAGCAGAAACAATAGCATATACAAAGCGTTCTCAAACATTAGCAAAGTTTATCAAAATGACAACAGCATTGATTGCAGTCAAGAAACAAAATGAGAATAAGCTCATCAGAAAATTAAGAAGAGATATTTTTCTCATGTATAAGAGGTCTCATTTAAGAACTCTTATGTTTAAAAATTATTTGCTGAAAGTAATTAAGAAATATTTTCTTAAATTGCATCATTACGCTAAATATACCTGCATTATCAGAAAACGAGTTCAAACAAAGATAAAAGCCCTTTATGGTGATATTTTTGTTAATCAGCAAATTGCTGATATTGTTGCAAAGGAGGCCAAGAAAGATCTTCCAAAAAATTTGTCAGATCATCTAACCCCTCTAAAAAGAATTCAGAATCAAGTTTTGGTTTGTAAACACTGCAAAATTAAATACAAGGAGTCAAAAAATACACGTTTATCCTGTAAATATCACTCACATAAGTATTCAAAGAGTTGTCCTACTCATTGTGAAAGGTTTGGGTCAAAAATTTTGGATAAGAGTTGTAGAGTTCATTTTCGACTTCGTTGGACATGCTGCAATGAAGTTGAAAAAGCTAATTTGGGTTGTAAATTTAAAAAACACTCACCAGATCTTGATGCTTCAAAGTTTTTTCACAAGCTATGTGACAGCCATGAGAATCTTGTAAAGTTTGATAAAGATCGGAGAAAAATGGCTGAAATTAACGAAGCTACAGATCAAAAATTAGAAAAAGAAAACAGATCAAGGCAATTTCACGAATATAATCGTGTCATCGAGCTGCTTAAGAACCATCGGAGGCAAGCAAGAAACTTAAAATCATACGAATATGAATGAGATCATCAACATTTATCTAAAAGAGCGAACTATTTACGTACACGTACTACTTCAACTACAAGAGTTTAATATATCACACAAAATTTATGTTGATAGTATATTTATAATCTCCCGCAAAGGTTTCAAGAACACAATAATGCTTGTCATATTGTCTCCTCCAAGACCTTGGTTCATATTTGGATCCTCTGTGATGCAATGCTCAAACATATCTTCAACAACTAACTTTAAAAATGGAGCACTTTCTCCAGATTCAATAGTAGCAACTTCTTCTTTAGTTAAACCCAGTAGCTTATTTTTGACGAAGCTAACAACATCTGCATTGGTCATTACATCGTAGATTCCATCACAAGCAAGAACCATAAAGCAATCTTTCTCTGTCAACTCCCTCACTTCAACATCTGGTTCAGCTGTTATGATCTGTTTATCCCTTGTAAGTTCAACATTAGTTTTATACTTGAGATCCCCAATACATCTGGACAAATTTAAATTCCCGCAAACTCTTCCAAATTGAGTTACAAAACCTCCTGCATTAATAATCCTTGTTTTTTCTCTATCCTGAGTTGGTTTATGATCATAACTGAGAGCAAGTGCAAGCCCATCAGAACACAAAACACCCCTTGAATCTCCCGCGTTAGCAACATACAACTTCCCATCTACTATTAGCGCTACAAGAGCAGTACATCCCGCAGTAGTGTATCTTCCTCTAGGTGAATTAGGATCTTCTCTCCATCTAAATATAAAAGGATTAATAAAATGTACACTGGTTCATTAGTATCTCCATCACCCATAGATCCAAATCCAGCATTTTTAAGAGAGAGAAGCTCCATGATTACTTGAACTGCATCATTCTTAGACATGACTCCTTTCTGCTCAGCAGATTTTACTTTTTCTTGAACTGTTTGAGGCAACTCAATCATAGCTTCCTCATCCTGTCCACCTTCCTGTATACTCACTTCTTCAACAACTTCGACTTTTTCCGTGTCTTCTTCTTTTAATCCATTCTCGTACAGTTTCAAGTTTAAACTCTCATGTCGTTCTTCAAAATGAAGATCAACTTTTACACCTGGAACCCCATCTTCATCTTCCGCATCATAACCTACTCTTTCTAGTGAATACTCGCTGTCAGAATCTTCAGTATACCCAACGACTTCATCTGAGTTTCTAGGTGGTAATGGTGGTGGATTACCAGATGCAAAATTCCCACCCGAGAGGAGTGAGGATCTCTGTCTGTTTGGACCTTCTTCGTTCTTACTTCGTAATTGTGCCAATTCCGCCTCATATTTTGGGTCATCAAGCAGATCATCCATCTTATGAAAACATTCAACTAAAGCTTCTCTATATGCTCTTGCTTTAAATGATTCAAGCTCGGTTAAGTTTTCCACAAAATGAGCAGCGCAAAATTCGGAAACCTCATTTCCTGCATGACCATCAAAAACAGCAAAAAGACAGGTTCCAGGGGGAAGATCTTTACATTTTTCTTCAAGATTGCAATCCGCTATGTGTGCGTCTTCCATTGTTTTTCTCCAGCCCTTAAAATTAAAAAAAAGCGGGTGAAGACATACCTGCATGGAAGACAGTACAAAATGCAATTTTTCTTTGATATTTTGCTTACTTGTTGAATTCAAGTGAAAAGCACCGCTTTCAGTGTGTTTTTCTTTTATCGGGGTGCCCAAGTATGTACCCATTCTGGTGCGTCTATTTTGGCTTTTTTAAGAAACCTTGAGAATTTGTACTGGAGTTTGATTGTTATGCTCAGGTAATGCAATATTGTGACGTAGACACTCGGGAATATGTCCGTTCCAGGCACTGTCAAAATTCCATTGCACTAAAAATACTCTCACAAATTTGTGATAAGCTGTACTATAAAGACGGTCATCTAGTTTAACATCTGTATCGATATAGAATTATTGGTACAATATCAAAGAATTGATTATAGTTTAAAAGGAAAAGGTTTGATTATAATGGAATTCAAACGTTAATTGGTATTGATGGTTTCTCGTGGTTGGGTGTGTGTTGGTGGTTTAAGTAAAGGTACAGAACTTTGTAAAGCTGCTTGGTGAGTAATATTTGTACAAAAAATTGTTTAACTATTGTTCTTGGGGCCATTTATCTTCAAAAAAAAAACATTTATTTTTCAAAAAGAAACTCGTTGTTCACAAGAGTGAAAAAAATCAAGAGGGTTGAAAGCTGCTGAGTAGGATTGAGCACAATATATGGACAAA
Source organism: Labyrinthula sp. Ha (assembly GCA_015227615.1). Taxonomy (NCBI): domain Eukaryota; class Bigyra; order Labyrinthulida; family Labyrinthulaceae; genus Labyrinthula; species Labyrinthula sp. Ha. Next base: position 63,408 of record JAALGZ010000016.1, on the reverse strand, counting down.
AAATAAAAATATTTAGAAAGTTCAATGAGTGCATCGCTCTTCAACTATTGATAGCACAAAACAGGACGTATTTTTTGAGCCAGTTGGAAAGACTTTCTAAATTTGGGTCTAGACGTGGGAAATAGACACGTCAAACCTCTCAAAGCAGAAGTAAGCGAAATATTAAAATATTCTAGAGCAGCAAACCAAGGATAAGCGAAAACAGATGGCACGTGTTTTCTAAAAGTAACACCGTGATGAGTGAGGTCATGCTGACCAACGAAACACTACTGCTTCGCGAAATAATAGTTGATTAGTTTTCCTTGTCTGGACACTTATGTTATATTGTCATACAGACCTATTGCTGCTACATGTAAATGTTTAAAAGAAATTAAATAATCCAAAAGCTCTACAAAAGCTTAGTGAATTACCTTAAGTTCAAGAAAGTTAATAACCTATTGTTTCCAACAGTATATTCCCAATCATCTTCCAAGCTTGTCGTTGCAGGGAAACATCAATGTAAGCTGCTCTAGAGCTAGGGTGCTAATGACTAACACACTACCTCACGATATGTTAACTCCGCTTGTGCGCCTATGTCTTCAACTTCAAAATCACCATCTAATACCCTCAAAACCTTTCCGGATGGAAACACTAACTTCATTTTCACTCAATAGTATGAGGAAAGCAATCTATCTTAGGCAGGAGATTCGTGTAACAGGCCATAGACACTCTCAATAATTAATGAAAAGGAGATAGTCATTTATAAAATGCGCAGAGTATCGGAGCTCTTAAATATTTTGCCAATTATTTCTCCACAAAGAACTAAAAACTATGCAAGAGAAGTACTTTTGTGTGCTTTTTTCTACATGTTTTCTCCTCCCACAAAAAAGGGATTATACAGTTTGAGGCTTGCGTTTTTGCTGCAACATTAAATCAAGAAATATGGTTCAGTAGAACGTTACTTTTTCTACAGCAAATGTTTTTTCGAAGCTTAAGTGCGGATTTTCTGATAAACTATAAACTGAGCGCCATGAGTGGTTTGGTGCTAAGAGTAGAAACTGAAAGGGTCATGAGCTTTACGCATGACAATTTGACGAGGGTACACTTAGTTTCGTCCTACGACTGAATTCCTTCTTATATTCTCGCAACTTACTGATATTTCAAGGCAGTTTATTATTTATAGACAAATTTAGAGATTATTGCTAATATTCTCAATGATTATTAGTTACTACTTAAATATCATTCTTAATTTCGGGCATCATGCTCATCTCAATCTGTGGTGATATAACCAAGTTTACTATTATTAAAAACGTAATTCTTTAATTTCAGTTTTACATAATACTTATGAATAAAGTAGCTGCATATTTCTCAAGCTCTGGATAATCTCACAAGGTCTTAGTCACAAAATCTAGGTTTCTCTCTTTCCTGCAAGATAAATTCCCTATATTTACTGAGCTAGAATGAACCATGTCGATGTAGTTTACCCAAGACAAATATTTGTGATCTTTGCTCCTTCATTGTACTAATTGCTCATTAAACTTGAATTTTCCTTCTTGACTAAATAAGCCCTTTGATTAATATTCTATGTTACTTAGCTGTCTCAAATTAAACCTTACCAGGGAGATGTATTTTTTACCATCAAATATAGCAAGTATTTCTATTCACGCTTTTTAAGTTATATATTTGAAACCAGTGATTTCCTTTGATCAATTGCTTCTTGAATCAACTTTCTCATTCAAATTTAATGAGGTTATATCAAAATTTTAGTATCGATGATAATTTTTCACTAGGGATCAGATTTGACTTATTGATAAGCTCTAAGAAAATAATAAATTTTACGTAAAGAAAATCATTAGGATTTACTTTAGTATTTTTATTGATTATTTTATAATCATTGATTTTCACCACAAGATTAAGCCACATCATCATGGGCTAAATGATCAAAAACTATTATTCTTGTTTTTGTACCGTATAAGATACTATGTAAAATGAATCCTAAGGCCCGAATCTATATTATCCCCCGGGTTATTCCCGAGCCATATGGCACCTTGATACTATTTTTTTTTCATGGCTCAAAAACAGAGTAATTGTTAGTTTTTCAGGTTTCGTGGTTCGCTTAAATTATATTAAAATATTCAGAATTAAGCCAACTTCACTTGAAATCTATCAACATCACAATTTTCTTAGTCTTAGTCAGAATCATATCATTTATTAAGTAGAAACCCCGGCTCTCCCACTACATTTACTTAACCCGCATACTACTGGATCAATAACAAAATTAATGTGAGTGTTTTTGCGTGCTCTACTAATATTGTTAAATGATTTAAGATTGAAAAAAATAGATTTCATGTTCAGGTTTGCAATGCTTTGTCCTATTATGCACTGCATCAAAAAATATTTTTCAATTGCAGGTACATTCCCCTTGTACTATGTATCATTTTGTAACATAAAACAAGTGTGACATATTTGTTTTCCAGATTCGTCTTCTTTATGGTTGCAATATCTAGTGTCAGCGGCCGAAATTTGAAAAAAAGATTGTGTTACTTAAAAACAAATGAAAACTAGAACTTAGATTTTGGAGTTAAATTGTTGTTTTCTTTAAACACGACAAATTTCAGAGAACAGTATCATAGTTTGTCTTAACTTGAAAACAATAATCCGAACTAATAATATACACAGAGGAATATTCCTATTAACTACAGATAACTGAAAGGTAAAATTGAAGAGAGAATTCAACTGTGGTGCCTTTTGGAGTAGCCTTTTATAAGAATTTTTATTCTAGCATTAAGCCAACCAAGTATATAATAAAGATTTATTACGATATTTTAATTCTATTACATTTTAATTTTGGTTGAAAGTGTTTTCTATGTTCTATGGATTCTCGTCTAATAATACAGTAAATATTTTTAATAATAGTATCTTAAGACAATTATGCTATATAAATATTTGACCGTTTTAAATAACATTTGTCAACGCCCAGAAATTCAGTTTTTTGTTGTTGCCTTGCAAGTTTCTTTTAGTTTTTACTGGCATTGACCACCTGCTGAATATGATAATTATGGTAATTTGTAAACCCTGGAGTAGGAATACATCGCTTAGTTATAAGATTAGGAGTATCTCCTTTAATTTTTACTAAGACCATGTTGTGTTTCTTTAGTGTCTTTAAATTTTAGATCAAATATGTTTCCAACACAAAAAATGTTCTTTTGTAGAAACTGTTTTCACCGTAGTCGCAGTATGCAACAAATTCTTAAGTCTCGCTTATTGTATAAACGCTTACATATTTTCTTGTATTTTTATCTAGCTTGACGAAATCTGAATCATATATTTCCCTTATTTTTCAGCTTATACAAAGTTGATGAGGTGTTGGTAGCATAGAATGAAGCTTAGACTTACGTTCGACTCAATATCTCATAGCGAAACTACGTTAAGCTCACAGGTTTGATATAGCCTAGGTTTGACTATTTTTTTTAGACTTTTTATCAAATATATTAAGTTTTTATACAATTTTTATGAAATAAAATTGAAGCGGGCCAGTCGAATGGTACTGTTTGGGAGTAGTATTATTAGTTATTTTAACAACTGGTGGAAGTTAAAAGTTTCCTAGAGCTATGTAACAATTTCCCTGGCATCTCGTAACTTCATTTGAATTTGCCCTGTATTTTACAGGTTATATTATGGTTTACTCCTGGCTTCTTAATCACCTATTTTAAAATATATGTTTTACGTTATAAATGTTACTACTACCTAATAATTAATTCCTCAAAATGTAAACTATATGGAAGCCATCATGCCTATCGGTCTAAAAACGTCCTAACTGACTAACTATTTTACCACCATATTGATACAAGATTTCATTTAAATCTTAAACCCAGTTATAAGTTTCTGTACAGCTAAAATTAACGATAGAGATATTAAAGAAGTTTATTATCTAGATGTATCATTTGAATGATGTTGCGTATGAAATATTTACTCGAAACCCTACTCAAGAAGTTTCTTTCTCTTGCTAAGAACTCCTACTTCTGAGTACTGTGTCCATAAATAACCTTCCAAACTAGTATAGGTGAAATTATATTCATGTGAAAACTTCTTGAAGAGTAATAATAGCTATATCCAAAGAAAAAAATATGTAGCGTTTCGGAAAGTTCTTTCAGCAAAATTATATAATTTTGCAGCTGTAGTACCCGGAAGAATGGATATTCCGTTTCAGATATCCAAATCTTTCCCCTTATTCCATATTGCCACTGAAAATATCATGAGCTGACACCTTTCCTTTGGATTTATAATGGGTTCCTGGTGCAGAATAGAGTGGTTTCACATCCAATATAACTATAGTTTGTAAAATATACATTGGAAGTTTTATTGGCATAAAGATAGGAAAAATTTTATTGAATTTTTGCGAATTCATCTGTTTATGACACTAATTTTGAGTTTTAAGCAGAAAATAATCTTAAAAGTGATATTTTAGAAAATAGAAATAATTCTTCTAAGTTATAACATTTCTATCCGTGGACATGTAGTTTGGTTTTATCGACATGTAAAATGCGATTTTTCATAATCTTGGAAAGAAAAGAAGGTGATTTCGGGAAACTTATTCGAATAAAAAACTAAAAAAAAAGAAATTAAATTTAAAAATATAAAAATAAACATATTTAAAAAAGGAAAAATTCTTCATCGCTTAATTGTTGAAAGTGACACATATGAACGAAGATACACCAATTGCACCAACAAAATTTTATCAGCAAGTTTTAAGCAATACAGAGAAGTGAATTAGTAAGGAGAGTCGAGAAAATATAATAATATAAAAATATCCTAGCACTATTTGAAAGTGCCTTTAAGTAACTGCAATAGCCCAGCAGAAGATGGGGGCTCTTGTTGAAGCTAAGAAACGCTGGAATATCTAGATTTGCATATTGATATTACTCACGTGGGACATAATAGAGGGGAACTTATGTGAATGTAGAGTAGTGAATAATGCAGTAGAGAGAGATGAAAAAATCGAAGAGAAAAAAACACGGATCATTGGTACTTAAAATATTGAACTACATTGATGTACCAGAATAACTTATGTTATAAGAAAAGCTGTGAAAAGAAGGAGAAGCAAAAAATTTATCAACAGATGTATAGTTAATTGAAAAATAAATTTATTTTGAAATAGATTTAACCGAAGAAAAGGCAATCAAATATTTATTCCAAAATTCTGCACAAGTTAGTTTAATTCTAGCAGAGAAAATTCAAAAAAAATGAGAACCAACTATGAAGGTTGTATTTAGGATAACCTCTAGTCGTAGATATATGAGTGAGAAAATAGAATTACACCATGAAACCAAATTCTAAAACCAATGGCTAAAGGACTCTAAAATAACATACAATCAATTGAATTTTAGGATTACATGTGTGAGAAAGATGTTGTATTTTGGATCGAAGCAAGAAGACGAGACCCAGGATAAAGTAATATTAAATAAGAAAAGATCTTTTGGTCTAGATAATTAAAGCTTTGGTCAAATGAAATGGTTCATATTTTAATTTGAAGATAAATAAACTTTTAACATATATATATATATATATTCATGATTAGGAATATTGACATACAAATGTATTCTTGTACAGAAAACAAACAGAGGAAACTAAAACCTTCATCCGAGATAAAAGAAGTAAGAAATAACGAAGGAACATATAATATCAAGAAACAGAATACCATCACAGTACAAAAAGTTCAAAGGGACGAGAAATTTGGAAAATGAAGGTTTAAGAGTTTTGCGGCAAACTTCATTAAATATATGTATAAGACCCAAGTGAAACTCTTCATAAGAGAGAGAGAGAAAAAAAATAAAGATGATGACCATAGAAGATTAGAGGGAAAATTAGTGAAATAAAAATTGTCGTTCGTAGACTTATACCACACAATAATTGCAGCAACAACCATAAAGCCGAGTGTATGTATTGGAGCCTTATCAGATTATGAACTTTCGGAAAACAAGAGGGTCAGAATTTACGATGCAAGATACAATACATTTCTCGACACATGAAGGGAGGGGGATTAAGGGAAATAGAAATCCGCAAATAATGCGAAAGGTGACAAGACAAGATGGCTGGAGAAATGTTCAAGAATGCAAAAGTCTGGAGGGGCAATATATACTATGTGTCTGAGAGACTTTATCCATGAAGTAGATGCTTCTAACAGCAAGGATAAGAGCTTCAACTATATCTTTAGAATCACAAAAGTTTCTATCTTTTACGTTGAAGAGTGGCATGATTTGATTATATGCAAGAAGACGCTGTATGAGAATAAATTAAATTCATTGAATATATTGAACCCCGTGAGGAAACGAGTAGAATAATATTATTGTTGAAGTTTTGGCAAAACATTTTGTGGAAACAGTGAGAAGCGCAGACTATAAAGCAGTAGAAGTAGATGGACTATTCTCCATGAAGAAGTTACAAGTACCACCATTAAAATTTGAAACAAAGTTTGCTTTAAACTAACTGGCAAACTGTTGGAAGTCATGCTCATTAATATACAAGATTCCCAGTTACATCGTCACCTTGAGAGAAAATACAACCAGAACAAAAATGTTAAGAATATTAGCAATAATCTTAAGTTTTTATGTCTACTAAGGCTACTATAAATTATTGTAACAATTATCACCAGACTGTGAAATTTGACTCCGATTTTAATGAAATGGATTATCAATTAGCACAACATGTATTAAAAGAAATGAATAAGCAACTTTGAATAAGCGATTAATATTCTTTTCTAAAATATTTATACTAACAACTTCTTTTAGAATAAAATCTTAAAATTAGTTAATGAAAACATGAATTCAAATGGTTTTCAATAAAAGAATATATATCCAGATAACGTGCAAAGGATCGCTACAGGGTATTCAAAAAATGCGCCCTCCATATCAGCAAATTACATATTTTATTGTTCGAACTGTTTTACTAGCAAGAAAAAAATATCTTTTTTCTCTCTCTATATATGAAGCCTATCTTATGATATGTTTAACATATATTATTACGATTAATATAGGGTGTTCTTAATAGTGCAACAAGTCCTACAATTTCTCTTAATGAACAGAAAGAAACTCTTATATGTATATCAATATATAACATTAATTGTATATAAAACGGCAAAAAAATATTCTTATTGCTAGTTAGCTAATAAAATATATTAATTTTGAAAAATTCTTAGAGTATTCCTGGTTATAACTACAATACCAAAATCTGTAGTAAACAAATTTGGAATCTAGAAACTATAAAAAAAGATACGACAAAGTTTTAAATTTTGAAGTACATGATAAGGGAGTAATAAAATATAAAATTGAAATAATAACAACTTTTCTTTATACAAGTTACTTCTTGTTTTCATTGACACCATTTCAAGTTTTTTTATCCTCTAATTTCTTTAAAGCAGCTTATTTGTCTAATATTGTCAGGCTATATAAGCTCAAAAAATATATAATGTTGCACTGATTTTGTTATTGTACGCTGTTTTTGAACCTTTTTTGATAGACCCATATACTTCTGTGTTATTTTCAGGCTTATACATAGATTTGGAGAGAACCAAAATGCTTAAAATATTTATCAATGAGTAGTATCAAACTTTTTCAACTCTGCTAAACTTTAATTTTATTTGAATAAATTGGCTCTCACATCTTAGACAGCATTTACATGGTTTCTTAGATATATGTACATATATATTATTTAATATAGTTTGATATTTAATTCACAGTATTGAGTTTGAATATTCTCAATTTGAGCGAAGTCGAAACAATTCTACTATACCTGAATAGGAAAAAATGTATAAATTCATCAAACGGTCTAGATACTACTGATTAAAAAATGTGTTGTGGGTGGAAGTATGTAAACTCGTGGTTTTTATCATAGAATATAAACACTGTAACCCCCAATTATTAATATATATTCGTACTGACCATTCGTAGCATCGTATCTTTAATCTAGTTAAATTACATACTGCTAGAATTAAAGTAGATGTAGCTTCAATATAGTATATTTAATCTAGTACTTCATAACATAAGTCTTGATATATTAGTGTTATTCTTTTTAAATGACCATGTTACATAAGTTTGGGTCTCAGGTATACTTTCCATATGAATTAATACTTTTTCTATACTGTTAACGATAATAGGAAGAGCTTTATTATTAGAATATATTAAAATAGTTGTTCACTGTGATAATAATCTAGTTGAATGATATGGTAGACCTGTACCCTTTGAAAAGAAAATGATTTTAAGATATGTCTTATGAAATGGAATATCATGGAGAGTCTAAGAGGATTTATTCGGTAAGCGCATTGCATTTAGGATTAATTATTAACAAGAAAATAAAACATGTCCTTTCTTAAATACCACCATGAGTTGTAGAAATGGTTTGAATTTAGGTAAACTAAATTGAAACTAAGGGCAAGGTACCTAATATTAATAGCTATATCACCAAGAAATATTAGCTAAATTTGCTTCGCCTCATGTTTGATTGAATACAAAGCAGTTACAGTATGACAAAATGCTAATTTCAATATAAACACAATCAATAAAAACCAATATTCCTTCCAGGAACAAATTTAGAAATCAATTTTGGTTCATCGCTTCGTTTCAATACGGGATATAGCCCAGGAAATACAACCGTTTTCACTCTAGTATATTTTGCAATAAATCAGAGTAAAACCCATCCAAATGTACCGACCTTAATTCACTTGGTAAGTTATCAGACACAATATTTTCCCAATCAAAGATATATCAGTTTCTTTTTAGTATTGCATAAGTTTCATAGAGCACTCTGAGTTCTATACAAACCTTCATCTTTTTCCACCATAATATACCTTATCTAGTAGGGTTATCACCTAATGTGGTCAATATAAAATATCTATATCTTTAAGAGACGTATCATATTGGCTACTGTTCTCTTAAATATTAAAAAAAAACTTAAGTTAAATTTTTATTGGAAAGATCTCTTTTACATCGGTATCTATTTTTCTTTCTGGACAAATTTTCATTACCCAATCATAGTACATCAAGATTATTTCGTCAAATTTGATTTTCATCTCTAATATACCATATTCGCACTACCACCAAAATCTGAACTAATCCTTATGGATATTGGAAAATAAATTACTGAGTACAAGATGAATTTGATTAATCGTCATTAGGTTCAACAATTCTCCATATTCCATACATACTTATTATAATCTTCGGTTAATCGACAGCATCTATGTTTCTGTTCCGACCCATTGATATTAGAGGTACATGTGATGGTTACTGGAACTGGATATTTTGGTAAAAATATGTGTCATAGATCTATATAAATATATATTTATATGGGAATTTTCTGAGAAGATAAATACTGGGCCTTAAAAACCAAATGAAAGCACAAAAGCACATTGTGTTTTGTACATACACCTCTGCCAGTTACAAAAAACCAGTCTCACTATATGGTAGAAAACTGCACTAGGTGCAGCTAGATACCATTTATAAAATGTATTCTGTGAATCACTTAGGAATCTCTAAGAAGGAAGAATTCTTAAAATAAGATCCAAACAGCCTCATAGCACACACATAACTACTAATACTCCATCTCTCTCCCGGGATACGAGAAACCAAAGTCCAAGAGGGAAATAATCACTACCTGTGTTATTATTAAGAGATTCTTTCAATAGTTTACACTAATATAGTACCGAATATCTGTTTGTGGATATGCTAGTTCATATTTTCCCCTTTGAAGCAATGAACTCTTCAGCATTATTCCATATACAGATATTCTTAAGGAATATTATTACTTACAACAATGAGGCTTCATTTTTTGCTGTAGAACACTAAATGTTATATATTACCTCGACTAGATACAATTGTAAATAAATAATATGTACTCTAAATATGTAAAAGGCGCTGGTTTTTATTTGAAAAAATATCATGGGTTCTAATAAGAACTAAATACAACTTGGGGTATGTATACTAGCATATTGTATTAAATCTGTTTTTCAGCATAAAGTGTGCAGATGAGAGAAACACATTTAGCTATTACTCGGCTTCAAAGAATATTCTCGTTTATAGCTATACCAAATCTCTGCTCTTCAAGATACTCAAATGACACTAGCGAAATTTGATGGTGTATACCTTCATATTTTCATCTATAACTTAGTTGCCACCTATCTACTCTTTAAGTTGATATCAGAGTCTAATATTATCTACTTCTATTTGACTTTAAGGTTACTTTTTTTAATAACTCTAACTACTTTAAAACAAAATCTGATCATTGAAAATTTTCCTGTAAACAAGTATATAATGCAAATAAACATCAATAGGCTATAATTCTAGAGCCCAATGATTCAGGCGCCAATGAGTCACCAGCTGACATCAACTATTTCGATCATATATAAATGGAGAGTCAAATGCTTTGTTTATGAGTTATGGAATTATTTTGTAAAGAGGGCAACCTCTTCATAATTCCCTATTTAAAGGTTTCTACTATCAGCCATAATTTCATAAGAGGTTTTCTGCTGGGTATCTTAAGCCATTGATGTTGAACGAGTAGAGTTCAGCATCTCTGTCCGTAAAGATTAGAGTATCGATTGAGCAATAGTAGAAGTGATTCAACTCTTCCTATAAAATATTTTCTTCATGTTTTGGTTCAGTAGTATACTGTAGGGGCAGAAAGTTTTGCCTTTTGTATAATTTGTTACTTTTCTGTCTAATTTTTACTTTTTGCTTTGAATTTTCTCAAGAGCTGTTCTTCTTACCACCATAACAAGAGTGCTCCTGATAAGAACCACAAGTTTAATGTGTAGTAAAGCAATAAAGAGCTAATTATAAATTGCCTTTAAATAAAAAATTGTAACCAACGTTTTCTCCGCGATTTTAAAATTGTTGCTGCATTTTGGCATAATTTACCTTCTATGCAACTAGAATCTGATTTTGTTCAAACTACTTTGTCCAAACTAGAAATAAGAGAAATAAATTATAAATGAAGCCATAGATTATTATGAGTTAACGTCTATATCAAGAGCATACGACTTCCTTGGTAAGCACATATAAAAACTAATGTCAACTAATGGTTTATTTTATATTTTCTACACATCTACTAACCAAGAAGATATTAATTCTTAGCAGTCACGGTTATGTTACTACAAGACGCTATAGCTCTTGATTTCTTTCAACAAAAACAATGTGTTGAGTTATAAGTAAACTACGATGAAACAAGCTTAGAATTATGTCTAAGAACCAGTCACCTAATTGAAATAAAGATTTTAATAGCATATTCCTGCAGTGGGGTATTTGAATTTAAATTGTTAAATATTTTTCCTTGTGTATTATTTAAGTATTAGTCAATTTCTGAAAACTTCTTGCTCTTAGAGATATGTTTCCTCGCCAAAGATAAAGTAGAAGCTAACTCAATATCTTATGTGAAAACTCTTAAAGAGTAATCAAAACAAAGAGAATTAGTTAAAATAAAGGCAGAAAATAGAATCAGGAACTAAATCTTCATACAATGAAAAATGGCTTAGCTATGAACCAATTAAACTCAGTTTCACTTTGTTTTTAGAAACTGAAATGCTCATCAGAGACAAACCTTGTAGCGCCTTTTCTTCCTGTGTTTCCAAAATTTAAGCTTGAATTTTCGCTTAATTTATTCGCAGTATAGGAAGTGTGTTAACTAGCTAATTCTGTTTACATATATCATTAATAACAATTGATAATAAAATTGATATATATATTAGAAAAAGCTAAAAACTCATTGGAGTAAATCAATTCTGAAATAGGATTAATATGATTTTCCCTTTAGCAAATATAGACAATTTCCATGTCATCTTCACAACTACTCAAGCACTAGGAATATGGATCTTATATAGTTTCACCTTTTAAGCTCTGGTTCTACCTAACCAATACTAGGTTTATAGTTCAGAGAAACTCGTATATTTGATTGGTGCTGGTGAATAGTTTATCGATGCATGTTTAAGATTAACCAACGTTTCTTTTTCATTTTTACCGTTGGGAAGAAACATTATATTCATGCTAACTTGCTTGCGATCTTGAACTTCTTTGAGGAGCATGTTAGACCATCCCTGGCAATTGACATGAAACGCTATTTCATATTACAGAATAGCTGCTATTTTATACAATTTCTTAATTCGAGACTACAATGACATAGGAATGGAATTAGATAAACTATCTCTATACTTAGCCAGCCGGGCCGGTAAATACTCTGGAAGCAAGGAAGTACACATGATTGTGTGAACTCAAAGCAATGTATTTTTACATACATTTGGAAATTAAGTATATTGATAATTTCATACATTCCTAGGTGCTAAAAAAGATTGCATAAAATCTATATTATGGCTAGTGTTGGAACAAAGTTGTTCTTAGCCTGTTTAATCGTAAATTAGAGCAGGTTGTTGTACCAATCTCGTATGAGAATTGACCTCGAAATATGTAACCTTAGTATCAAAGTGTATAAGGTCGCTGCTTTTGTGAAAACTAATTATATCATTCTTTCTTCTTATACTATGTTTTAATTTTTTTATTTTTGTTTTGCTCAAGAACTATTTTTTTATCATGAATCGTACATAGGCTTTCAACTTAGTCCAAAGAATTGATTGCCAAATCCTTCATATGCGTATCACAATACATTCCTAATAAATTTTAACCAAAATATTTCTCTACGATATTGCAATTTAACCCGACTCGAGCTTCGATATGATTTGAACGCGTAATGCCCAAGTTAACACACTAATCCCAAAATAAGATACAAAAACTGCTTTAGGAGAAACAAATCATAGCTAATAATAGAATCATCAAGGCAACGTCACCTAATCAAACAAGAAACCCAAACTCATATAAAATGGAACTTGTTGTGCTCATTCATGGTTTTCTTGGCTCTTCAAACGATTTCAACAACTTCGTGGAGATCTGCAGACCTAAGCTGAATACTGTGGAGTTTCTTTCTTGCAGAGCGAACAATTGGAACACGAGGGACGGAATCCGGAAAGGCGCGGAAAGAATTTTTGTTGAAGTATGTACTTACTTGGAGAAGACACAGAATACTTTCCTGACGGTATCTCTTGTGGGACACTCATTGGGAGGGTTATATGCACGATATCTCACACACAAATTTCATATTACCGACTTTTATGAACACTTTAATGTTTTTCCTGGACAGTTTTATACTTTTCAAACTCCTCATTTGGGATTTGATTTGTATAGAAGATACCTAGGAGGATCTGTGGGGAAGAAGTTTGGGAAGATTTTCTGTCGCACGCTAAAGGAAATTCTGCTCTTGGACGAAGTGAAACTTGAGCAGTGCTTTTTATATAAATTAACTGATGAGGAGCACTTGAAAGGAATGAGATTGTTTAATGAGCGTGTGATATACTCAAATATTAAGAATGATGTGGCAGTTTTGTATCCATCTAGCTGCTTGAGGCACCATGAAGAGTTGGAATATGTAAAGAAGGGAGGAAACTCTTATTTTGATCTGTTTTGGTCTAGTTTTGGGTTTAGATCACATATTTTTGATAAAGCAAAGTTGGAATGTCATGATGTTTATGTCAATTTAACAAAGCATAGTGTTGACAAGAAAACAAACTATGTTTCCAAACCAGGGAAGGTTCATGAACAAAGTGTACAATGTGCAACTCTTGAGAATATGCGTAAACGGCTAGATTCACTGTGCTGGACAAAGTATGATGCAGTTTTTGAAAGCTTATTTGCACATGTGCAGATAGTTTCACGCACAAAGTTTTTGCAAGGAAGAAGTGTTGTTGAACACTTTCGCGATGAGCTTTATTTATGCATAAAACGTAAAATAATCACAACAAACTGAATAAAAAACCCTGTACTTAAAAAACATCTGTATAAACAATAAACCCAATTTTCCACTGTTAAGCTACTCATCATCGTCGTCATCAAATCCAGGCAAGGAGGCAAAAAATCTCACCAGCTTTCTCTTCAATTTATTCTCTTCCACAGACATTTCAATTTCAAACCCTTGCGATTCCCTAAGTTCCTTCAACATTTCATACACTCCATTCACATTAATACTTCTAGACTTCATGAATTCCCATTCTCCAGGTTTTAGAACATCCCAACCAGTTGTATCAATAGTAGGCCAGTCATCCTCATAAAAGTCTCTTAGATCCGTACTCTTATCTCTTAAATTAAGATACATGATCGGAATTTCAGCCTCGAGAGCAAATTTTAACTCCATAAACTGCCAATATTTGAACTCATCCTTTCTAGTTCTTTGATTTACAACATAAACAAAACATTTTGACTCCTGAATGTTTCTCTGACACTCTTCGAGTGAATTGAATAATCCAAAAACTGGCCTAAGATTAAAACTTGTATTGATACTTTGATCAAATAGTTTCTTCAAATCGAAAATTTCTTCAAAACGTGTTCTACTAGGAAAAGAGAAGTATATTTGATATAAGTCTGATCCAGCGCGAAAAAAATTCGGATTTGGATTCTTATATTGTGCGCTTGTAATGTGTGTGATATAATATTCTAAAATAGTTAGATTGTACGGGTTATTTGCTAACCTGTGTACTCTGTGATTCATCAAATGCAAAATAGCCTTGTGAATTTCCTCAACATCGATAGTAGGATCGTATCTTTGAATCATATTAAGATCATCCGCAGATAACAACTTCTTTGAAATATCACTTTTTCTTGGATATTTTGCTATTTCAAATTGTGTGAACTCATCTGCTCGTTTTGAATCGTTTATTAGTTTTATGGCTATTATGGGCAATCGATTACGGTACACGTGGACTAGTTCAACTAGCCGTTTAGTAGATTTAAAAAAACCAGTTGTGAGGATGATGAGAAAACACTGAGCTCTTGTGACCTTTGCAGTCTCGTAGAGTTCGTTGATATCATCAGCAATAGTATTTCTTCTTCTATTTTTCCCAAATTTTTCACTTAGGTAGTTTGTAAAAAGATCAATTTCCTCATTATCAACCTCATTATACTCATAAGAGGCATAGTATGAACTCTCACTGTTCACTTGTTGTTCAGGAAGAAAAGAATCAGTAGGAACTTCAACAACAGAGCCAATTTGGAAAAAACTATGCACGTGAGACTTAACCTCTTCAGACAATCTGTGAGCAAGGTTTGCAGTCGTTTCATGATCGTTTGAGAAGTAAAAGGAGTGTTGGTTCTGGCATCTGGTAACCGCGTTCTGTACATCCTCGATTGATACACTATTCTGATTCAGTTGATTCATATCACGCCTCTTAAGCAACTTATACCCCGATTCCAATAACTTCGCATAATAATCGTCCCCCAGACCATTTCCTTCTCCCTCTGAATCAAACTCAACCAACTCAACTTTGACAACCGGTATCTTCCGCTTATACGCAGTTACTAGCTCCAACAGACACGAAGCAGTCCGAAAGTAACTTGGGGTCAATAAGGCTACCAAACAGCACGAACTTAATACGGTGTCCTGGATAGGGTCAAGCTCAGGGGTTTCATTGGCACCAAGGTACACCACATTACTCCCGGAACTAAAGGTGAGTGCGTTGTTCAAACTTAGGTGGAGCGACCGAGGGCTTCTCCCGGCTTCAGATGGGTTACAAGATATATACGCAGCGAAGGATTTACCCTCAGGAAGTTGAAAATTATCGTCAGATGGTTCGGCGAAGCTAGTCATAGTTTTGAAGGAGTTTCCAAGTTGGAGAACACCAAGTCCACCTCCAGGGTAAACTGACTGGAACAGTGTCTGGGCATCAATTACCACACGCGCCTTGTGTTCAGAGTTTGAGGAGAAGGTGATGGAATGTCTAAAACTCCCAAAGTTATGTATTTGGTTCTTTTTCTTTGTTATTCTTCGATCACTCATATTTTATTTCTATTTAGGTTGATTCGATTTGTTGCTTTTGCAGATTATGTGGGTCAATTTGAATTCGGATATTCAATGAAATGTCTGATCTAGACAGTTGTTCATTTAGTTCCTAGCAGTTTAACTTACCAGAAATTTTGGGGTGGATTATTCTGTTATTTCTAACTAGATTTTGGGATATGTACGTATGAGACACATATCGGTATAATTGAACTATTACTATACTGCACCGACTACCGGGCTAATCTCTAACTAGTCTAAGAGGATGGCGACATATCTATTTGTTTGCAAGCTTAAGCCAGAAACAAATAAAGTATATGAGGGTAAAGAATAGAGCTTATTGGGTAAGCGATCATCGGTTGTTTAGCCTAAATATTTAATAGAAAACAAGCTATACTAAGATGAACTTTTCCTGTTTTTTTTTGAAATTATGTAATGATAGATTAAATAATCAGAGGCATGAGGGCTTGTCCTAAACTCGCTCTTTCTTAGACATTATCGTTTTCACTAGAAAATGAAGGTTGATAATGACATCTACTTACCTCAATCATTCAGTTCTAGAAAAGAAAAACTCCTTGAATTATCGCACGGTTTTATTAAGAAGTGTGACCATCCTTTTCCATTATTGTCTAAGCTCGTAACCACCACGTCCTTTTAACCCACATATTCACCGTAGGCCATGGTTGGAATACATTACAATCTCAGTAATTTATTAAAGATGTGGTGTTAAGCTAGTTTTTCAACACTGGCAGCATCCAAAGTACTAGGCAATAAATATGAAACTTTTTATCATACATTTTTTTTCTTCAGTCGTAGCCACCTTTTCCTAGTTTTTTGTTACATACGATTATACTTTTCAGTTCATTGACCTAACTATTGCTAACAAGAGATTGAATTGAAAACAAGCCAGTCCAGTTTGCTAACAATCTTCCTGAGGAACCAATTCTTATCTTTTAGTATTCTAGATTTTGCATCAAAAAGAAATTGTTGCTCAAGTAAACTTTTATTAATAAAACATGATGGTGGAATATTTGGCAACTTAGATAAAATTCCTTCAGGTACTTGGGAAGATGTGAACTGATTCAAGGAAACATCTATACTATTATGAGCTAGTAGATAAAGGTTCCGCAGAGTTTAATGATTCTGCTTTGGAGGTAAGGTTTTTCTGTGGAAAAATTTCCTGCATAGCTAATTTTATGGGAAAAGTCTAACTCTTGCAATATCACTTCAAACCAAGCGTCATGAAACTGTGTTACTGACAAGAGCATTCACCTCGAAACAAAAATTCTCGGAGTGTTAAACACGTAGTAATATCTTAACTTCCTCTAACAGTAAAATCTCAAATTAAAATTATAATCCTGTTAAACGTTTCCGGCTTATATTTTTCTTTTTATTTGTCTCTTTATGTTCAACAGTTTTACTCATTCTTCCCTACTTTCTACATTAGTCTATATTATCATTTACTTCAGCCTACTAGCAACACTCTGTTCCCCATTATGTTTCACCGCTTCTACCGCTCCCGTTCTCTAGCCTACTGTTTAAAAGAACTCATTGCAGACGTTCATGGACAGCAGGATTGACACTAATATCATCCAGTATAGTTACTATTGTCTACAAGCTGTAGGTCCTCGTGCGAAGGATTTGCCTAAAAAGTTTCCCTATCACTAGATCTTATCAACCCTCTTGTAGAAGATATGATTTACAAATTTTTGAGGATTTAAGAATCAAATCTGTACCAGAGGTTCTTGTTCAAGCATTTGAAAGCCATTTACTCCCGCATCAGAACCAATTTCCAATTTCCTCCACTTGGTGAATCAGAAGTACAGTGCCGTGAGGAACATATTTAGGCAAGTTCTTTATGGGTTGGCTTAGTATCAGAAACAATGAACCCAAAATTAAAATATTTTATAATCTAGCCATGTTTCAAAGAAGCAGGTGCGGCTAAGATATTTTCACACGATTATATTGTTTTTTGAGAGCTCATTGAGGCACCTAAGACTAGTCCCCTTAATCTCGACTAAGGTAACCGCTTAAAATTACTGATGTCAAACTTTACTAACTGAAATTGTGTGAAGAAACGCTGTGTTCCTTTCAGCAATAATGGCAGTAGCCCCGTTCCTGCACTCTAGCACTTAGGTAGCGCTCTAAGGAAAAAATAGCAGGCTGGTGGAAAATGACACTTTGTCACCTCCTATACGACAAATAACTATATGTATATTGTTTGTGCGCACACTGTAGGCTTACAAACTAACCTGTTTCACTTAGAACTCATATACTCCAGCATAAAAAAAAATAAAATATACCGATAACAGGTTTGATAAACACTATCTGACTAACATACACTAAGGAAACAGAATATGCCTACATTATTGCGCAGGGCCAACGAGGAATCTTGCGAAGCTCATGTTTCCTAACGTCGTCTTTTTCATTAGAGCTGTGTATAATGGTTATAAAGTCTTGATCTTTAAGATCTCCTATGGATCTCTCTCCTTGGCCATGCCCAAAAACCACAAGTGAAAGTTTTCTTCTCTTTTGACTTAAAGGATATAGCCATTCATCATACGAGGCAAGGAGCAGATCTTTGGTAACGTAGTTTTGCATAAATTGTACGTCCTCTTCTAGACGGTTAAATTTGAAGCTCTGTGAAGGATCAAACGCTGCCTCTGATAGAATTTTCCAATAAAAGTCAACCTTTTTAGAATGGCTTTGCTTCTGCTCAATTTTTTTGCGAGCAATTGATGAAATATGAGAAAAAAGATCCTCAAGTGGCATACAGTCTAGAATGTCTCTAAACTCTAATAAGAACTCGTCTATCATTTCTGCAAGTCTAGGTACATCATATTTTCCGGAATTCAGCTCGATATGAAACCCATGTTCATTCTGAAGTTTTACAGAGGAGCATTTAACGGAATACGTTAGTTGCTGAATTGTTCGTAATTTCCGGAAGAGCGGCTCTGCTATAAGTTGTTCCAATATGTCAGCCAACACCACTGATCTACTTGTGCAAGGACCAATATGGAAATAGAGATCTAATGAATGGTTAGGGAAGTGAACAGCCTCGAGTACACAAAGCTGACCAGTTAGGGCATGCCATCTATTATTATTTGAAACCGTCTTTGAGCGAGGAATTTTACGTAGAGTTGGCCTTTTAAGAGCATGAAAATCAAACGCTTGGCTCAAATGTGTCTCTCCTAATTTATCAAATTGCGCATTAACGCCTCGAAGAATCTGTTCACTATCCAGCACAGAGAAATTTCCCGTTATAAACATCTCAACCCTGGAACTTTGCAAGAAACTTGCGGCATACTTTATAAGCTGAGTAGGATCAAGAGTCCTTAGTTCTTCTGATTTTTCCTCTGCAGAAAAAGTCCCCTCAACTAAGAGTTTGTATAAGGCATAGCTGAATGGCACCGAGTTATCTACAAAGGCGCCCTCGGTTTCATATAAAGATTGAAGGGCTTCTACTTGAGCATCATAAAGCGGGAGGGGTAAGATCTTATGAAAACTTGCCAAAACATCCGTGGCTATCTTAGCTTGAATTCTAGTTTGTTTCCTTCTCAAAGTTTTCTTGAAATTACGGCCCTGATTATTATTTTTTTCAGCTCTACCATATACAGCAATTCCCATTAATGCAAACTTCATGTAGAACGAAAGCACGTCGTTTAACAAATCTGGGATATGGTTTGCAAGGCCATTAATTTGGATGGCATGACCATGCTCATGGGGAAGTATATTAAGGACAATTCCAGCAAATTCGGCCATATAAATTGCCTCTCTCAATGATTCTCCAATCAGATAGCAGAAAAGATCATTTGCTGCAGCCAAGCCTACCGACTCCGATGCTACAGCACTGCTTATTTTAAGATAAATTGAGCCTCGGGGCATTTTATACTCCTTGTCCTGCAAATGCCAGGCGGATATGAGTGTATTGGAGCCCAACACCTGAACTGGTACATCAAGTGGATGTTTTCTGCCAGAGGGTAGCCCAGGAAAATCAGTGCATAGCTCTTTGTGCGCAGCTATAGTCCCAGATGAAGGAGTTTCATCATTGCCTAGGGAATAGTGTGCTCTTGGATACCTGACGGAAGAACTCTTAAGAAAGCTTTTTTCTGATCTTTGAAAATCAGCTTTCTCGGAATGTGCTTTTGAAGGAGCAGTCTGCAGCTTGCTTGTTGTATGGAATAGCATTTCCAAGCACTGTTCGTTGTCCACACTACAACCAAATACTACATCTGGAATATTTACTTCCTTTTTCTTAACTAAGAGAGTGGATATAAACTTGTCTGAATAACTGAACCAACGCTGTATTCCCTTACTCTTTGAATATTTTAGCAAAATTCGTTTCTGGCTCTCGCTAATTAGCACAATTTCGGCATCCACAAAGCTCCGATCAGCTTTGTCATATTCTGATTTCATAGAATCAACAAGAGGAACCCCTTGTGGAATTGCAATTTTAAAGTCGGAAAGCAACAATTTTGCCCCTATCAAACTCAATAGAGGAGCGTCAACCGTTGTACAAATATGCTCCTTTACCCTGGTATTGCGTGCTAAATACTTATTCGGGGGAGGAAAACTAAAGGAAAGAAGTGTTTCAGTAACCGAACCAAAATCAGAGCCTGGCATCACTTTTAAAGATCTATAACTAAGCCCTCTACCTCTTTTGTTCTCAAGTTGCTGTAAGTCACGAATGTTCTTACCATAGGCTTTAGACTTTCTTTCTATAAACTGCATGTTCATGTCTCTCCACGTGATATAAGTTCGGAAGTAATAGCAGTTCTGCCATAATTTTGCGATATTAGGAGGAATTCTATCAACCATATACTGCACCTCCGTAATGGGCTCAACCTTAATTTCGCCCTCTGGAAAATCATAAAGTACATGAAAATCTTCGCAAGAATTCACTTCCTCTAGAGTCCAACTCTCTCGGTCAAAATAGTTAGCCTCCTGTGTAGCAACTTTTGTTTTTTTTCTACGAAATTTAAATCTGCGAGAATTAGCCTTCCCTATACTAGCTGAAGTACTGGAGGTTTCTGATTTTCTTTTCATGTTCTGAAAATCGCAACACATCAAATCTATCCTGACAAGGTAGGGATTGAGCTGTTGTAGAAGTTTTCTAATGTCCTCAGGGTCCCATGTTAATCCGTTTCTACGCCCACAATCAAGATATTGCTCACTGGTATAACCCCATTGAGGCAGCATCTGGGTGGAAAGAATTTGCACCCTTTCTAAAGGATTAGAGTTTTCTTGATATTGAAAATCAAGTTTCAATGATTCAGCAATTTCATCAGAGAACCACTTTTGCGGACCTGAGCGAACAAGCATGCCAATATATTGAAATACCAAAGCAACAACCGTTACCCAGTGGGCTACTCCTAAGTGTGTCAGGGTGATTTGAAGAATGAAGAGTGTGAACATGGTGTTGTCCTCATTCCCTTCCATATTATGAGACGTGACAAAAAGCTCCTTTATATAACCTTTACGTTTCAGCTCATATGATAGTGAGTTCCTACAATCGTATCCAAGAAGGATAGAGATGTACTCCAACGAAGAAGTAGGTTTATCCCCAAAATTTTCTCTTCGTACCTGTGACTGCGGCCTTATCTGCCAAGTTAAATTAATATCATTCACATCCTGGAGCGGAAGTATTCGGAATATAGATCCCAAGGAGGCTCCATCCTCCCCAGGCTCAAGAATGCCATCATTAATTTTGCGAACGTCTGATCTTACAATTTCTTCCCAAATTTCGCCAGAATGCGCTTCTTGGACAGTTCGTGCTAATTTTGGATTGCCAATTCGCCAAGCAACACCCGTGTGAGAGAAGTCTAAGTCAACTCGCCCAGGCTTTTCTTCTGATGGAACAGTTCTTACCTTTTGAAAGAATTTGTCTACTAACTGTTGGATCCCATCAAGATGCTCATCGCATTGAATTACCAATCGCATGTTTTCTCCAACATAGTACTTTTCATAGAACTTTCTTAATTCTTTATAAATAATTGGAACACCATCCTCGTAATCAAGCAAGCTAGTATTCAAAGTTTTTTGGTTTCCACAAGTAAAACGCGAGTAAGGGGATTCTTCTCTAGAGGTATACCTCCATAATTCTATCAGCCTAACATTGTCAAGATTCTTCCTCATCTTGAACTCTTCTTCAATCGTAGAGATCTCTCTACTTCCACGCTCTGGAAGCAACAGAGCGTCGATGAAAAAATGCGCAAACCTGTCCAAAACATCAGCTAAGTAGTTTTGAGGGCAAGAGAAATAGTAAACAGTTCTTTCGGAATCTGTATACGCATTACTACTTCCCCCAACTTTGGAAACTAATTTGTCAAAACTATTCTCCTCTGGATATTCTTTACTTCCCATAAATAACATATGTTCAAGAAAATGAGCTAATCCATTAAATTCAGACGGTTCGGCATAAGAGCCCACACCAACACAAAGACTAACATACGCCATTTTAACAGCAACTTGATTAGTGTTTTGAACCATAGCCTCTGTTGCCTCTATTATCGGCATTGGTTTTGCATTGGAAAGCTGCGTGGCAGATCTTTGCAAAGCACTTTGTAAATCTTCAGGTTGAAAACTAATAGAACGAAGTCCTGAGAGTAAAGATAGGCGTTTTAATCCATTCATGTTATGAAGCCTTGAGGAGTATCTAGCGCTACCCCGAATCGACACAGTTTTCCTATGAAATCCTCGTTGTGACGGTCCATTCAGAGAAGCAGAAAGATGAGAAAAATTTGCAGAAAGATTGCTCAAATGCTTGTTTGTTCTTGCTCGAGTGATCTTGCGTGGAATTGGTAGATGACTTATATGCTCCTCCTCAGTCACATCTGGATCAACAACATCATCCATATCCAAAGCAAAAGAGTTTTTTACGAAGAAATCTGCAGCTGCGCTTGGATTGAGAGTGAACATATTAGAGTGTCGTGCACTTATGTGTCTGTCGTCTAAGCGAGAAGCCAGATCCGGCCCAAAGGTTTCGGTTTCATTCACTGTAGAGATAAGCATAGCTTGAAGTCCATTGTCCAGGGTAACCATGCGATACAATTTTTCATCAATCTTCGCTTTTGTTTTATTAATTGTGTTATCAACATCAACTATCATTCTTTTCAATGCCCCACCTGCCTCGTCTAAACTGGTGCTTCGACAAGTTTGTACTTGGTATGACTCTTCAACAAGTTGCTATTATCTTGTCACCTTCCCTTGATAAAAACGGAGACTGGAGGAAATTACCACTGATTATGAAAACAAGCTTTACTTTATTCACTCTGAGCTTCAACAACTTTCTTTTTGGAAGATGTATTTAACGTACAAAAGCAGGAAATTAGGATTCGCAAGAAAGAATGCGAAACTGTCCAAATTAGTCAGAGTCACTCACTGAAGAGAAAATTTTGGGTAAAGAAGAAATGACAGAAGTTGTTTCTGAGACTGAGCTTACGTCGACTTAGCGCCTCCAGGGGTTCCTAGACTTCACGAGCCGACGAAGAGTGAGAGTCCACCTACTCTCTCTCAACGTCGGCGGTCTTGATCAATACAAATTCCCTACAATAGTAAAACTCACTTACGAACTTCCGTCCTTACCGATCTTACTTCAAGAAATTGGACAGAAAGGTGTTGAAAAACTTGAGAAAGCGAATGAGAACGCCAGTCCGAACGGAAAAGGAAGATGGTTTGTTTCACAATATGACTTCAATTCCACTGGCGTAGCGATCTTTGTGTGTCAGGAACTCCTCCCGGATGTAACTGACACCTACAGAGTGAGCGGCAGGATCCTAGCTGTCAAGATCAGGTCAAGTAACAACGAAAAACTTTTTTAGGAAACGTACACGTAGCTCACAGCAGACTAATGATAAGGGAATGTGGAAAATTGCCAGAAACATTGCAAGAAAAGGTAACGAAAAGAGTGAGCAAGAGAAGATTAATAGTTATTGGAGGTGATTGGAATGCTCAGGTCAAGAGAACATGGAAAGATACCAGGAACAAGTATGGATTAAGTTCATGAATTTCCAGAACAAAGAACCCAAACCTTCAGCGAACAGGAAACTATGGATGCTCAACTGGACACAGCACGTAAAACAACCGTTCTAGAACCTAGATCGCCACAATATATTAGTGAAAGAATGCCTCTGGAACAAATACTTCAACAAAGCACGATCACAGAACGTGTGAAATAAAATGACAAACCAGTGCCTCCTGACCAGGAAACCTGGATGTAGTAAAACGAACTGGAAGCCTTAAAGTCGTCGAATCGCGTAACTTTAGCCAAACAGCGTCAAAATTTCAATAATAAGTATCTGACAGATAGAACCGAACAGCTAAAAGATCAATAGATAATGTAGAAATACCCAGTGGTATTCACAATCGGCCTTCTATAACTTGGATGCAGTTAAGAACACGTCGAGAGAGGAATGTGTAGCTGGAACCGTAAACCTTGGACAAAACCCGCTGCGCATCAACTAGTTGAATGTCTTGAACCATCTGGATACATATTACCTTACACCTGGACCGCTGGATCACTCGAACTGACACCTTCTGGTCTTTTACAGTCGTGATTGTTTTTTTCTTTGTTTTTGGATTGGAATTTTGGGAAACCAAGCACAAGATTCAAGACGTTAATGGAACTAGAGGGATCCTGGTGCTCAAGAACACTCGTTAATGGAAATAGCGTAATTAAAATAATAGTTTTGCTGTAGAGAGTATGGGCAAGGCCGCAGGCTCGTGCAGGGTTAGGTTCTCGGACTCAATTGCCACTCCCATGGAACTCCCTTAAAATCTAATCTAATCCACTGAAGAGAAATTTTGGCAACTTCTATAAACAAAGAGAAATCATATTTTACCGGTTCCGTAGAGATCGCTACGACAGCCTAAGGACCAACCAAACCATTTGACCAAACATAAAGGAGACATTCTAGTTAATTCATTTTTTCCGAAATTATCTAGTCCTTTTGATAACACACTTACTATTCATATAAACTAATTTTGCATGTGTCCGCCCTTAAACAATTTGGGATTTGGTTCTTGTAGTCCAGAGTATGATACTCCACTTAATTCGCTTCGTTGAATACGCAAATTAAGGCAAAAACTTAAACTAATACTTTGGCAACATGAAGAACATGTATAAAAACTAGATTGTGAAGGATGACGTGAAACCACCTCAAGAAGCCATAAGAACAAACCACGCGCAACCAAATCAAATGAATGATACAAGAATGCAGGTATTACCTCCACTCAGGTGCTTGAAATGTTTTCAAACTTTTTTAGAGGCACTTTGTTTGCTGAAGAAGGAAAGAGAGATTCCTACTACTGTACACTCGCTGTGAGTTCAATAAAGTTAGCTGCAACAGCAAAAATATTAAAACGATGTAAATTTCCACCTATTGATGGTTCTAAAATTTCCTTTGATGTTAATAATAAGTTTTATTCTAAACTTCTTTAGTATAATGTCCAGGTTTACATCACCCTATGTGAAAGACCTGAGGTTGAATTTAAGCTGCAGCTAAGAAAATAACAATATGACTGGGCTGATGATGAATTTAAATTTATTAAGTACTTTCATCGACTCAGACTTCACCTATTACCATTTCAGAAATTAACAAAAGGTTTATGGATATTTCAATTTAGATATAGCTTATTAGAAGAGCAATCAGAAGAGCTGCAGAGGAAGGAAAGCAATCTAAAGATAGCAAGCTGCGTAGCTTGGGTAGATGTGGAATAAACTGTTTCTGTAGAGAAGGGGCATATAAAAATATGTTTTAATAGCACAGCAACAGGTAAATCTACAGTATAAGATTTAATTTTTCGAAACCATGTCTGAATGTAATTAAGAAACATCTACCGGGATTGCCTTTATATAGATACAACAAATGATATTTTACACTACCAGTTTCTTGACCAGTTTCCAGTTGGTACTGATTGTTCTTCACAAACTGTTAATTTCAGCTGTACTTTTATTGAAGTAGAGATTTTATTGAAGTTGTTCTCAATTTCAAGGGTCTTGAGTTAACTCATCATTCTGTAGTTATGAGTGATGGAAGTGCAGAATAACCAAAGCTACTATAGATTTACGAGCTGTTCATGTGACATAAATTAAAGTTATTCAACCACATTAGTTTCACCTTCAAAGGATTTTTCAGCTGAAGATCTTCCACAGTTTAATTCCAAGCCACAAAAGGCTCGTTTTTACTGTTTTGAATCTCACACAGCTCTTGAAACTCATCTTTAATCTCTGGTACATGATCACAAGCAGGAACATCAGGAGAATGCACTTAAAACTTTAATAAAAATATAGAAAATTTTGCGCTCTGTCCATTCTACCAGAATTTGGACACTTTTTCTTGAATTGGGTTAAGAAATATAGTTGTTCTCTACAATACTGGACGAGGGGGTATTAAACTAGACTCCTAATTTTCAATCTCGTGTTCAACTTCTAGAATATCGCTATCAGACAGTTGAATGATACAATCATAAAACCTTACCATATATGAAAAATATGACCAGGAAGATGCTAAAGTAACAATAAAAATAGGAAATCTAAGAATTGAGAAATCAGAAAAAATGTTTGTACAGGACACGACCTTGGAATAGACAAGCTTAGACTTTATTATTGTAGAAAAAATTAGTCGAAACGTTTTTGTATTAAATTCTCAATCATGGCTCTTAGACTGGGTTTTGTATTCAAATCGTTCATGTTCCATCTAGCTGAGCCGGAGCTTTTCTTGTGGGAGCTATGCAAATGCTTGCTACACCAAGAATGGAAACTATATCTTCCAGTTTAATCTGCTTCCTACCTGGGATTTTCATGGGTATAATAAATATATACCAGTTGCAAAAGGGTCGGAGTGTATAGAAATCCAAATCACGGGGAGGTTGGGATTCAAGTTAAAGGTTCCATCTTTAAACGTAGCAAAGTTCTCGGCTAAGAAATCTGCAAAGTAGAAGCAACTACTTTCAATATACAGGAAATTGTACATGGAAGTAAACTAAGTTAAGAAATGGTGAAAAAAGGTGGAAACATGCAAGGTGAGTTCGGGATCCTCCGAAGAACAATCTAGATGGAATGTTTTCGAAAATTGACAAATCTTTATCACAGTAATCGTCAACAAACTCGAAGGCACCTTGAAAAAAAAGATGTAAACTAGATAAAGAAAGATCACAGGAGTATATTGAACATAAGTTTAATGTAAATGTATGATTCTTGCTTTAATATTCAGTCATGTCATCAAATTTCGATCCCAACAAAGCTATGATCATGGTCCTACATACTGACAAACATCAGCCATTTAGACTTCCCCTATATACTCAGATAAATCACCAAGATACCAGCAATATATAATCATACCAACCTTCTAATAAAAACAATGTTGGCGGAGAAAACACCATAACGTTTCCATTGTATGGCAGCTTTCTTTTTTTAAGTAACTTGCAAAAAGTTTAAGTAAATTCAGCATCTAAGGTTGTAGCTCCATGTTTTGTTTTTGTTTGATTGGTTCTTATATGTTGCATCAATTTTGTTTTGATTTAATTTTCAAAAAATTTCTTTTCACAGTGGAATGTTATGTCAAGACAAGAAGCTCAAATGTTGTATCTGATACGAATGTACATTTGTTCCTTTTCATACACCCCTTCAGGATTATGTGAATTCTTTTGTGTTTGATACTCTGAACCTCTGAATTTTATTTTATTTCCAAGTTCGATTTATAAAATTGTTCTTATAATATGTTCCTTAAGGGCTTAAAATATTTATCACTGTTGTTTGCTATGTTCTTACTCACCTGTCTTATCTGTCGATATCATATATGGGTTCATTCCATGGTTATATTTTTTATCAACTTTTCGTGATTCTATGGTTGAATTTTAAATTTTTCTGGTTTTCAATGTTAATTTTTGGAAACTTTTATACTGTGAATTTAAGTTATCCAATAAAAACGGTGTGTCATATTCTGCGGTGCAAAAACCCAACCCAAAAATGGCTGCTCTTTCTAGATGAATAAATTAATTCTAAGCAATATCAGAAAACTTAAAAGAATTTAATTTAAAAATATATTTTAGTATCAATATTTTTATGCAAATAAATTGGGTATTAAATAAACTTAACAAATATCTTTCTTATTTTGCAAGACATAAAAAAGATCTTAGCCAGTTTTCATAAGGAATCTATTTGAAGATTTCTTTAAATTCTTATCTATTCTTGGTGAAAATATATCCAATATAGGGGCAAACGTTCATTGTAAGATTAATTTCTTTGCAAAAGTTTGAGTCAATAAGTACTTGAATACTCAAATTTATCTGTTGAATATCTCTTATTTTACTTCTTCAAGCATAAATTTAAAAAAGAGAAGTTTATTCACTGAAAACTTGAAACCAAGAAAAATTGAAAAAAAGAACTCAGAGAATTTCTATCAAGAAATTAATAAGATATTTGCTCAGTCAAAGTTGTAATACTCTTCTAGTGAAGTATTTTTTATATCTTTCTGAGGGGAGCTCGATTCCAGAAACATATCCATTACATAACTAATCCCTTATAGGATACACTTATATTTTATTAAAAATTAGAATATAAAAACCGCGAATATCATTTACCCATAATCCTTGCTACTCCATCTTATTTTCCACATGGAAAATACTAGCTTAGTTGCTATCTACCCTTCACTTGAGGAGGTGCGTTTTAAAGTTCTTGGTCTTCTAAGTCTCATGAAATACGGATAATTGTCTGACTTTTTCAAAACAAGTTTTTTGGTTTTTAAAAACATAATTTTCCTACTGAACATGCTTTATTCTACCGGGAATAAAATACTAAGTTTAAAGAAACTTTCTTTTTACGGATAATTTTACCTAGTAGCAAATGTATTTTCCTAAATAGAAAGCTTTTCCAGATATACCCGTATTCTAAAGCTCAGTTCGTCATATCGTTTCTTATTTTGGTATCCAAATCCTTGATGAATAAGAATGCAAAAGTTAAATATATCCGTTTAGAACCAGGCTCTAAATCTGTTTGAAATTAGAAGAAGTACGGAGATTTCAACAGCTTTTTTTGCGCGTAGGCTATTTGTTTCATCTAGCGGAGAAGAATGTTTCTTAGCGACGAAAATATTTGAAACAAATTTTATTTTACCCTGGTAAATGCAAGAAAGATAACCGAATGTATTGAACGGGAGATTCTTGCCATTTACATGAATTCTTCACTTGTACTTAGTTGTTATATAGATAAATCCATGTTTATAAATATTAGTTGTAATAATAATGAATACGTAAAATATAATATGATTAACTTTAAAACTATTCATGTTGAGCATATAGAAATATATCTATTTTAATATACAATAAACCAATTTTATAAGTTTTGTACATTGTCGAATAATGTTTATGATTTCATTAAAAAAAATGCAATATTTTTGAAATTTTTATTAGCTCATTTTTTCTTTGGTTTTCTGAGGTAATTTATTCGCCTCTGCTTCTAAGTTTCACATTATAGAGATAAAAGATACTTCTTCCAAAATTAAATGATTATCTTGATTATATTGCGGATACTCTTCAATAACACGGATATGAAATCCATAATATCTTCTTTGGTTATCAGTTACTGTTGTTTAGCTCGCCTTATTAACACAGTGAGTGTATTTTCAAGAATTGAATAAATATATATATATATATATATGTTCTAACTGCATAACCATCTTTGATCTACTTTAACTGTTCCAAAACTTTTTATGGAAGTCTTATTTTAGACGCAGTTTTCAAATAAAAACCATACCCAAGTACAATATTTACCATTAATCAACCAATACCCAAATATATGCTTTAAAATCTCCGCCATCATTATACATAAATTCTAGTGCGACAAAAAAATATACTCAAAAGTATTTTGTAAATATCATATATCACGGTTTACCCCCAAAGTAAAATCAGCTCATTTTGGCACCCCTTGCAATCTGATTAGAAAATTCCCATCACAAATATGAATAAAAATATAACTTATTTTATAATTAGTTTAAATGCTATAATAATTTTATGTATTAATAAACGAATATAATCTAAAAAAGTAGATTAAAAGTTATGCTGATGTGCTGATGAAGTTCAATAGCAGATAAATTTTTCAAAATCTAGTGGATCAAAGTCGGAACTTAACATAGAATGAAAAACATCGTTTAAAAAAATATATCTACAATTAAAGGGTAATATTTAACTTTTGATAAAACATCATATTTGTGGATAATAGATCCATATCCGGTTTTAACCTTGTCTTTACTCAGTTTTTTGTACTTAGCTTAAACAGATTTGCCAAAAGATTTGGTTCTCTAATCATTACCTTCAATGCTTTCTATTTGTCGCTAGATATGAAATTGCTACACACTGACTCAAATTTTCCTTTAAAAACAAAACACATTCTTCAAGTTTCAACAACCACCATGGCGAAGAGCTTATTTTACGATTGTTTGATGAAGAGTCCCAAACCATTCTTAATAAAATTACATACGCTCACAACTTTGGAAACATATAGATTAAATACGTTCACCACCCATTTTTGTGACAGTATTCAGTACTTTAATGGAAGTGAATCAGAAACTTTTCAAATTTTAATTTTTTATTAAGTTATTATATTTGGAGGTTTTGCTATATAAAAGACCAACTTATAGTTGAACTTGGTAGTTTCCCGTTTCTACTTAACACGACAAAATTCTTCATATGAAGATATCTTAAGTTAAAGCTCATTCAACATGAAAATATATTCCATTTTATCAAAGCTACTACTGTTACTCAATTAATTCAAAATAGTTAAGAGTAATAAGTAAATGATGTCGATGATGTAACAGTGAAACTTCTTTGCAGTATAATAAGAAGTAATAACCACATAATCCCTGAGAACATTCCAAGCAGCGTGGTTAGAATATTGACACTTCCGTATTTATAATGACTATTATAGCTAAGAAAATAGTAGCTTAGCATGATATCTCAATAAGAAGTTAAAGGCTAAAACAAAATTCTTCTGATATTTTTGTAACTCTGCAAATTTCATAATTAAGGAATTATTAGGCTTGCATAATAGTTTGAAAAGAATTAAACCTATTAAACTCTAACTTGGTTTCTTGTTACATTACCAAAATAAATATTTTATAACTACCTCGACATTATATGCGTGAAGAATATAGAGGCAACCTATGGTCTTTCTTTCACTTTTGGGAAAGAACAATAATAACTTCCTGGTTTTCTGATGGGATCTGCAAAGATCAAAAATATGAACAAGTAAATTGTATTTTATCTTAATTCTTGTTACTAACCAAGAACAAATTTTACATATTTATTGAATATGTGTCAGCTCTGATAAACAACGAGGTCCTCTTAGAAATTAACCTAAAAAATATATGCAATTTCCCCACAGAAAAAACGAAAATACATTATTTAATATGGTAATTAGTCATTTTCCCTCGATTTAAACTGCATGGAAGGCAACTGGGTTATTTTTGATGAATAATACTTATATCTTTTACCCATGCCTGCCATATATACGTTTGTTTGCTAGCATTATTGCACCATACAATTATTAGCATAATATATAATTGATTTATTACAGATAAAGGAAATTAATTTAGGCTTTGTAGCTTCAGTTACAGCTTTAACAACTTGTTCCAAAGATATATTAAATAAATGTGACGTTCTTAAGTTGTCCTTCTCGATCTTATTCGTGGTAAGAATTTACACGAGAAACTGTTAAAAAACTTCAATTATTGAGTCCCAGGGCTTGTTTTTTTTGAATTCTGAAACTGAAAATAAGCTTAATCATAAAAATTTTAAACGAAATTATGTTTTTTAATAATTTCAATAAAGAAGATAAAAATAGAATTCTGTTGTTTCCGGTTTCATTCTGCAATATTCTTTGAACATAAGTTTACTTTTGATGAAATCTCAATGATCAATAACCGGAAAGTGTGCAAAATCCCAAGTATCGGAAATTCTCTGGGTTGGATCTCGTGATAGCAAACTATGGACTCATGTTAAAAGTCCTTGCTTAAAAACTATGCAAATTGTTCAATGTATATGTTTTAAATAATGACTTTGAAGGAACATATTTTTAAGACAAAAAAGAATGGAAAATCTTACTCTAAATCTCTATAAATGTTAAATATTTTAACTTAGAGTCGTAGATGTCGTTTCTATCTTATTAATTTATTTTTTGAGTACATCCTTTGCTTTTTATTGTCTTAGTTATGGTATAGCCGATAAATGAGTTAACAGGTAAATTTAATTGTATACAAACTGGTTTGAAGAGTAGTATGTTTTCCATTCAAATATGTTGCTTGTATGGTTTATTAATATAGTCTTAAACTGGGCTCTCATAATTGGATAGCTATGGCCACAATTGTAATAAGTTTATACCAGTCACCAGCAAATAGATATATGTTCGTATTTAATGTTTTAGATTCGTTTATCTTGGACTAAGAATTTTTTCAATATACATTATTTATTTTGTAAAATTTCTTCTGTAACTCGTATAGAAATTAATAAATACACCAAATGTTATAAATTCAATCCTCAAATCCTTCCTTATATTCTCAATTAGTATCATCCTGGACTCCAGGAACCCATTAACATACAACAGCTTAATGTTGAGCATCTATAAGACCTTGAATTTCTGAGAAGATCATGTTCTATTTAACTTGTTTTTAGTTGGGTTAGCCAGAAAGTTTAAGCTACTGAAATTAATTAAAATGAAAGAAACCAGAAGGAATAATTTACATATGTTTTCTAATTGAGTGTACGTTTAAAGCATTTCCAGAGCCCTAACCAAACAAACTATGTGTAGTTCCATAAGAAAAGAACTTATATTCCTAACATACCGTAAGAAATTAACCAGCAATGATTAAAAGTTTAAAACTATGGCGCGAATTTAGTTTTAGGCAAAAGCTTCTGAGTATCTGTCATCTCATCTAGGGTATATAATCTTTTCATACATACATTCTTCTCTCACTTATTCAATCACTTGATATAATATCATCTTAAGTTCAAAATGAGGTATCATTTTAGCTGCAATATCATATTCCAGGAAGAATTTTTCATTATTTCACTAAGAATAACATCCTATTTGAATTCCAAAGTTCTCGTTTATTTGATATAGTTCATCTGCAAATTATCTTATTCGGAAAAGCTTTGCCATAATGTCAACATGGACTCTTGTATGCAATTTTCCTCTAAGGTAGAGTCATTATAAAGAGTCGTTGCGCTAAGAAATTAAAAAAACTACCCTCGTTAAAACCGGTATGACTAAAGAGCAGTTAATTTTGCGCAACTTTATCTTTAAGACCTCCTTATGCTAAAGTATTGATGCCAAACAATATTCCAGGGTCCGAATAATAGAAATTATAATATGTATAAAATGAGTTATCTGTTGTTTCTACCTGTTTATCAGAAAGAATGACTCGTATTGGGGCAGTTTTACAAATGTATCTTTAATATGATATACAAGCTTATATTAACCTAGTGTATTAAGTAACGTATATCTCAGAATGAAACAAAATATTCTCCTTTTGAAGATTTTTGTACAGAAGGACCATTACCATTAGAGTTGGATTATTATAAACAGGTAAAACACATTATTATTTCTTTATTTAGAAAATTGTGTTACAAAGTCTTAGGCAGTCGGAATATTATTTTTATTTATTTCTTAATCTCTTCGCCAATAAAAAGTCTTTATTCTTAATTTGAAATACTGGTGCACCTGGAAAATAGATGATATTTATTGTAAGACCTGAATAATATACACTGAATCTCTAAAATCAAATTCTATAAATATTATGTTGAAGTTCTTTAGCGCCAATGAGCCTAGAAGCTCTTGATTATCTCTTGTTTACTCTCTTATCATAAAAAGAAGGAGAGAATAATGTCTCTATTAAGTTCATTGTCTATAGTTTTTAATTTCCGCAAATTATACGTGTGTTAAGCTAAATTAAATTACTAGAGAAAACAAGAAAAAACTTTCCTTCTAAGCGCAAGACAAAGCTAAACCAACATCTTTGATCAAAATGACTATACTCGGTCCCTTTCTATGTATAATACTGTCTCCTTGTATTTTTGATTCTGTACAAAGTTCCTTTCAGAAGCCTATCGAATAATTTTTTAACCCGTTCTAAACTTCAGCAGTGAAGAAAGCATTGTATTGATCGCAACGATTCTACACTAAAAACAAATAAGCTTGGCAATTTTATAATGAAATGGTCTCAAACCATTTCATTTTTAGTTCATATTGAAGACTTAAATTATTTTGAATCAACCTCGATAAACTAGAAAGATGGCAAATTAGGAGAGACTAAAATATATTGATTCTGCTTCTAGATTTTTTTTATCTCAGTATTGTTAAGCTAACTTGACTTGCTGGCCAGATTTTTAACCTTAACTGTTAGTAATTACTTTATATGTATATATATATATATCAACCTTATAATTGGATTTTATAATTTGAATAAGAGGGCCCGTAGTTTCCATTAATCGTGATTTATTTCAATTAATAAATATGTTGTGGGATCTCTGTCCCAGTCGCATCAATTGGTTAGTCATAAGTGTGTGTAATGCTTGGAACTGGGAGAAATACACTTGCTGAAAATAAAGCAGGTGACAGGAAAAATACAAATATATTTTCATGTGTATCTGATGGAATGTGCCTTCAGTCAGCACGATAGATATTTAGGTTTTACTTTTTTTTGATACGATTGTGTAATTATGCCAACTTTAATTACTATCTCAAGAGTGTAATCATTCTACTAAATGCTATGGGAATGCACTATATTGCGATGTGTTGTATCCCCGGTATTTTAAATACATGTTTGGGCTAGTATGCATACTGACACGGCTTTGCATAGAACATGAAAAGTAAGTAACAAATCTAAATCTGTTTTTTTCAGTTATTTTTACTGAATAGTAGCTACTTAATAAAAGTATGTATTTGTAAAAACTAAATCTTAGAGAAAAACTTAATTATATTAACAGTGATCTCTTTTCAAGAGTTTTGCAACTATCTAAAAATCTCTATCAAGACTATGTATTTGCTGAATCATCCAAATTTTTTCTTTTTTTTCTTTTGCTAGATTTATTATTAATCTCTAAGAATTGTAGTTATATTGAAGTTCCATAATATTTTTATATCCAGACATCTCTCTTTAAAAAGCTGGCAACTACAGAACATCTTTCATTGCCTCTGCAAAAATGATAGCGGGTAAACGAATCTCAAAAAAATAGATTAATTTCTGTATGAATAAATCCAAGTATATTGGTCTTGAGAAATATTCAATCTTCTTTTTCAAACTACACACTTTCATGTTAAATGGCAATATATGGTGGATTTGACATAATTTTCATATCTCAATGATATTAACCACCATAAGCGCAGAAGAATACCTCAGAATTTGTAAAACCAATTCTTATTATTTATTTTCAAGATATTTATACACTTATATGCCCCCTCCCCCCCCCCCCCCTTTTTTTTAATTTGATGGAATATACTTTGAGAGTTGAACCCTATGATAAGTTTTTTGCGGAATCGTTTTTTTTGGAGGGTCAATCATTGGAATACAACCTCTATTAAGGAAACAAGTGCTTTTGTGCCACACGACTTTAAATTTGTGAAAAAAAAGCAAATGGACAATAACTCAATCAAAGCAGAAGAACTAGGCCTGAAACCAGAGAACCAAACGGTCCCAAATAATGAGTGGATCCTATTAAGAGGTTCAGAATCAGAAATTATGTTTGAAGTGCTTCAGATCTTTGCTGTAAACATACTTAGATGGAAAAGAACCTCATCACACAGGTTTCCTGAGGAAAAAATCAAGAAAAATGGTTTTAAGAACAGAACGCTAAGATGCAATGTTCAATGAGTTTCTTCACCTATTTGCACTCTTGAGTTAAACTTCAAGTTTGATCTAAGTCTAGAAAAGTACATCTTCTAAAATAAGAACCTTAAAACTCAGGACTTGAAGTTAAATTGGATCCAAATGAAAGAAGGTTCTGTTCAGACCTAAAGGAAATGAATTAAAAATTCTAAGGTACTTAGGCTTAGCTGCCACCAGTTTGGTCAATGTTGAAGTTGCATTACATCATAAGTTTCCAGGTGTGCACTTCAACAGGTCTTTAGTTAAACGTGAAATAAAAAGACTTAGAAATTAAAAAAGAAACTCTGAAGACACTAACGTTCAGATTCCAATAAGACCTGGTCAACAGTGTTTAGCAAACGGAGGAAGATTTGAAATGTATTCTCTCAATGAAGAGAATGGAAGGCCAACACTCAAAGGAATAAGTTTTGAAACTAAACTACAGAAAGAACTAGTTGATCTGTACTCTGATTCAGTTCAGATCCACACAACTTTAGCAACTAAGTAGTTTTTCTTATAATAATCATCTACTTATATCCTACCTTGTGAGTTTTCCGAACGTACTGACTCACTTAACTCTCAGGGTTTTTCCTTATCTCAGCAAAAATTTTCACCGTCGGGGAGTTTTTCAAGCATACTCACCCCCCTTCGCATCCCTTAACCCGACCCTCATCCCAAGCACTCACTCCCCTAACCCACATCCTTATTTTCCAAAAACTGTTTTACCTCCCAACCCTTATCCTTTTTCTTATTCTAGAATATAATAACATAAATAATAAATACCTTGTTGGGATTTAAATATTCTTCTTGAGATGTTTCTTTTGTTGTTTCTTTCATATACGTTGCTAAAGTTTAGCTTTTCTTCGAAAAGGCTAACCCTAGCCCCGTGCAGTTTCTCAACTGCTTAAATTTCAAACTTCTAACATCCTTCATATAAATATAGCTTCTCTTCACTAAACTGCTAGTTTGTAAGTTTAATATATATATGTATATATTCTATTCTTCCTATTAGCTAATAGAGGGGAGGTGAATTTCCTTTACACATTTGGTATTAGTGTGATTGCAGTTTTTAATTCTTTTTCTTACTGTTTTTTTTAATATTTTGGGTAATTGGATTATTCCATGAGATAATTCATCCAATGAAATTAAGTGGCCTTTGGAAGGCTGGCCTCGATAAACCCTATTCCAGTTTCTGCTCTCTCAACCAAATCTGTTAGATCCAAGTAACTCAACTTCTTGAGCACAAGATGACATTACCGTATCAAAAGAATTATCGGAGTTTCGTCATTTCAAACAAAATGAGTAAACTTATAAGAAGTATCTTTTTCGTCATCCTGCCGCTCCTTTTCACCATATCGTTAAACTTTGACTTTCAATTATCGACACTATTTGCAAAAGCAACAAAAGTGTCACAGTATGAACCCCAGGAAGAAATATCACTAGTTCTTCTCGGAGCAACCGGAAATTTAGCGGAGAAATACCTTTGGCAAGCACTCTTCAAGTTACAAAAACCGAACCTTAAAATATTTCCAAGTGCAACTAAAGGATCAGAAGTTGGACAGCCCCTTCTGGACTCAATTTTGTTTCATAATGTCACTGACTATGTAGGAAGCAAGATTAAGAAAGAAAGTTTCTTGGAGAATAATATTTTCCCGTATAAACAACTTCGAACTTC
Source organism: Labyrinthula sp. Ha (assembly GCA_015227615.1). Lineage (NCBI taxonomy): Eukaryota > Bigyra > Labyrinthulida > Labyrinthulaceae > Labyrinthula > Labyrinthula sp. Ha. Next base: position 26,040 of record JAALGZ010000016.1, on the reverse strand, counting down.
TGGAGATTTTCAACATCTTGGTGAGCTTATGGAAAAGGAATTGAGTAAAGAAAAAATTAGAATTTTTTATTTATCTGTGCCACCTAAATTTTTTGGGTCGATTTCAAAGAATATAAATGAATTTGTTTTGCCAAAAGATTTGAAAGAAACAAGAGTTTTTTTGGTTATTGAAAAACCATTTGGAACTGATTTGAAATCTGCAATAGAATTGAACAATATGCTAAAGAAAAATCTTCATCCTAAAGTTGAAGTTCTTTTAATAGATCATTATTTGGGAAAATCAGGTTTAGATTTAATGCATACTTTTTTAGACACTAATCCAATAGAAGAAAAAGAAATAAATAAAATAGAAATAACAATGTTCGGAACAGAAACGGTTGAAAAAAGAACAAAATTTTATTCAGAAGTTGGAGTTGTGAGAGATACTATTCAAAATCACTTACTAATGATGTTTTGGTCTTTAGCGTCTATTTATGATAAAGAAAAATCTAGATTAGATATTTTACAAGATGTAAAAACTATTGAAGAAGAAGATATTTTAGTATTGGGACAATATAATTCATATTTAAAGCATTTGGAGGAAGATTTTGGAAAAGAATATAATAATTTTCAAAAATATGTTCCATCTTATTGTTCTCTTAGTTTGAACACAAAAAGTGCTTTTAAAAAAGTAAAAGTTGAGTTGAAGTCAGGAAAAAGTTTAAATGAAAGAAAAGCGTATATAAAAATATTTTTGAAAGAAGGATCTTTTATTGAATTTATTGTAACACCAGAAGCCAAAATAAAAACTAACTCCAAAAGACTACAAGAAAAAATATCTTTAGAAAGTTTGAAATTTTATTCTCAAAGTTCACCTGCTTATGAAGTTATTTTACGAAGTTTAATTTATGAAAAAGAATATTCAAATTATTTTATGAAGCTAGATGAAGTTCTTGAAAGCTGGAGAATATTTGATCCTATTTTAGAATTAACTGCAAATACTTTGTATGAAATAGGAGAAACACCAGAGAATATAGAAAAGAAAAGTGGAAAAGAAGAGCTTTAGAGAGATTAAATCTTAAGGTGATATAAAGTTAACCACTCATTCTTTCCGCTTGTCTGCTTGTTTTTGTTTTCTGATTTATATAAACTTTTGAAAAACAAGATATAAAATATTTAGCTTGCTTCCAAAAATTTTAGTAAATAATACAATACGAAAAAATATATATCCAATAAAGAAGAATACAAAAAACTATTCTATATAGAATTGTATACTATAATAATTCTCCAATTTTTTCTGTAAAAATTATTCCAAAATTCAAAATCAATAAGTTACTTAATCTTGCCAGAAAATCAACTTTATTTAGTAAAAAATTATTAAAAGGCATAAAACATAATATAAACAATAAACCAATCATTTGAATTCCCAAACACGATTATCTTATCCAATAAACTTATCCTTCATCTAATTCAGAAGCATAGGAACTACACCAAGCAAGTAACAGGCTTTCCAGTAAAAAAAAAACGAGAAACCTTTTTCTCGTACCTGCCCATAATCAAACTTTGGATCAATAAGTTTCCCTATTTCTTCATTCTATATTCGTAAATCATTTTCTAATGGTAAATATCGCGTCAAGATTAGACCAATATTTTTCATTGTTCAACAATATGCTTCTAATGAAACAGAAAATATTGTAAGAATAGAAAAAACAGAGACAAGATTGAAGATTTTTCTGGTTAGCGAATTAATTGTTAAATTATTTCTTCCATTATCTGCATAATATTTTAAGATTTCTTTTAATTGGGACGAATGAGATTTGATCATTAGAAAAATACAAGCAAGAAATACAATTGAAATCAACATTCTATATCTTTGATGATTATAGATTTTTTATGCTAAATATTTAGTACTATGATCTTCTATGAAATTCAGTTTCTTTTCAAATCTCCTTTCAAAATAATACTGTTCAATAATTTTCATAATTATTGAGATTTTCAAAGTAATAAAAATTCCTTTTCAATATAAAGGAATAAGAAAAGTAACGTAAAATAAAACTAAGAAGAGATGTAATAATATGAATAAAACGATCAATCTGTCTACCAATCTGCAGCATAGTATTCCTGCATATACAGTAATTAAATTAAAACTATACTCTAACAACACATTTCCAAGCAAAACAATAAATATTATTGCTTTTTTTAATTTAATTTGAACCCTGAGATTTAAATCCAAAAGAATTATCTTTTTCAGTAAATTGATATATTTTTCCTATCTTTGAGGGAAATATGAACTATATATTGCAACTAAGCAAAAATTTTGAGCATAGATAATGAAAAGAAGAAATAGTACAAATGTTGAGCTAGCGATTTCTTTCACTTGTTTATTCTTTGGATATTTCACTATCTTCATTATATATTTTATTGGCTTTATAAACGAAGTAAAATTGATGCATATTCTTCTGAAAAAAATATTTTATTGAAATTAATAAGCTAGAAAAAAAAATCGTATTTTATATCCATTGATAGTAGTTATATATGGGAAACGTCTTAGAGGTTTTCTTCGCTTTCCTCTAAGTAGCGTTATATAAATAGAAGTTATAGAGTCGATATATATTGTGTTGTTTACACAAGGGAGGCAAAACCACATAAAGTTTAAGCAACATAAAACACATACTTTTCTTATAAAACAATTTGATACAAAGTTAAGCTGAACCAGATTGTATAAATTAAGAATTAAAATAATTATAATATGAAATTTGCAACAATTAAATAAAGGCTAAAAATAATCGAAGAAATTGAGTTGATTCAAGAGAAGAAAACTAGAAAGCTAGTTGATATAAATTGATTTAGCATATATGGAGCCAAAAATAAAACTAAAGGAGTGTGTGAGTTCTTGTAATTCGTTTAGTTTGTTTTTATGACTTGTGCCATTTAACTACTAGAGTATGTAGATAGTAGAGTTGTGATTAAAGTACCCATAGTTTCTAGGTGCTTTTCCTAGGATAATTTAGGTTAGATTGTATGTGATATCTTGGGAAATTAATCTATAACGAATTAACACAAAACCAAGAAAGATAAAAAGTAACTATTGTATTTGAGAGGTCGAATACTTAGCTGTAGTTACATTTTTCTGATCAAAACAAGAGAAAACCTTCGGAAAGTCTTAGGTTCGCTTACTTCGCGAATGTGAAGTATCCTAAGAATCGTTTAGAACGAAAGAAACAGTTCTAGTAAGGAAATTGGATGTGACCAAGTTTAGGGGTAACTTTTCCTTCGATTCAGTTATCTTTGGTTAGTCACTTGTCGACTAACAAAGGAGCTATAGATTTTGTATTTAGTTCTGCCCAGGTATTTATATCCCAAAGTGGGTAATTCGTGCCCTAGATTCGTGTTCAAGGTACAAAAATATAAATGTAAGGTTGGATTAGACTGTTTATGTATCGATAAAGTATCACCAGATAAATTGAAAAAAAACTAAAATCCATCTTATGTTGTTCCTATTAGTAATATTAGTTCTTTTTTTTAGAATTTATTGATGTTTTTCATCCTTTTGTATTCTCTTAAGTAGGACGGCGCGCTTGGTAAACAATGTAGATATATATAATAAGTAAGTAGCCAACAAAGAGAATAATATAATAAACTTGACACGTCAACAAATCGTGATCTGATTACAAGAAGATAAGTTTTCTTTTATTCCAAGTTAGTAATTAGCCACTAACGGATAAGTATTTTGCATCTTTTCCGAATCTCCACTAACAGCATAACACCACATAACGGTACATATGGCAAATAGAGTACAGCGAAGGGTTCTCAAAATACCCTTTTTCCTTATAACAATTCTCCAAACAACTTCTTGGTACTTAAGCCATATTCTTATCACACTGGTAACTTAAACTCGCTATTAACAAGTTATTAACTGCATTTTACTGATCAAATTTCGCTCTTCTTAATATTCCACTTTGAATTTAGAACTTCCCAAAGTACATGTTCAAAAAACTATAGTAATGCAATACTGCGTTCAATCTAAACGTTCTTACTAGCTAGGGGTTCATCGACAGTGAGTCCTCGTTAAATGTTATGCAACGTACTTGAGCAATATTGCATATATTAGAAAATAAAGGGAAATGACAAGAAAAATTATTTTCCTACATAAGAGCCAGAATTCTTGTCCGAGGTGATTCATATGGTATACGAGTAATGGTTAATAATATTGCGAGGAGCCCTACTCCATGTGGTCTATCGATATATTTAGCATGTTATGGTGAAGATTTTCTTTAGATATTAAATTCAAGAATAAATATGAAATAAAGGACAGGTAATGAACGTATTCTCAGAGCAATGAACACAGTTATATTCGTGGTAACTGAATTAATTGACTCATGGTTGAAGTTAGAAGCATCATGATCCAGGACTATATGAGTAGAAAGTAATAAAAATTCCTTAAAAGGAAGAAGTGTAAAACTTTGAGATAAAAATAACCAACAGTGCAAAGGGGATAATTTTTCAAGAACTAGTAACAAAAACAGTACACTTAAATTGCAGGTGAAGGAAATCTATTTATTCTAGAAATAATGTGCTAACTGATAGGATGTTGCTCAAAGAAGAAACAAGGTAAAAAAACATCAATGATTTAGTAGCACATCAAGAAGTTTCCACATAAATTATATTGGTAGAGCGACCTTGAAACAAGACAATTCTCCTTCCACATACCCAACTAAGCAAACAACACCAAGAAAGAGACAATACTAAATAATATATAATGAAGGCTAGATATTTTAAAAATTTAATATTAAATCGTTAATAGAAATATATGGATACTTTATAGTTGTTGATAATACTGTAAATTTTTGAGACACTGCTAAATTTGGTATTTACTCATTTTGTTTACAGCAACCAGATTCCATTCTTATTGTTGGGCAAAATAGATATTAACGATCCCCTACATCTGTAGTGGTATCACATTTATTAACTCAAGAATTCCTCTCATATAATCTCGACTATATGGACCCAGTTAGTTTTATAATGGCATTGGTGGCACCTACCCACTTAATTGGTGTAAAAAAATTGGATTAACTTTGGTTAAACAACTTATGTTTTCGATCATTTCATCTAGTTCATTGTCGTTGGAGCCAATATAATTTTTCTATTTCTTTTTTGGCCCATTAAGTTTATATTACTGCTAATTAGATATCATAGTGTCTGATTAAAAATCGCAGTTTTTTTTCTCCAGGGTACCCATGTATTTTCTCTCTATGGCTTCTGTTAGGTACTTGACATTGAAACGTCATTCATGCGAGTGACAGTGTTTGAAATTGAAATGAGTTTTTTTTCTCGAAAAAATTGATTGCAATATTTTTCAAACATTCGCATATGTTTGGGGGAATCTTTTGGTGTAGCGATTGGGTATATGGATTATTAAGTTTGCACAAAATTCCCAAAATATGGTATCGCAGAATGTTAAATTGACTATTCTATATTCTATGTTGTGGAACTTAATTAAAACTATAAATTGTATTACTATTGTAATAATTATATCTTAGTTAATAGTTATATAAGTTTCATAATCTACCTATAGGTAGAGTACTTAGTAATTCATAGGGGAATACCCCTGGGCGTAAGAATTTTGAGTGATTACTTAAGCGTTAGACCATATAGAGATCAATAATAACAAACTATTCACCAGATAATGTTCTTATTATGAAAAAGATCTAAAAAATAATTTAAAATGGTCCAAATATCAATTAAGAACAATAATATTAGAAACAGATGTAAATTCTGTAATGCTAAACCGAAAATTCTACCTTGTGTTTGACTGGCTAAGGGGTACACCTACTACAACCAAAGAGCACAAAACGAGGTTTCTTGAGCTATAACTCAAAGAAAATACATATCAATAGAGTCGGGTATCCCTATGGAACATATATAAAAAGATTTTTTTTTACTTTTATTTGAGTTGATAATTCATACCCAAAGGATAATACATGCCTATAGGAATGTACCATAAGCTTAAGTAGAATCGCCACAGGGTTAGAAAACCCTAAGATTACAAGTAAGAGATGTAATCATGACCTTACCTACTGTGTTAATAGCGGTTTATATTGGATTATAGTGGAAAACTAGCTTTGTTCATACTTGATTTACCTAAAGTGTAAGTGTTTTTAATAGCTTAAGCTTTGAGCTCTCTACATAAGGCGGTAAAACAGTTCACCCCTGTTATGTTGAAGTGCTTATATTAGACTTTAGATAAGAATAACATACCACTTTACGAACTAGGATGTAATTTCCACGATTGAATAATCTTGAACTCTTCGTTACCTTTCCTGAAATTGTAACTAGACTATTTCTATTAAATAATCATCTTCTCTTAAGTGTAATATAGATCAAACCAGTGTCAGCGCATTGCACATGTTACTAAACGGGTTCCAGTTAATACATTGTTTTTGCATAAACTATGCTTGATATTCTTTGTCGAATTAAAAGTATAAAGAAAGAAAGATGGCTAAGGTTAATTATGAATTTGCTAAGCAAGATCTGTTTCATCTTTGCGTTCTATTTTTTTGTCTGGGTTTGACATTTCCTTGGATGTGAGTAACGTAGTAATACGCTAATCTATATCGTGTATCATAAACACGCGAATTTAGATTGTAGTCCCCTGCATTTTATTTCTTGGTAACCAAGAAATGAAAGAAAAATATGTATTTTTTTTTGTGAGAAAGAACGCTTTTCAAGAACATATCGTGGCATAAGAGTTTGGGAAAACTCATCCAGTCACCTAAGAAAACCTAAAAGACGTTTCAGCTGTCTGACAACCTTGAAGCTCTGGTTCAGCGTAAATACTTTGTTGAAAATTTTCTCCCAAGGAATTGGCATCAGCAACTTTGTTCTGCAGCAAATTATGAGCATGATAAGTAGATGCTTCAAAGGAGCAGCGGCCGACTTTAGACTGATTTTTTGCAGCTCTTGACAATAAAAAATAGCGAGGAAGACACTGATAGAAGCTTTCTTACACTGGGTAGCAGCGAAAAATCTTGAAGAATTATCAATTAAAACTCATTATAACGAATCCTAAACACACTATTCTCGTACAACACCTACCCACAGGTAGATTGGCTGGATAAGCCATTCCTCAGGACCCCACTTCAGCTACAATTCATGGTGTGAATTGCACCCCTGATCAGGCCTTAACATGAAACTAGGCTCAAAATTGCTTTGATGTTAAACCTCAACAGTGCAGCGAGTCTAGTGGGACAACTAAGTTAGGACATGCTAATGCGATTAAGTGCCAGGTGGTTGCAAAAAAGAAACTCACGTCTTTCAGCAAGACACAAAATTTGGACTTCGATACAGAAACTGCTCTTTTTCAATTTTACAAGGTTTATACTAATCAAGTAATACAGCTAACGTTATTTTTGGAAGCAACAGATTCTGTTAGAGCACGAGCGGTGCCCATATGAAAGTTTTTTTATATCTTCATATGTTGAACCAGCTGTTAGACTATAAACTTCTTTGTGCGAATTAATAATTTTTAGGATGAATCTTAAGAACTCCCTCAATGAAAGAAAATGCTCAAGTATTGAACCATTATTTTCCCACAAGTCTAGCGCAGCGGAATACGTAGTTAGGGTCTTGGCTCTAAAGGAGATGTGAACCCATAGCACCTTAAAAACAGTAGCAAATTTATTGCGGCGTTGATTTAGCTAATAAACTAAGCCTTAACCTTGTGTTTTTTGGTTTTCAGAATTCCAAACACAGTTTATCTCGTCTTTATCTCCAGTGAATAGTTCATTCTCTCTGAAGATTTCAATGAGAAGTAATTATTCCTGAAAGGTAGTTCTAAGTGATTAGAACAATCTTTTTCTGTATTTTTATTCATGACAGTCGTTTTGTGAGCGTTTTGTTTATTTCAATCTCCGTTTCACTGCTTCTTTCCACTATAATATCTACTTTGCTTCTGACCAAAGGCTCCAGATATTGAGATATAGTGAGTACATGTTGGAGTATATCTTATTAACCAGGGAGATATTTCTATATAGAATAATAACTGTATTATTCAATATATATATTAGTTCTCAAACTTGAGCGGTATATTTCTAGTTTAACACTCGTACAATAGTGCCCTTTGCGGCAACATTGACTTGACTAATATATTCCATTTCCGAGAATAACAGTATGGGATTACCGTGTTTCGAGTGTGACCGTTTCGTCTTTGGGAACAGAATGTATCTAGGTAGAAGAAACACCTTGCACATAAAAAAAATGAGAAGTTACCTACCAATAGTAGAAGATGCTGCATATATCTCAATATCGCTTGAAACAAACCAAGTAATTTAACCAGCAACATTCAAGAGGAGAAAAGTTTTTTTGTGAAACTTGGCTTTCGCACAACCTAGTTAACTGACCAACATCCCAGCCTAACCAGATATACAACTCAGAGTACAAAACTCCTTATTTCAAATATAAATATGTGCTTAACTTCATCAGGAAAATGTAATCCATTTGATAAACTTTGTGGAAACCATGGAAGTTGCATTGAAAACATTTGTGTTTGTAACTCTGGATGGACAAACTCTTTTGACTACAATTCTCACATATATGCTGGACCAGGAGCAGAAGAAATATTTAACTCCTTGAAGAAAAATAGAAGTAAAGTATCACTTGATGAGTTTCTTGATGAGCTTTTTCTTTCAGCACCATGTACAAAGCATTTAGCTGGATGGAACATAATTCAAATCACAGGTATTCTTATATCATTATTTTCTCTCTTCCTAATTTGGAGAATTCAACAAAACAGAAAAAAATGGGAAAAATATGATACAACTAAAGTTACTACGATAATAAATACTGTTATAACGAACTCTATTAGGCTTAAAGAACAAGAGTCTATGTATCCTTTTTCTTTTGCGGGTTCTCTTGGAATAGCTTTAAGTTTTATTTTTCTTCAAGCAACTATCTATTTCTTTTTTGTTAAGTACACAAAATATAATTTAAAAAAGGCTAAAGCTTTATATGCTTTGCGAACAACTTTTTATGGATATAATGTAGAAAAATTATTCTCTTTTCAGATCTATTTTACTTTTTTCTTGGATGTTATTGCTGTTGGAGGTTGTGTATTAATCCAACCTATACTAATTGAATATACAAAAAATAAAGAAATTTTTGAATTTATTGTACTTGACTATTTGAGATATATTCAAAGTATTCAAAACGCACTAATATCTATATCTTCTGTGATCATTCTTGTAGTTTGTCATATTGTAATGAATGCTATAGAAAAAGATCTAAGATTTCTCACCACTTTTTATTCTACACAAAAACAGCTTACAAATCATGAAGAAATTGAACATTCTGATGCAATAATAAAACTATTACCACGAATTAAATGGATAAAATTTATGACTTCGCAATTCTATATTGGATCTTTGGTCATTTTTTTCACGTTTTTTGTCTTTCCAACAAGTGAAGTTGCATTTCAATACCTTGGTCCAATATACTCAGGTATCTTTATTTTTGAATTAAAGTTTAGGGATTGTTATTCCTCTTCTGTCGATTATCTTATATTAATTGTCCATTCACAATAAAAGATCAACAGGATTTCCTTCAGATAATGGCTTCAAGGTTTTCTTCATTCTTCCTTAAAAGTTATTTTTTCTTTAACTATACCTTATGCTTTTGTTCAGAATAAAATATTTAATTCATATACAGTGGAGTTAAAATTGAAACTCATATCTTTTTCACAAAAATCTCCAAACAGTATTTTCACCAAAAATTTTCCCTGGAAAATACGTGAAGGCAATACAATCCTAAGCTTTCATAACCTCTAAGAAACAAGAATAATGCCTTCGAAACGTAATGGTAATAACAGGATATCAAATATTTACTATTGTTTATTCCCTGGAAGCTGTTATCTTTGTTTTCTTTAATCTAGAAGTAAATTAAAAACAATGCAACAATGGTTTTCCAATCTATCCACAAAAAAACAATGTATTACTAAGTTTAAGAAATATTGTGTTTCATGTTTAAATAATCTTTTAATAAAGCATCAAAATCAGCTTTTATTATATTTCTTGAATCAATATATTTTCCATAATTTGTAAAAAGTTTTCTTTGTTCGAAATGAAGTTGATAAAACTTTCATCTAAATGAAACTTCTTAAAGCTTCAACTCAAAGAATTGGAGCAGAAAATATGAAATGTGCTTCATTGGATATATTTATATCTTAGAAATAATACATTATTCCAGCATTAACATATTTTCCATTCATTTTCTCAATAATATTTTCGGTATAACTACACTTCTTAGTTTTCATCTTGAATTCTTTCACTTTCAAACAACTTCCTTATTCTTGACGGTTCAGTAAAACCCTTATAATCAACAACATTTAATTCATTTGAAAAAACTAATTAAATTAAAGAGGAAATTTGAGTTATGGTTTAAAATTTTTGATCCTTCTTATTTTAGCTTTTCTAGAAAAATTTAAATATAGGAGATGATCTTGGAAAATTCTTCAAAATATTTTCTTAATTAAGAAGTTTTAGAAACATTTCCATTACAAAAAAATAAAATTAAACGATTTTAAATACTCAGCAAAATAGCAGCAGGAAAAATACCTTAGGTTAATCTTATCAGTGAAATATATGTATGTTGAATCGGTCATCTACTTGGTATGAATTAATAGAATTGAATTAGTGTATAGAGGTTTGGGAACATAGGAACATTACCAATCTTACAATATTATCTAAAATAAAAACAACAACAAAAAGAGCAAAGCTAATAAAAAGCCAAGAGTAATAAAAATAAGACTCAATACGAGTAATTGGAGTTAGGGTAACAGCAAGTTAAGCATTACACGACTTTTATGAAGTGTGAAGGAACTTTTTCTTCAGTACTTATATAGCCTCATCTGAGTAAAATTCTTAGGATCGGCATCCTAAGTATGTTATTGAATTCTGTATGAACATCCCGCTTTGTTTTTAGTATATTCGCCTCCCCTTTGAGTGTTTGACTGTTCGATAATTCTTACCACGCATATAATAATAACAACTCCATAAGAAGAAGCACGGCAAAAGCTTGAAAGTATAAGATAAGTTATGTAACCAAGATGCTTTTTTGAAGAATTAGTAACAATAATAGATTTTGCAAAATATAGATTAAGGAAATCTAATTAACCAAAGAATAATGTGCCAACTGGTAGGATATTGATCATCGAGGATACATGGGTAGAAATAGTACCAATCAACTAGCGGGGAAAATCGAGCTCTCAAACTAAATATGCATAGAGAACAATCTTGAATCTAGAGAACCTGTCTTGTATGTACCTAATTAATGAAACAACACCAAGAAGGAGGGAAAGTTATGTACTATGTAATGACAGCTAGTTACTTTAAGCTTTCAGTATTCAATTCTTAACTAAAGATACATATTGGTGATAATTATTGGCAACACTATAAAATCATTTCAAATTCTGTCAAATTTAACATTTACTTATTTTGCATGCTACTATCAGATTCAATCATTATTGTTGCAAAGAATAGACATCAATTCTCTCATTTGAACCTTTGTTCTCACTAAGAATGAAAAAACTTATTCGACTTGTTCTTTTATCTCTTATTCTTTTTTTTTTACTTAATTACTCTCTATATCCTATTCCCGTAATTTTGTATCCCCCCCCCGCTGTGTCTTATCTTCACCCTCCTACCTATACTGTTCCTTCGTGAACCCTTACTACTATCGTCCTTGTTTCGTTCATATACCGAGAAAGGCCAACTCTTAGGCTTCGGTTTGTATGTTCTAGGAAAGCTGCTCGTTATTCTTCCAGGTTCCTGGATAACACTTCCCTCCTTCAAAGCAGCTGTTCCTTTAACCTCATTACCTACTGATGTCCAATTCTCCTTCACATTCCAGTGCCGTGCAAACAGCTCAATCTTCCGCGCATCAGGGTATATCTTCTCTAGTAAATTATATATTCCATCCGGCTTCCTAAAAGGTTCCCTCACAGCTCCTTCAAAAACATCATTTCCCATTTGTGTTCTTAGGCCCACATTCTGTCCCTTTACTCCGATTACCAACAACTCCTTGGAGTGCATTAAAATTCCCCCTTGGGACTGAAACGTTTTTCCCGAGGACGTCTTCTTAATCCATACTATATATTCCTTAACAGCGAAGCCCTCTGCTATTAGCCACTTCATGTCCACGCCAAGTTTATTATTTGGCACCCAGATTTCCGCGAGACCCTTTGGCATTATAGATCCTAATGGTATCTTCAAAATCTGCTCGTCTTTCATTGTGGGCAAATGCAACGTCATTCCCCTAGTTGGATTATTTGCTACTCCTACATCCCATGGCGGATCAGCATACACCATATCAAACCCTTTCAGGTTCAACTTCGTTGAGGCAATATCCGCTTCAAATAACAGGCTTTGTGACGGTTGCATCCATACTTTCATTTCCTCTCCTTCTCCCTCCTTCAAAACATATACATGCTCTTTGTCATCCCTCTTGATAGACCATTCCTTGCACGTAACCTGAGCTCCGCTCGCTAAACTCCTACACTTATCCATAACCTCAGGTGTCAACAACTTCCTGATCCTCTACCTTTCATACGCCCTCTTGTGCCTGCGCCCTTTTTGTTCCTCGTAGATTTTCTTCCATTTCAGATATATATCTTGGAAGACTGAACCTCGGATATCTTCATTATCATTCTGAGCCCTCTTAACTTTCCTTCCCAATATGGCCTTTTCCGGGGTCGCATCCAGTTTTTCCAGCACATCTTTTCCTATAAGAAGATTCAAAAAAGATCCCTCAGCCAATAAAATTCTAGTGTTCGGGGCTTCCACTATTATACTACTCCCCTGCTTCACCACACGGATTCTAATATCCTTGTAGATTTCCCCTTTCAATGTTACTTCGGATTTGGTTGCAGTCTCCATTCTTACCTTTGCTTTCCGAACATCTGCCGGTTCAATAACTCCGTTATCCAAAAAATATTTATAGCTTCCACATGTCCTTGTTGCCCCACTGTCCATTATGGCGTTAACTTCCTTCCAAGACCCATCGGCTCCTATCCAGTAAGTCGTCCCATCCTCTTCATCAACCTTCTTCTCTCCTTTCTCCGACAACATCTTCATCTGGAACACTAACTCTACATAATGCTTCAAATCATGTAGTGACCATGTTCTAGAGGAACATTCCTCTGGAGATAGAATATACAAATCTCTTTCCATCATTGGGCATTGTCTTTCTTTTAATTCATCAAAGTTTTCCAGCATTCTCCTCTCCTTCTCATGTTGGGGGAACTTTTTCATAGTATTTATCAAAATCCCGTTCCGCCTGGCTCCAGGTTTTAAGGCTGTATGATAAATGGATGCTTTGCAGCGGGATTCGCAATCCCCTATATTCTCCGATTGCTTGAGTTCCACACAACTTCTGGGTCATAGATATTATTTGTGCCTTAGTTTTCCCAGGAAGCCACGGTTTTCTCATCATTCCTTTCCAGTTTCCCATCCCATAGACTCGGATAAGCTGCGTTAACACAAGTTTTTCCTTCGATGTCCACCCTTTGTTCGTTGACAGACCTTGCACCATTCCTTGATCCAGCGCGGCGCAACTCCTGGGGTATTCCAATATTAACCACGCATCCGTTTCATACTCCATAGTAGTTTCTGATATCTCCCGGACTATTCTTTTTTTTACCTGCCGGAACACTACTTTAGCCTTTGACTTTAATCCTGGTGGCAACTTCTTTGTTTGGAGAAACTGTTCGACCATCTCCGGCTGATCCTCGGATATCTGCTCAAAAGGCTCCGTCGTTGGTTCAAAAGTATCGAAGCCTTTCCAACTCACCGTGAAATTCAAACTTCCTTGCACCAGGAACAGAGATAGCAATTCCTTTATTTCAAATGCTCCTTCATTATAAATCCACACTGCTTTAACTATCTCATCCATCTGGAAGGTCTTATCCGCGTAGAATGAAATTCTCTGACTATGTACTTCGCGCGTCCGCCCTTTCAGATTACGCACTGTATATAGGTTGTGGCCAACAACCGAAACAATCTGGTAAGGTTCTACCCAACTCAGTCGTAGTTTATCCCTTCCCAGGGGTAAACCTTTGAGGGCGATGAGAACCCAGTCTCCTGGCTGGTATTGGATCTGTTCCAGCGGCAGCCTCTTATTTAACCTATCCCGCGCCTTCTTTCTCTGACTTTCAAGCTTATCATAAACTCCTTCATCCTTCTTTAATAAAACTGATGTAAACTTATTCATGGTCCCCAAGGTCCGATCGGAAGGTATCACCAATTTCTGGTTCTCATTTGAAAAGATCGGGTCCAACACCTGCTTCCTTCGTTCCGTTATTATCTTCCTCCAATCCTCATTTAAATATCTCAAATCCCCACTTCTTCCCGTCATTTTTTCATTTGGGATCATATCTAACTTTTGCTTGGGCGATTGTTGAAGAAACTTTCCATTAAATCCAAGAGTTTAGTCAACTCATCTCCCAGAACCATATATTGCGACGCCAAGGTTTTGAGTACCTTTAGAAGTGCTCTATTCTGTCTTTCACTTCCTGAGTTTGACCATGGGCTATATACTATGGTGAAGTTATGACTTCCCCCATAGTAATCAAGAAACTCCTCTACTATTGAATTAGCGAAATTAGAACCCTTGTCAGTCGATAAGATGAAGTTGTCTACTAACCCATTCGCACTGCGCCATTTTATCAATCCTTTCACTACTTTCTCGGCGCTCGCCTTCTTACACTGCTGCATCAGGCATTTTCTTGATAAATCGTCTGTAATTACCAAGATATCCACTCCTCTTATCTTCATAAAATCTGCGTGTAACAGTTGATTTGGATGTTCTCCATGTATGATGCGCCCATAGGCTCTTCTCATTAACTTGGAAGGGCGCTCGCAGTGGAGGCACACTCTTGCTAGTTTGTGTATCATCTCCTTCCGTTCCTTCACCGACAGTTTCTCCCAATAAAATTTCTCGGACATCTTCATCACTTCTTCTTTCGACGCATGGCCAGAGGCTATGTGCAGTTGCACGATCAACCTTTCGTGAAGCTCAACCGGAATAACGATCTTTCCGTCTAGTAAAATATAAATCGCCTGGTGACAACGCTACTCCTTGCAACCTGTTTATCCTTTTCTGTATTATCCTGCACATTTCTGCCAGCTTATCTTCATTAAGCAACTCCTTTTCCCCTTTAACCCTTTTGTACACAGCATGCAAATAACTGATTCTTGAGTTAACAAATTTCTTATATATCGGGCTACTTTTCAATCTTGGCGAAACCTCCTTCCCATCCGTTTCCTCCTCCACTAGCTCATTGAATTCTTCTTTCACATCTTGTTCCTCTAATATTTTCTTGAGATTATCCTTTGATATTCTAAAAACAAAACCATTCCATTTCAGCTTAATTCTATCTTCTTGTCCCACATTTGCTCTTTTTCTTACAGATTCCGGTACACTCCATCTAGTAAGGCAGTCAGCGAGTATGTTCTTCTCCCCTTCTAGATGATGGAAGGTGAGCGAGAAACCCTGTATCGCCATTTTCCATCTTTCTAATCTTCCTAACTCGGCTGACTTGACTAGCTTTCCTGGATCCATTAATCCTAGGATATTTCTATGATCAGTAAAAACGTGGATGTTCGTCGGATGTGTATAGAAGATATACTGATATCTAGTTAGAGCCTTAAGTATGGTGAAGAGTTCCTTTGAGGTTACCGACAAATTTAATCCTGGTCCTGTAAACGTGCCAGAAATGAAGAACATGGGGTCAAAGGTATATACATCTTCTTTCTGAGGACTTCCCACTACACATGCGGCCCAGAAAAGATGGCTCGTGTCGGTATAAATGGACAATTTCTTCTCGGGAGAGTACATAGTAAGGTTCCTTTCCATAGCTTGACATATATATTTCTTGAACTCCTCAAACTTAACTTGGCCCTTTTCTTTCCAAAATCCATTCAAGCTGATTCTTTTCCTTCTCTTCTTGTTCCGTCTATATTTATGGGGAACCAAGATATTAATCGCCTTATTCATTCTTTGTTCGGGATAATGCTTTGAGGACGCGTAGCATGGTAAGCTGCAGGATAGCCAGTTGCTTATTTAAACCCTACTTTCTAGGTGACCCAGCTGAGTGGGATTTGTGATATCCCGGATCTTCTGAGCGTACTTTTCCGCAAACTTTCAACCATCAGATGAAAAAACCCTGTCACATCATGTGGGACTTGTAGTCAACAACACACATTTGTTTATATTGAGAAGTAAATTCTTCTTCTTCGCATTTGTTAGAAACTGCTGAATAGTATCCGCAAGCTCCTTCATGGTGGTCGCGTAAACTAAGGAATCATCCAACCACTGGACTACGCCTTCTCCTTTGGAACGTCCAAATAGGGACTTTCCTCCTTCCAGGGCCAGAACTTCCGATAATATTCTATCACTGTAAACCCCCCGGGGTTGAGTGATACCCCATGGGTGGGCATTTCAACCTGTAACTACCGAAAATCATACTTATGCCAAAGTACCTCAAAACTTTCTACGAGACTTTCAACATATGAAAGTCGTTAATGGCGTCAAAGCACGCAAAATATCGATTCTCTGATCCAATCCACGCCATTTGGGTCTCCCAATGGGGTAACCCGAAGCTATTACTAATAGTGTTGTCATTCAATCTCGTTAAATCTATTACCATTCTGAACTTCCCTTTCGTGGCTTTAGGAGCAACAAATGCTAGGGAGCTAAAATAAGGGTTGGGATTCCTTTCGATAGCTCCTATTTTTTCCAAATCTAATAGTTTTCCTTCCAAAAAGCCCTCCTTTTCTCCAACTACCACATGAGCCTTCGCAGCAAATGGGCGATCTCCCAGCTTAAGTTCCACTTCCATCTGGGTCAAATCTGATAGTTGACATTCACTCTGACTTACCGCAAATGCATCCCTGTTGTCCATATATACCTTCCACAATAGTTCGATATTCTCATTCGGCGCTGGTGTCTTCGAGACTATTATAGTGAACCTTTCATATATAATACTCCGAATTAATTGCTCCTCCCCCACGCCCGCATCCCGATCCATGGCAGTATTTTCTCCAAATCCTTGTTCCTTTATTCGCACATATTGTTCAAAGCTTAATGAAATATCCTTATCTGGGTCGCTTGGCAATCCATCCTTGAGTTCCCTCTGATTCCTTAGTTCCTCAACTGTTTTTATTTTCCCCCACAGCCTCAAGACCTGAGGGATCCGAGGGTTCCGGACATTTTAATTCCCTTGTTACTTCATTTAGTGTCCTTACTATAGCTTTTTCTTCTTGCTCTTCCGAATCCGGGTCCTCGAAGACGTGGACTCTGTAACACTCCTCATCCGAAAAGATCGACACCCCACTACTTTCTGGCTCTGTATCCTCATAGTGTGTCGTTGCATTAACTGTATCTCCACCTACGACTGCTGATTCTCCCCCGGGAACTTTCTTTTTGGGATAAGTGCTCCACTCGATTCACTGATGAGTTACGCTGCTTCAATACTTTGCAGTCGTTGATTCTGTGTCCTTCTGTGAAGCAAAACAAACATAAATATTTATGCTTCGCATATTCCTTCTTCCTTTCCTTACTCCAAGAATCGGGTAATCTTTGTCTTTGGCCTTCAGGAGTCTGTTCCATACGCACCCTCTGCTCGACCCCACCGGGGCCTTGCGGATGTCTTCGTGGTTGTTTATCACGCACATTTTCTGTTCGTGGTTCCCGCTTGACTGGCCCCATATTATTGGGCGCCATCCTGAGAGCCGGGTCATCAAAATCCTGGGGGGGGGACTAGCAGCCTTGTCAAATCAGATAAGTCCTTCCTCATAACATAGTAGCTAGTCCATCTTCGTCGTTTAATCGTATGCTTAGGGTTGGGGTCTTTAAAGGCTTTTGCAAGCCGTTTAAGCACTTCCAAACACAAGAATTTATCTAAATACGGGTCCTCAGCTAGTTCAATTCCCAGAAGGAGTTTATCAACTTGCTGCAAATAACTTGACATGGATACACTTATATTTCCTTCATTGGTCCATTTCACTTTTCGCGACACATCCGTTAGTATGCTCGCCTTCTTGCTCTCGATCCCCTAACTTCTTATCTTTTCCAGATGATGCATCACCGCTGCTCCCGAGGACGTATCTATCTTCGACATGTGCAACTCCAGTAGAACTTCTTCCGATAAATAGTTCATTATGGTTGCCTCTGTTAACCCTAGCCCTTCCTGCACTACGGCTTTCTCCCATCTGCTAAACAGCAGTTGGAACTTATATATCTCATCCGCTTGAAGTCCTTTTAACATTGGTTTACCCGACATCTGGGTTTTGTTTAAACGGGCCTTCCCGACATCCAAGTCGCTTTCCTTTCTACCGTCTCCTCTTCGGGTTCCTCTTCTTTGAGATCCACCGAACGAGTATTCGCTATGATCCGTTGAATTATCGTCATTCTGTTTATCCAGTCCATCTGTAACTTCTTCCTCATCAGTCCCAATAACTTCCTTATTTTTATGCTGTTTTTCTGTTCTTTTTTGATTTTTATTTTGTTTTTCTAATATTTCGTCCCTTAACTGTGTCACCGCTTCGTGTACTATATCCGTTATTCCAGGTTTAAGGGCCTCCACTAACTGAAGTATTAATTCCGATGTGACCAAACTGGTGGTTGGTATGCTAGCCATTGGGCCATAAGCATCCTGAACCTCTTCTTCCGTTTCTATTTACTGTTCACTCCCCACGGAGTTCGTGTCTGAGCGTTCCGATTCTTGTCCTGTGGATCCCGTTCCTACTTGTTCATCCTCCCTAAAACGACCAACAGAGACTGCAGTTCCCTTTTCTTGGTCGGTTTCGCCCACCTCTGGGGGCGTCTCTCCTTGTAAACGTTTACTTTTGCGCATTCTCAGTAATATTCTTAAGAATTGAATTTAATTTTAACCTTGTGCTCACTAAGAATGAAAAAACTTATTCGATTTGTTCTTTATCCCTTATCCCTTTTTTTATATCCTAATTCTTCTCTATATATATCCCATTCCCGTATTTTTTGTCTCTCCTCCCGCTGTGTCTTATCTTCACCCTCCTACCTATACTGTTCCTTTGTGAACCTTTACTACTATCGTCCTTGTTTCGTTTGTATACCGAGAAAGGTCAACTCTTAGGCTTCGGTTTGTATGTTCTAGGAAAGCTGCTCGTTATTCTTTCAGATTCCTGGATAACACTCGTAAATATGCAATGTAGCACGTTTCACAAATCTGTACCCTACCCATACATTTCGAACAATATGCAGCGGTCTAGCTCTAGCTTGCTAATTGTTGTAGCTAACGATTAAATCTGTTTGTGGGGGATGGGGAACATTGATTAAGCAATATTTTTTCGACTATTTCATCAATTCAATTATCGATTAACTTATCAGAGCTCCACCCCTATTGCATTAGGCTTATATTTTAGATGATTTGGTTTCATTCTTTCTGCGATAAAGTTACAGTTTCTACTAGTCAGACATATTGCGTTTATCGTGCGATTAACTTATGTACGCTACACGTCCCAGGAAATTCAGCTGTTTTAATATAAATGTAAGCTTAAACTCTTCTTATAAAACAATTAACAATATATTCTTTCTTTCTTTCTCTTAAAAACTTTTCCTTATTACTTCTTCTTAACGGTTATATTACGCTAACTATTCCAAGCATATATGTATAATACATCATATTTCAACCTAATTCCAATACCACACCATATATAATACATATACTAAAACCACTACTTAATGCTATTGCACCTCAATCGTGACTAACGATATCTCATCTCAAATTTATATCAACAAATGTCACAATATGTAAATTCATAGCATAAGAACATCAGTGAACAAACCACCCCAGGGTCTCATCACGGGCGAGAACTATCATGAAATACGAATGCTAAAAGACAGAAAATAAGGTTCCCAATTCACTCAAATCGATCATATCTCTTCAAAAACACATAAAAATCACCCACAAATGGTTCACAGCTCCTATAGGGACCTATTAAACACCGCCTGAACACCCAGTTTTCTTGGTGCAACAACATTTCACAATCAAACACACACCTTGTATACCAACACTTGATCCAAGACCAAAATATAACAAAAACACCACGTAATATCATATAAAGAAGCTGAATATTTTATAGGAATGTTAGCAGACGTTACAGACACTAAGCAGTCGAGTGTACGACTCTCTCCATACTGACTGTTTACACTTTACATAGTTATAATACAATATTACATTACTGCACAATTGGTACAACTTTACATAATACACTTTTACTAATACATAAGCACCGGAAACAACAGATAGTAAAACCTCAATATCTATTGAGTTTTTTCGTCCTTCTTATTTTCTCCAAGATAAGGACGTGCGCACCTGTAAGTAGTTAAGATAGCAGACTTAACAAAGTATGCTTAAAGTTAGTAGAAGTAAGTTTGTTCTCTTTCCCTTATAATTAGCCTCAAATATATCACGCAAAGTATTAGTTGATATTCTTCTTTTTACAACAATTAACTACTAACGGATAAGTGTACCAACTTTTGTTGATGGAACCTACCGATATTTCACTAACTGGGTTCTCATATTTCAAAGAATACAAAACTAAGCACAAACTACAACTACAAATACAACTTTTTGGCACTTAAGCCAACATCTTATAACACTTCTTAAACTACTATTCAAGGAAAGTCGTCTTCAAACTTATTTTACCTGAACATCGCCCCCACGACTTGTTCTTGAATGCAAATTAAAATCCTAGCTCTTCTCCTACTGTGATCCATCCACTTCGAGTATTGTTATTACGACCAAATAACTCTAGCTTAATGGCATCATTTGCAAAGTTTCTTTCTACCATCTCATATAATTCGATGGGTTTTTGAGAATTTCCTGTTTTAATTCCAAATAAAATTTCTTTACCAAGGAATCTTCGAATCATTTTCCTAGGCAAATCTCCTTTCACACCCAATAAGCATTCCTCCGTACATGAACCTGTCAAGTTTCCTAATGTAGACGCAACTTTACCAGAAGGGGTCATCTTTACCCAAATGATCCGGCTCACAAACTTGATGTCATTATTTCTCATCAACTTTAAAGATACTTCTCGCTTACTAGCAATAGTTCAGACAAAGAATAAGATGTCTTCACCTAAATTGCTTAAAGGTAACGTCTCGATTTCAATGTCCGTCATTGTATTATATTCAATTTTCGGACCCCTGACTGGGTTATCACTAAAGATGCGATAAGGATGATCAAGTATCACTACATCTGGTTTCAGCTTTACAATACCTAAAAAATCCAACACATTCATTCGCTTCACTATACTATTCTCAGGCCTTTCCATATATAAACCGTACATCTTAAAAGATTATTCGTCACCTTCCATAAATTCGGAGTTAAAGTCTTTGTAAAAGTAATATTTTTCTCATCCCCAGAATCACTAAGTCTTCTCAATACCTTTCCTGCCTCTTCTACAAATTCTTGCACATCTTTCTTCCTATTAGCATAACTATTAATTAACGACAATAAAACCTCTCGCAATCTCTTCGTAGATCCTTTCCATCTAGGGTATGAATTCCATTCTTATCCTTTAACTATTTTTTCTTTAACCGCACCTAACATCATCTTGAGTCCTTCTAAAGTTAAAGGATTGTACACCGGAGTCAAGGCTTGAAATTTCTTTGAGTTAGCTACATGTCTTTTTCCACATCTCCATAAACAAAGAACTCGTTCCAGGACTTTCAAACGTTTAGTGCGTGGCATTTTCAACTTAAAATATCCACCATTTAACAACTTGTAATTATCCTTCCTCACTTGTTCAATATCAATACGTAAACCATGATAATGTTCAAGGCTTTGACGATACAAAACTCTCTGGAGTTTTATATAAACTTGTTGTTTTCCTTTACCAGGAAGATATATAGCAATCCCAGCAAAATCTCCCATGCCATATTTTAACACAGCTATTCTCAACATATAATATTCGAACATCGACCAATTAACCTGAAACCACTCACCTCTTGTATTGATAAAAATATGTCCTTCTACTAACTTCTTATCTAAACTCCCATAAACAGGATCTTCCACTGTTATTTTTGAGATATTAATGTTGTTCCAATATGAACTGTCAGGATAAAGAGTCTTCAAAAATTGTAAACATTCAGTAGACAAAAGAGAACCTTCATTTTCTAAGTAATTCACTACTAAACTAGGTATGTCTTCAAACATCAATACCGCAGATTCCCATGTACTTTGTGAAGAAGGAAAACCTTTCCACTTTAATTTCAACTGGATTTCACCCTCTACTGTTTTTCTTATAGCATAAATCTTTTCAACCTCGAGTTTTCCTTTATCTAAAATAAACACAGCTTTCGTATCTGCATCCGGCAAGAAGGAACTAGGAGTAAATGGAATCATAAGACTAGAATGTCTTATTCTCCGTTTTCCCGTAAGGTCTTCTACTTCATATAAATGCTCAGAAATAACTTGGACCACTTGGAAAGGTCCTGACCAGCGGGGACGGCATTTGTCCTTATTTCCAGAATCTACACCTTTTTCGCTCACTAAAACGTACTCCCCATTGTGAAAATATATAGGAACTAATTTTTGATTCAACCTTCTGTTGGCCATGGCACGATATGCCAAATCTTGATGATAAGCTTCTTCTTGATAACGATGTATTTTCCGACTCAATTCTTCAGATACCTCCCGTAATCTTTCCACATTTCTGCTACTTATTCCACATAGCTCTTCGACCAAAGATAAATAATTAGGGGATACTCCCATTAACAACTGCAACGGCGTTTTCCTGCCAGGTCCTCTACACGTCAACTTCGTCATATTCAAGAAGCTTTGAACCATTAATAAAATCCTTGGCCACTTGTCAGCAGGTAATCCAAATTCGGAGAGTAAAGTTCGTGGGTGCTTCAAAATACCACGGTTTTGCACCTCTACAGTCCAATTAGTCTGCGACACATACGCAGCTGTTAGCCTCTGTGCACCACCTGACTACCTTAAAAACTTCTGCACAACTTGATTAATGAAATGGCTACCTTGGTCGCTTATCTGCAAAAAATCTTTGCCCAATTGAAAATGAGCATGCCACTTCCACAGACCTTCAATAACTGCTTCAGCCGTAACACTTTTCGTATATCATAATATTGTTGCTCTCGTTAAACTGTCAATAATCACCAAGATCCATCCAGTAGCGTTAATATATAAAAAATCAGAATATAATATTTTCCTTGCCTCTGCGCCAAATTCTGTAATATTCAATGGGCGTCTTACAACAAGCCAAGGTCTTTGACAATGTAAACATTGCTTGTGAAGTATATCTAGAGTCTTCCTCATTAAAACTGCATCATCAACATAACAATGCTTCGAAATATATTCCAATTCATTCTTCTTTGAACCGTGATTATATAAACAATGTGCATGGAAAATAGCCGGTGGTAGTAAAGATATTGTTAGAACCACTTTACCTTGTTTCCTGCGTACTTCTGTCAATCCTTCAATGTCACGCTGCTGCATCATTAATACAAAATATTCATCCATCACCCCCCATGACGCAGCTGCAGGAGCAGCCTTTGAAGGATGTTTATTAGACACATGATATGTATCTACTCTCCTCCAATACCCCTCATCCGCGTTATTGAGGGTCAATAATTTTGTACCATCTCTTTCTGGATTAAGCCATCTAGACAGGCAGTCCGCAGGGATGTTTTTCGCTCCATCCAGGTGATATACCTTCAGGTTCACTCGCGAAAAATCCACTGCCCACCTACCAATTCTAGATGCATAGGCTTTTATTTTTATATTTTTAGGAGCTAATACCCCTACTAAGTTGCGATGGTCGGTGAATAAGACACACTCGCTATCATTAAACAGTAAGAAGTAAGGAAATTTCTGCAAAGCTACAACCATTGGAAATAACTCTTTGCTGCTAATGTGCCAGTCTAAACTGGATCCTTTAAATACACCACTTTTTAGAGCTATAACACGAAATTGGTTTTGAAAAGGATGTAAATAATTCACTGGAGCAGCACACTGAGTTATATATAAACTCCAATATAGATCTGAAGCATCTGAGAAGATGTAGACTCCTTCTTTATGATGGTAGTGTCCAAGAGTGGTCTGTAAAGCTTTCTTAAGGGCTTCAATTAACATGGAAAATGATATTTTCAATTCATCTGACCATGACAGCTTTAACTTTTTTCTTTCTAAGTTCTTTAACTTGCCACTGAGGTTGTAATTACCTGTTACTAATTTCCTTATTTTCGCAAAGCCTGGTATCACCGAACATAAAAAGTTCGCAGTGTAAATAAACTGCGCCAGTTCGTGTACATAAGCAGGGCCAGCCTTGTTTAACAGTCTTTCAGCGTATTTTTTGCAGAAACCATGTCCATAACTATTGATTCTTCTCCCACAGAACTCAGCATTCGTCGCCAGTAGCTCGCATTTTTCTATGCTAAGCCTCAGCTTCATCTTCTGAATCCTTTTCAGGTAACATTCTAACATAGAATACATCTCATCCAGGTCATCTGCAAGTAGAACCGTGTCATCAATCCACTGCATGGCCTTGTCTGGCAAGAAACCGCATGGTTCTAATACATCTGTTATTTGTCTCATACTGAATAAAGAGGGAGTGTTGCACCATCCCTGTGGAGATCCACAGAATGAATATGCAACACCCCATGGTGTTGTAAAGGTAAAATATTCGCTTGAAGAGCCTTTTGTAGGCAGATAGTCGAAGCGGGATAATAAATCAAAACTTGCAAAGAACTTCTTTCCTCTTGCTCTCGAAATTTGTTGTTCGATCAACGGCAGTGTATTGCTTGCACGCGTTGTTATGTTGTTGAGCGGACGAAAGTCCACAACTAACTGAAACTTTTCGGGCCCTTTTTAGGGACTATTAAAACGATCATCGCAGTAGTCGGGTTATTATTAATCTTAATAATACCCGCTTTTAGCATCTGCCTTATGCGTTTAACCAGGAATTGTTCCTGTTCATAACCCAAGGGTCTCTGTTTGAGTACCCCCACAGCGGTGCCTGGTAATAAAGTACACTCTATGGGGATAGTATTGATAATTGCGTTGGCGAATCGCTATTCCAAAGGCCCCGCAGTTTTCAATAAATAAATTCTCAAACTACTCCTTGTACATCAAAGAATTATTAAAAAGGGATAAATCCATTCGTTCAAAAGCTTCTTTTATTAATTTCTTCATATTCTCCATATCTACTTCTTTAGAATTACCGAGGTTGGCTCCTTCATCAATCTCTTCCAGCTCAAAACCATCATCTTCTTCCACATTAAATATGACTGGGTTAGCATCTTTGACGAACTTGTCCAATTCTTTTGTATTCATGTGGTTCACAACTACCTGTTCCCCGCATCCTCATATCTACAAAACTTCGACGAAGATAAACTCAGCTCCCCCGGAGGTCCCCCCTCCATTGACGATATCCTATTCACTTCAATTTGATCTTGAGCTGTTTCCTCTCCACTTCTGCTACAGATAACTTTCTCCACGTCTTTCAACAACAGCCTCTCAGCTCCTACAACTTCCTCAAACCATTTCGCTAAATGTGAACAACCCTCCTCTTCTGTCATGCTGCATATTCTTGGGCTCTTGTTCACCATAGTTCGTTCCAGTGCAGAGAGTGGGTCTAGCCCATATCTCTTAAGAACATCATTTCCTATAATCATGTCATCCCATTTATGGAAATCTAAGATCATAAACTCGATGTTCTCCAGAAGATATGTTACACCTTTAATTTCGACGGTTACCTTATTCATACATCCAACTTCCCACACCTCATAAACAACACCACCTGCCGCTTTCACTCTTAATGGCTTTCGAAGCTTCAAAACCTTATCGCAGTATTTTTTGAGCTTAATATTTATAGCAGATCTGAAAGCTCCACTATCTAAAAGGGCCACATACATCCTCTCAGCTTTTTCTATCGACACCGTCACCTCAGCGTCACCTGTTACTTTACTGAAGTCTACAACATCTCCTCCATCATCAACTCTCAC